>SJYA01003065.1:259728-325441 GCA_006410615.1 Neotragus moschatus | reverse complement strand
AACCAGGCTTTCATGGAACTGGTCCTGGTCTGTCTCTTTATTTTTCAGAGAAGGTTTTATACTTTAAGTTGTACATAGAGATAAATTTAAGAAGCAGAGTCATGCAGGGTCAGCTGCTCTGACCCTTATCTAAAGACAGAGTGTTCTTTGCATACCTTTGTTCTTACAAGGATCTTACATTTGTTTACAATATCTTCTGGTCTGCAGACCGATTAACATTTTATGGCCCTGTCTTTCTATTGATAAAGTTTAGTCAATCAGAAAACTTGTCTTCCCTTAAGATCTGCTTAGTCTTAAGATAGTGATAAAGTTACATTCTTACATAGCAAGGATGCAATGATTTATAACAAAGAAAGATGAGTACAGTGATTTATAACAAAGAGAAATTCATTAACTCAAAAGTCTAGTATTGCTAACATCAAAACTACTATATTTCTTTTTCTACATTCCAAATACATTTATTAACATACTCCCAGGTGCCTAAGGATATGGAGGCCTGGCGGCAATCATTAATTCACCAATGAAACCCTTCACCAACATGATTTTTATCTTTAAAAACCCCTATGCTAACTAAGACTTTCAAAATACTCCAAACTTTCTGTGCTGTTTATGGTTGAGAGGTTGTAAACAATCATGTGCGTAGTAGCAAGAGTGTGGATAAACCTGTCACACAAGCTAGACTGCCAGCAGTGAGGTTTGAGTTGAGACACTCCTTTTATACGCAGGAGACTATTAACTGGAGCTCTAAGTTAATTTTCCAGAGAAAGGTGGTCAGGGATAGCCCCTGTTAATGTCAGAAGAGTNGTGCGTAGTAGCAAGAGTGTGGATAAACCTGTCACACAAGCTAGACTGCCAGCAGTGAGGTTTGAGTTGAGACACTCCTTTTATATGCAGGAGACTATTAACTGGAGCTCTAAGATAATTTTCCAGAGAAAGGTCATTGGGGATAGCCCCCGTTAATGTCAGAAGAATGTAGTATAACAGACAGATTTTTGTTTCAGGGGTAGATGTTCCAGCAGATCCAGGGGACTCTTTGAGTCCTGATTTGCCTTGCCCATCAGGCCACTTCCGCATGACTTTCTCATGGGTGGGATTCGGGGAGTTCCTCAAGTCCTGACTCGCCTTTGCCTGTCAGGCCTCTTCCTCATGACCTTTGTCATGGGTAGGATCTCCCGTGCTGGGTCCTGGCACAGCAGATGTTGGCAATTTGATCTCTGGTTCCTCTGCCTTTTCTAAAACCAGCTTGAACATACGGAAGTNGAGCATTCTTTGGCATTGCCTTTCTTTGGGATTGGAATATTACTCAGCCATAAAAAGGAATGCACTTGAATCAGTTCTAATGAGGTGTATTAACCTAGAACCTATTATATAGAGTGAAATAGTCAGAAAGAGAAAGATAAATATCATATTCTAACACATCTATATGGAATCTAGAAAAATGCTACTGAAGAATTTGTTTACAGGGCAGCAATGGAGAAACAGCCATAGAGAACAGACTTATGGACATGGGGAGAGGGGGGAGAGGGTGAGATGTATGGAAAGAGTAACAAGGAAACTTACATTACCATAAGTAAATAGATAGCCAATGGGAGTTTGCTGTATGGCTCAGGAAACTCAAACAGGGACTCTGTACCAACCTGGAGAGGTAGGATGGGGAGTGAGATAGGAGGGAGACTCCAAAGGGAGGAGATATATGTATATCTATGGCTGATTCATGTTGAGGTTTGAAAGAAAACAACAAAATTCTGCAAAGCAATTATCCTTCAATTAAAAAATAAATTAAAAAAAAGAAGAAAAGGGGTATGCCAAAGGACAAAGAAGCCAACCCAAAACAGCTCTCAGTGGCCACAGCTGAAATAACTGGAGCAACATAATAAATGCAGTAGTATTGAATTATCATCTCAAGCATAAAATATTCATGAGTCCATACTAATAAAAATTAATAGCTGAATAAATGGGGAGAAGGGATACATTTCCCTTCAAGAAAAACTTCAAATAAATTATGTAGACATTCCCTCCTCCAGGAAGTGGAACCTAATCCTTCAACCCTGACTGTAGGCAGTGCTTAATGACTCACTTCTACAGGACAGAGTATGGAAAACATGAAAAGGTAACTTAGAACTTCCCTGGCAGCCCAGTGGTTAAGACTTTACCTTCCAAATCACAGGTTGCAGGTTCAATCCCTGGTCAGGGAGCTAAGATCCCACATGCTCCTTGGCCAAAAAACCAAAATGTAAAATAGAATCAATACTGTAACTAATCAATAAAGACTATAAAGGTCCACATCAAAAAGAAAGAAAAGATAACTCCACTTTGGAGAAACCTGGCAAACACTACCTTGGCCAGATGAACAAAGTTAACATCACCAGTAGTAAGTAATGCCATCGAATGTAAACCTTATATGATGTCATGAGAAGGTGAGAAGGACGCTTCTTCTCAATGGTCTTCTTCCCAGAAACCCATGGGAAAAAAGAAAAACAAACAAGTAAACCCCAACTGAGGAACATCCCACAAAGTATCTGACCAATGCTCTTCAAAACTTCCAAGGTCATGAAAAACAAGGAAAGTCTGATCAGTCACAGACTAAGGAGAAACATGATAACTACATGTAATATGGGATTCTGGATGGAATCCTAGAATGAATGAAGGATACTGGGGAAAACTGGTAAAACCCAAATAGACTGTGGCATGTAGTTAATAGTAATTTTTAAAGTAATGGCAAATGCCGGATTTTAGTCATGACAACTATAAGATGTTAACCATAGGGGAAACTAGGGGAGAAGTATGCAGAAATGCTCTACGCTATTTGTTCAACTTTTCTGTAAATAAAAACTATTCTAAAATGAAATACTTACCTAAAAGAATCATAGGGGAAGGCATGGATTTTTCAATAAATGATGCTGTAAGAATAGTTCACTCATACACGTTAAATGATAGTATCTAAAATAAATTCATGATGGATAAAAAAAATCTATCTGTGAAAAATCAATGCCATGCAATTTTTAAGACAAATTATATGACCTGGAGTTAGGTATGATATTTTAAAATAACATACAAACAGAACAAACCCTAAAGGGATAACTGATAAAGTTGACTCTATTAATATTAAAATCTTCCTAACAATAAAAGACACTGCAAAAAAATAAAATATGAGCCCAGACAGGAAGAAAATAGTTGTCTACATGGAACAGATAAATGCAAGCTGAATAAGATTAAAACTAATAATCCAATTGAAGAAAAGCAAGAAGTATGAAAAGGAAATGTGCAAAAAAAAAAAAAAAAAGCCTAAGTGGAAATAAACTTATGGAAAAATGTTTAGCCTTACTTGTAATCAGGAAACTGCAAATTAATAGTCATAGCATATCATGTCAGACATAAGATTTTCAAAAGAGAAATGTGTGGAATCAAATATTCAGAACACTGACAAGCAATGAGTATTTTCCTTCCCAGTTATTGAGAATGTAAATTTGCTAAACCACATTAGAGAGTGTTTTGGCAGTATCTAATAAAATCAAATGGGCCTCTACCAATGAGACAGCAATTCTAGTTCAAGTGTGTATCCCAAGAAACATATCCATGTATTCATCAAATACATACAAAAACACATAAGGCAGTGCTGTCAATACTGGCAAAATATTGGAAACAACCCAATGTAGAAGTGAAAGTGGAGTCACTCAGTCGTGTCCGACTCTTTGCGACCCCATGGGCTGTAGCCTACCAGGCTCCTCTGTCCATGGGATTCTCCAGGCAATAGTCCTGGAGTGGATTGCCATTTCCTTCTCCAGGGGATCTTCCCAACCCAGGGATCAAACCCGAGATAGGTAAATATATGTTTATATAATTAAAATATCCTCTACCATATGGGTGTCTAAATAAATGGACTAAAACCTTATGCATAAAGTATTGATTGTAAAAGACAATACACAGAAGATCTCCTACTGTACACAGAATATATGCTAGAATCCTATCCATATACATTGGGAGATAATAAAAATATTATACTGAATATGTTAAATATATAGATATGAATACATTACGATATCAAATATAGGAAAATAATACTATTTTTTATTTATAGATGCATATTATAAATGATAAAATTATATATACACATACATATATCTATGTAAACTCAAAACATTCTGAATTCATGTTACAAATGCACCTGGGTAGACTAAAAGGTAATGAAACTGTGTGTTCAACTCTGTCTATAAGATTTTATTTCAAAAACATAACTTGAAAAAAACTGATTAAGTAACATTTGCTACATTTGGGTGGTGGGGCATAAGTCCTTGTCATATTATTTTTTATTTTTGTTCACAATTTAAATGTTTCATACAAAACCCAGGATAACTAATGAGGTGTGAACTAAGCTACAAATATTAAGCAAATCCTGAATTCATGTACTTAAAGAACTAACATCTGGCAATCCTGAGTTATGTGGTTTCAGAAAAGTAATGTAAATGTCACAATTTTTACCATGTAAATATAATACTTAATTTTAAAAATGAAAAGTAATACTCAGGGAAATGGAGAGAATATCTCTTTATGGTATTTCTCTTCCTTTCATAGTAGAAATTAGAGATTCAACTAGTTGAAGCAGATGCTTATAAAGTACTTGGATTCCTTGAGTTTTTCAGATTTGATTTTATAATTACAAAAAATAATTTAGCAACTAATATTTCCTGCTATAAATATTTATCAAATTTCAGCAATATCTTTAGTTGTACTTTCTTCATTTTTCTTCAAAGTCAAGAAAAAAATAAATGTAAAATGTAATTTTTTTAGTAAAAATAAATTTGACCATATGATCCCATTGTCTCCAAGACTACCTCTTTATATTCATAAATATGTAGAGCCAGGCACCTAAAATAATTTTCTCCAAATGGAAATATTGATTATTCTAGAGGGAAGGGGAGAAATTTTAGTGATGGTTAGTATTTTTACCTGAATTTTTATGCTAAGTATAAGACACACTTATCAAAAAGAATACAACAACTATTCTTTTAAGACCCATGTGGCGATGACAGTGAAGCACCACATAAGGACAGCGGGACAAGGAAGTTTAAAGAAAGGAACACCAATTAAATTAGAAAAGTTCAAGAACAATTCAAGAAGAAAAGACTTTTAGCAGGCCTGGAAGAGTAAAGTGTCACAAAGAACAGATGCTGAATGTGTGTTAGGAGTGGGAGAAACTAACCTGAAATTGACAGATATATTGACAGTAAAATAACTGTACTCAAAAATACAGGAATATTTAAATGTTAAATATTTAAATATTAATATACTATATAAGAAATACAATATATCAACGATACAGTTTGGAGAAGGGAAAGGCTACCCACTCCAGTATTCTTGCCTGGAGAATCCCCATGGAGAGAGGAGCTTGGCAGACTTCAGTCCATGGGCTTGCAAAGAGTTGGACACGACTGAGCGACTAAGCACAGAGGGAGCTGGCCGTTAATACTGATATGTGTAAAGTCCCAGAAAAGGATAGAAAACTAGAATTGTTCAGAGTCAGGGAGATCACAGAAAGATTCACAGAGGACAGATTCTCAAATAGAAAATTGTGAATTTTCCAGGAAGATGAAGGTGAGTATTCCATGATGGAAAGAATGATGCAAAAGGACAGAGACAACTTGTGATTAAAACACTCAGGAGAAGAGATGGAGAAGAGAGAGGCTGCAAAGGCAGGCCACGACAATGCCCTTGCCTTCAGTGATCTCTCAAAGAGCTTACTTCTAGCAGAAAATCACTAACAGACTTTTTAGAGTAGGGTGGAAATGGGAAATAACATGATCAAATCCGTCTTTTATAAAGATGCTGAGAAGGAAATGGATAAAAGGAAAGCAGAAAAGATGGATTTAAACACACAGGGAGGAAGTCATTCAGGTGTATGAACCCTTGATCCAAAAGTTCAGTGAAGAAGGAAGAGTCTGAGAAATATGAATGAGGTAGACTTAAATCTGTAGGTGGCAAATGATTTCCTGTGGGAAAGGGGGACAAGTTGGGTTAAGGACGACTGAGTGACCTGGTGGATGGTGATGCTCTTCAACAAATGAATAATGTTAGTGGGGGTTGAGCTAATGAGCTCAGGGTAGAACAAGTTGACTTGAGGTGCTTGGCCTGGACCAAGGCTGCAATGTCACATCTTCTGCATCCGGTGGTAACTGAAGCCTTCAGAATGAATGAGATTGGCTGAGAAGGTCAGGAGAATGAGCAGAGCAGTGAGCTGAAAGTGTAAGCCTGGAAATACACCCAGTCAGGCATCCCCCTTCCTGTCCTGTACACAAGCAGCTGATTATTTTTGGGCAGCCTGTCAGATTTCATTTATCCAGCTTGTTGGTTTCAGCACTTTGTTCCATCTTGTTGATATCATTTAGCATCTTGATTCTATCAGTCAACATATTAACCATCCTAAGATGTTTCGGTTGAAGACAGTTTCTGTCTAACATCACTGGTTTCCCAGCTTCCTAGTAAAATAACCATAGAAAAGGATAAAATGTCACAATCACTCAAAAATTACAGTTCTGTAAAACAGAAAATGCACTCTTCCTTTGCAAACATTTTTGGAACTGGTACAGAAAGCCTGAGAAGAAAAGAGTTTTCACAGAAAACTAAGCAGTGAAAAGTCAACAGGGTGATTGCAAAGGAAAAAGGTTAATGAAATAAAGAACTGCAGATGAAAAACTGTAATTGCTCAGATGAAATCCACGTTGACGGCAGAGAACATAGAATAAACTGTATGAAGGACACAGTTCAAAAGATGGCTCTGAATCCAGAGTAAAAGAATACAGGAGTTACTACGAGACAAGTAAACATGTATGGTAGAAATAGTAGACAAAGTTGCACTTTAAAAAAATCGTAAAATACAACAAAACAACAAAATATAAGAACAGGAAAGTTGAAAGGGTTCATCCCGTTCAAAGGAAAACCAACGAAAATAAATCTACACTGTTTGTGCACATACTAACATAAACCTGTCAAACCCTAAAATCCGAGCTTTAAAAACAGGGAACGGGACAAATCCAAAGGAAGAAAATTAAAGCTGCCTCTCAGGTGCAGTCTACATGCTAGTGAATACAAACTTGGATCCACTGAGTGATCCTTCACGTCTAAAGAACCAGAAATGAAGCAGTTTTTAAAGAAAATGCCTACAGTCTGTTGTTGAAACCCCTATCAAAAATGTACCTTCACCAACCAAAAGTTAAATTAACAATAAAATCCCAAATATGGAAAAAAACTACATATAAAAAGGATTTTCAAAAATATTGTCAGCAGGAACAACACTTTTCAAAATTATCTTAAAGAGAAAGATTTTAATAAACTATATCTATTTGAATTTTCCATGAATTATATCTGCAATAAAATAAGTATACATTAACATGCACACTCTTGTATTTTTGTACTTTGATTTGTGCGTTTGTCTTTAATGAATATATATTTTTAATAAACTTCACAGTGAAACATAGTATATGTCCTTGAAATTTTATTTCATCTGGAAAATTGATTAGTATGTCTATGACTAGCATGACTTAATATGTCTTTGATGATTATTGAATACAGTGGTTCCAAGGTCAGAACTTTATGCCTCTCAACCAGGCAACCATCTGCCAAGTCAAATCAAATATTTTATTAACAGTTTGGGACATTTTTAAACCAAACTAAAATCTATCTAACTATAAACCACATTTTCATCTTATTCACAAGGTTACTATATAAACCCACCAAATATATTGCTTAAATTAAGATATAATATGCTATTAGTCTAATTTGCCAATCTAATGCACCAAACACAAACAAACACAAATTGAAAGAGGCTAGCTTAACCCAATATAATTTGTTTTCGGGGAGTGGGTACCACCTTCTAGGAATCACGTTTTCCTTTCTAAGAATCCAAGAGTCTCTTTTCAAATGAAGCACTTATAAATTTTGTCATAGTTGCACATCTAATTCACTAACCTACCAAATAAAAAATCCAACTGCTTTTCAAAAGGTTAGATATTTGACCATCATCAAGAATCTGATACTATTTTCGTTTTAAAATATTATAAGCAGTGCACTCGCATATATATCTGCAGATTTCCAGTGTCTTAGGATAGTTACTCAATTCAGTCTGGAAGCAAGATTTAAAAGGCATCAAGGGAAAGACGACTGACTGATTGAGGACCCACTGAATGCCAGCACCACGCTGGATTTAATAAAGTTCAGTTTAGTTAACTGACAGAACACGTCACTGGACTGGTGGGTTTCTGTCTGTTTGGGAGAAGAGAAAGCTGAGACTCTGATCTATGAAGTGACCATCTAAACTCACACAGACAGCAAGCTCCTCTGCTAGTACAAGGCTAAAATCCCATGATTTCCATAATCCATTCAGACCACCCGGTATTCCTGAAGCACCGGCATTCTCTTTCCTCGTGATAGTTTCAAAACCAAAACTAGAGTTTAGGAATTAATTCTACCTAGACTCTACCTTTGTTTTCTTCAGCATTTTTCCCTAGTTGAAGCTAATTCTGGAACTTGGTCCTACCTGCAAATGTTTTCAAGTGACATGCCTATCTTAGCACCCTGTGTACTCTCTCTCAACTTCTGTACTTGTCTTGGAGCCACCTGATCCCATGGGAGATGCCCTGAGCATCAGCATGCTACCCGTTCCTCACTGGGACCATTTGTGATGAGACAATTATCATTTTAATATTTACATCATTTATTATTTAAAGACCTCTGAGATTTCTTATAATCCAAGATAACTGCCAAGTTATGCCTAGCTCTTTTTCTATTTTATGTCTATTATAATAAATTTCAATAAGAGAGTTCTTGCATTATAAACACATTATTTTCTTTCTATAACAATAAAAATGTGAATAAAACCACATGGCCTCAAATATGCCATAATAAGATACTCACTTTCTAAGGACATGCTGTATCTTTTAGTAGTTATGATTTGTATTTAAATGCCCTGGTTACTTTCTAAAACACTTGACCTGGGCTTGTTGGAAGAAGTCCAGGTAGACAGACAAGTGAAAACCAATTCAAGGGGTATTTTTCCATCTCTGCTGTGTCATCTTTAATTTCACTGTCATATAAAATTGGACAATTTTAGCAATAATAGTGTCTTCTTTAAAAAAAATTACATCATACAATTAAGAACCATTAACGTCTGTTAGGGGATTTAATTAGGTCTTTTTTAAGTTTATTAAAACAAAATGAATGACCTTCCATAATCTTAAAACAGAGTTGTGCACTTTGCAGGCAATAAGAAACTGCTGTCAACAACTCTCCTAGGGTAGTACTCCATTGTGTGAGGTTCATCACAGATGTTTTTAAGACCCTATGAGACTTTTTATATAAACGTACTAAAAGGTTTTGGGTTTACAAAGCAACATTAGCTAGTTGTAACAAGACACTCACTTTTTAGGGAGATGCTATATTTTTTAGTAGTTATGATTTCCATATTTAAGAATGGATATGTTGCTATATAAGCAGAAATTAAAACCTAAACACAATCATTAATGCCAGTTAAAAAAAGAAAGAAACCCAGGTGTTCTTGGGTTCAATTCAGTTCAGTCACTCATTCGTGTCCCACACTTTGCAACCCCATGAATTGCAGCATGTTAGGCCTCCCTGTCCATCACCAACTCCCGGAGTTCACTCAGACTCACACCCATCCAGTCTGTGATGCCATCCAGCCATCTCATCCTCGGTCGTCCCCTTCTCCTCCTGCCCCCAATCCTTCCCAGCATCAGAGTCTTTTCCAATGAGTCAACTCTTTGTATGAAGTGGCCAAAGTACTGGAGTTTCAGCTTTAGCATCATTTCTTCCAAGAACCCCCAGGGCTGATCTCCTTCAGAATGGACTGGTTGGATCTCCTTGCAGTTCAAGGGACTCTCAAGAGTCTTCTCCAACACCACAGTTCAAAAGCATCAATTCTTCGGCACTCAGCCTTCTTCACAGTCCAACTCTCCCATCCATACATGACCACTGGAAAAACCATAGCCTTGACCAGATGGACCTTAGTTGGCAAAGTAATGTCTCTGCTTTTGAATATGCTATCTAGGTGGGTCATAACTTTTCTTCCAAGGAGTAAGTGTCTTTTGATTTCATGGCTGCAGTCACCATCTGCAGTGATTTTGGAGCCCAGAAAAATAAAGTCTGACATTGTTTTCACTGTTTCCCCATCTATTTCCCATGAAGTGATGGGACCAGAAGCCACGATNTGCTTCAATTTAAGTCTGAACTTGGCAATCTACCTGTGTTTATGTTAAAAATGCTGTAAACAGCAGATGTTTCCAGTTTATAGCTGTTAATTATAGGAGGTCTAGTCAGATACGTGTAACTTATGGCACGCGGAGTAAGTCTCCTATTCTTTTTCTTGAGTACTTTTAATATGCGCCACCTTTCTGTTCCAGCTTGTGGTACCCTGAAGGCAGGAACTGATGGATAGCTCTATTAAAATGCATTTGTTGGTTGTAGCCAGTCGCTTCAGGCTATGAGGATTTCACAGATCACTTTTTTCCTAATTGTTGGCAGAGCTGTCCAAACTTTAATGTGAATAAAAATCACTTGGAGACCTACTTAGATACAAATTCTGGTTCGTGAGATCTGAGGTAAGGACTGAGCGTCTTATGCCAGCAATATTGGCCTGGTACCGCACCATGAATAGCTTGGATGTGTAGGTCTTGCTGTCTCCCCAAGAGTCAACCAGGTCTCCTATGCCACAGGATACTAACTTGTATGATTTGATGGTGAAAAGTGAATACGTGAAACTGTGAAGCTGGCATATATAATAAAGTAGAGGACAGTGGGGCCAGAGGCAACCTGNTGAATAGCATGGATGTGTAGGTCTTGCTGTCTCCCTAAGAGTCAACCAGGTCTCCTATGCCACAGGATACTAACTTGTATGATTTGATGGTGAAAAGTGAATACGTGAAACTGTGAAGCTGGCATATATAATAAAGTAGAGGACAGTGGGGCCAGAGGCAACCTGAAGAGTGTTACCATCACCAAAGTCATTCAAAGTTAAATATTCAGCATACTAAGCTGCCAACCCCCCCCCACAAACTTGCAAAGTAAATTCAGGTCACATCCAGCTGTTTATGATTCCTGCTCGATGTCTTGCTTCACAAATGAATTTTAAAAATGGAAACTTCCCATCCAAATTTACAAAACGGAAAAAGACAAAACTTTCAGAAAAACAAACAAAATATCCAAGATTATCCTCAGGTGTAGGACCTGGCAGAGTTAGACTTAACACCAAAAGCATGATTCACAAAAGAATAAATTTATAAATTGAATCTCATAAAAATAAAAAAACTATTCTTTGTGAAAAACTTTGTTAGGAAGTTGAAAAACAAACTTCAGAGCAGGGGGAAATATTTGCAAACCATACATCTGGCAAGGAACCAGTATCTAAAATATATAAAGAACTTTCAAAATTCAGCATTAATAAACAATCCAGCGAGAAAATGGGCAAAATACATAAAGATATATTTCATCAAAGCAAATGTAGCAATAAGCACATGAAAAGGCATTCACTATAATTAGTCCTTATGGAAGCGAAGAGCCACCATGCGCTGTCACATCTTGACCATCAGAAGGTAAGGTAAAAATATACTGATACACTGCCGCTGCTGCTGCTAAGTCGCTTCAGTCGAGTCCGACTCTGTGCGACCCCAGAGATGGCAGCCCTCCAGGGTCCCCCGTCCCTAGGATTCTCCAGGCAAGAACACTGGAGTGGGTTGCCATTTCCTTCTCCAATGCATGAAAGTGAAAAGTGAAAGGGGAGTCGCTCAGTCGTGTTTGACTCCGTGACTCCATGGACTGCAGCCCACCAGGCTCCTCCATCCATGGGATTTTCTAGGCAAGAGTACTGGAGTGGGGTGCCATTGCCTTCTCCAATACTAATACACTAAATACTGGCAAGGATGCAAAGAAACGGGATCACTCCTACATCTATAGTAGTAACTTAAAGTGACAGTTACTCTCGGAAGCAGTTTGATCATTTTTTATAAAATTCAACACGCTATTACCACGAGATACAGCAATTGCATTCTTGGATATGTATTACCTATTAATGAAAATGCATGTTCACACAAAAACTTTCACACAAATGCACAGTGGCTTTATTCATAATTGCCCCAAACTGGAAAACACCTAGATATCCCTCAATGGGGGGATTGTTAAATAAATTGTGCTACAGTAGATTCTACTGAGCAACAAAAAGCAATGAGCTATTAATACACACAACAATTCAAAAGAATCTCCAGAGAATTATACTGAAAGAAAAAGCTAATCCTAAAAGTATGACTCTATTTATAAACTACATGTTTGAAATGACAGATTTCAGAGATAGAGAGCACATTAGTGTCTGCGAGGTGTTAAGAACGGGACAAGAGGCAAAGAAGTGCGAAGGAGGTGGGTGTGGTTATAAAAGAACAACACAAGGAATTCTTGTAGAAAGAAAATTATCATGCTTAGTATNTCTATTTATAAACTACATGTTTGAAATGACAAATTTCAGAGATAGAGAGCACATTAGTGTCTGCGAGGTGTTAAGAACGGGACAAGAGGCAAAGAAGTGCGAAGGAGGTGGGTGTGGTTATAAAAGAACAACACAAGGAATTCTTGTAGAAAGAAAATTATCATGCTTAGTATCTTTACTGTGGTGGTGGATACACAAATCCACACATACAATAAGACTGTATAGAATCAAATGCATACACACAGACACACACAGAAATGAGTACAAATATGAGAGGAGAAATTTGAATAGAATCAGTCAATTGTATCAGTGGCCATATCCTGGTTTTGCAAAATGCTACCATTGGGTGAAACTGGCTAAAAGATATTCCGAGATCTCTCTGCATTATTACTTACAATTGCAAGTGAATCTATAATTATCTCAATAAAAAATGTCAACTAAAACTAAAACTAGACCATATCATTCTGAATTTTTAATCCTAATCAAGGAATCTTTCCTCTTTCAAATAGGCACTTGGGAGCTACAGAAGCTGGTTGAGTATGGATGACTTGACTAGGGTCGTGGATCAAAAGAATTGATAAAATGACAGCAAGTATGATGAATTAAAGGAGAAATTACCAAAGGCAGAAACACAGAAAAGCATAATCAGGGATAAAGAAAGAGGTGATATTGAGGTTGATATTGCACCCAAAGAAGTGTGGACCAAATCTGTGCCACTGGTCAGTTCAGCAACCACATAGCCAGCAGATGTTCACTTTATCCAAGTTCTTTTGTAATTCACACAGTATGTGAGAATCTGATTATAAAGCAAAGGCATTTCTGAGTTATTTCACTATGTTGAACTAATTCTTTTATGCCCTATTTTTAACATTTTGGTTAAAAGGAAACATTTTTAGTTCTTGGCTTCAATAATTTTACAATTTTATAACTGCAAGTGAAATATATTTTCTAATCACTACAATAATTGGCATGCTTTAAACAATATTTTTTAGATGTTTGAAGATTGGAGAATTGGAGAAATATATTAGATTTGTGGTTTTAATGAAATGTTTAGAAAATTTTGATTAAATAAGTTTGTAATCAATATTGAAATGTCTGAGGACATTTCATTTGCTGATTTTTTAATTTTTGACTTATTAGTTACTGGTAGAATTTAAATGTTCAAAGAAATACTAGTCAGTGAATTTACGCATGTATTTAAAATAAAATACAACAGGAGTGAAGTTCCTCATGCATTAAAGATTANGTTTGTAATCAATATTGAAATGTCTGAGGACATTTCATTTGCTGATTTTTTAATTTTTGACTTATTAGTTACTGGTAGAATTTAAATGTTCAAAGAAATACTAGTCAGTGAATTTACGCATGTATTTAAAATAAAATACAACAGGAGTGAAGTTCCTCATGCATTAAAGATTACTGCCATCAAACTGCAGATCCGGAGGAGTCCTTCTCTGCCTCCACGACACCAGGCCGCCATGGCCTGGTGTGCATTCTCTCTTTACAGCCTTCTGGGAGGAGTAATGGACCTTACCGTATGGGGTTGTCCATCCGGGACACTGTGAGGAAGGCAGCGAGATTGGCTGTGTAGGAGGAACACACGATAAGAGTGAAGAGCCACCAGCTGCCCATCACGATTCTCATGGCCATGGAGTTCACTGAGGATTCTCCACCTGCAGGAGACAGGCAAAGGGGATTGATCTGGGGTTTCCGCTCTCACTCCTATCCCCAGAGATTCTCTGCCCTGCAGCCAGCCATAGGGAACCTCCCCGGGTGATGAGCTGAGGATCAAGAAAGTGACTGCCAGCTGGTTATGGTGGACTCCGACAGTTCTGGAAATAAAATCCTAGGACCACCAACCTCAGAGAGGGGTGGAGGACCACAAAATACAGAAAAGCTAGGCTTGGCACTTTTAGTGATAGGATGTTTTTGAAAATGCCAACAGTAGAGTTCTGAATATCAAACTCTTCCCCTTAGAAGATTCTCCTCACTCTATCGAGAATTTCCAGGGTTGCAACCCTATGTAAGGTCCCTATCCGTTTTAAATGCACATGAAACAGTCTCAGGAATTCTGTAAATGTAAAATTACCTTCTACCCAGAGGGTTCTCCAGCTGTCTTTTAAGCCTCAGAAATGAGATGCCCCATATCACTTTTATTAACATTCGGCCCTCACTAGATGACATTTTTCTATGATTTACAGAAATCACTGTACTTGACTTATAGTCCGAAGCTGCCTCTTTGAGGTCAATCGTTCCTGCTCGGTGTCTCAGGAGGTAGCAGAAGAAAGCTCCTTGCTGGCTATTATTATATAACCTCTCGAGCGGATAATACCTATTTTGCTATGGTGTAGATAAGTCCAAGTCTCACATTTTAGGAACTTTGCAATTTTGTTGTTTCCCATCAAAACTGTAACTCCCCCACTGCTATCGAGACTTCTCTGCGATAGAAGACTGAATCTCAAGAATGGCTGGAGTACTGCTTAGATGACTGCAAAACAATTGTGACTTTTTAGCCCATGAAGACTTCACATTTAAGCAAGATAGTTTCCTTTGACAACCCCTTCTGCATAACAATCGATCTAATGTGGGAGGGGAGGAAAGTGCAAAGCAGAACTAGAAGTTAATTTTATCTAAAGAGGAAAATCAGGACTCGAAGTTCTTTCTTTTTTGTAATCATTTCATTTACTTTCTATCCGATAATACTTGGAGTACAGCATGATATTAAGACCATCTTAGAAGTTAAATAAAATTGCATTTTAAATGACTTTGGGAACACGAATCTAGAATGTCGTCAGTGGACAAGTCCCTCCAGGACCTTGGGGTTACTCCAGCATGGAGAAACCGGGAAGGTACCTTGCTGTACGAAGGCTCCGTAGACAATCCAGATGGCACTGTGCAAGGTGGCGGAAGCAGATGGCCGGGGCTGGGCTGCACTCTGAGCCCTCACGGCCTGAATCCGGTTCAACACGAATATCAGCACACCAACCACGGGGATGGCTGCCGCAATGCAAGCCCACACGGCAAAATCAAATGGAGCAAAGAGGGAGAAGATGCTGATTTTCTCCTCGGGCTTCTTGATGAGGATTCCCACCGAGTAATCCATGTACCGCTTGCTGAAGTCCACGACGCTCTCCCGCTCCGGGGTGATGGTGATGGCGGAGATGGCCAGATCTGCCCTCTGAAAGGCAAACCCTTCTGGTCAGAAGGCAGTCCTCGGATTACTGCTGGGTTCTACCTTCGCCCAAGGCCTGCCCACTGCCCTGTGGGTTGTTCAGAGGTAAAGGCTTCGAGTGTTGACGCCTCATGACTCTGAACATTGTAAGGAAAATCCAGCATCAGGATTTTCGGCCATTACCACCTTCCCTTATAGATGTCTCCCCCAAACCCTAAAAACTCTTGGAAACCACTTCCGGAGGAAAGAGTCTATCACCGTTTTCATTTCTGTGTGAACTGTAGGTTTTCTTCAATTTCTTAATGATTCCCTAGTGAACTCTTTCCTTTTACCAGTATTTCCATCTTGCTGCCCACCCTTCTCCCCACCCTGTCTTCTATCTTCTGGACTTGTCTTCATCCTTCCTATACTTCAAGACCACAGGGACACTCCATTATTCCATCAAACCTCTCCAAACTCCATCAGCCCACAGATATATCTCTTCTCTAAAATACTTTTGAAGTCATATGGAGAGCGTACAACTACCTTCGGAGAAGGCAATGGCACCCCATTCCAGTACTCTTGCCTGGAAAATCCCATGGATGGAGGAGCCCGGTGGGCTGCAGTCCATGGGATCGCTAAGAGTTGGATACAACTGAGCGACTTCACTTTCACTTTTTACTTTCATGCATTGGAGATGGAAATGGCAACCCACTCCAGTGTTCTTGCCTGGAAAATCCCATGGACAGAGGAGCCTGGTAGGCTGTGGTCCATGGGGTCGCATAGAGTCGGGCACGACTGAGTGACTTCACTTTCACTTTTCTCTTTCCTGCATTGGAGAAGGAAATGGCAACCCACTCCAGTGTTCTTGCCTGGAGAATCCCAGGGACGGGGGAGCCTGGTGGGCTGCTGTCTATGGGGTCGCACAGAGTTGGGCACGACTGAAGCGACTTAGCAGCTAGCAGCAGCAACATCTACCTTGAATCTCATTAGAGTATCAGTCCTAAGTTGTTTCATATGCAGGCTGTACGCCAGAGAGTAGTATATTCTAAGAAAAAAGGGATCATCTCCCTCTTCCACTTCCACTTCCCTGATCCTTCCTTTAGTAAGGCCATGCAGTGAAGGGGCCCCCAGGGCATCCTCTGCTGTGACCTCAAAAGCACCTCCCGAGATTTTTGCTTTCCAAGATGAGCTTAATTTAAAAATAGACAAAGACCCCATTAAGATGAAACTAGATTGTGAGGTGAAAGCTGCCAAGACTGGTGGAGACTGAGATCCTGACGCCTGAGCTGAGGCTGGCATAAGAGCATTAAAGTTGCACAGTGATCATCTCTGTCCCGGCTCTCTAAGTGGGAGGCCTGTCAGAACTAGGCTTATTTTAGAATGACCAGTTGTGACAGCTTATCCAAACTACATTTTCAAACTGGGGAAAACGACATAGAAGAACTTTATCAGGTCCAATACGCAGGCTGGAGGGGCACTTATACTGATGGCCAAACTGAAATCTATCGTACCTAGAATAAAGAGAAAAACTGCTGGAGGCGACCCTGTCAGCTCTCAGACTTCCCACTCGTGCATTTCCCGTCCTTGCTTCTCTTTTCAGAAACCCACGATCCAGGGAGGTTGGTTTGTTTGTTTGTTTGCTTGTTTGTTCTGTTTATGCTTGGAGAATATTTAAGGACTGAGAAGGAAATCTAGGGGATCAGGATAGGTTAACAACATAGGATGGAGGGAAACTAACTATGAAACCAGGTCCAGAGAAGGAAGGCACAAGGGAGGTGACTGGTGACACCAGTAAGGCGTGAGCTGCAAGAGGAGGAAAAACACCCCGTGCTCTGAACCTTGAGGTGAGAGCACGTGTCTGCAGTTGTGATCTTTATAGGAAGTTGAAGCAGAATCTCATGTCCGGACGTCTTCATTTCTTTCCTTAATAGAGGAGCACTTCTTTTTTCTAGTTTAAGATAGATTATTAGGTTGCTTGAGGAGAAAATTTTGCAACAGTTTCTAAGGAATGTTGCTAAGGGGCCCAGTAAAGGCCATATTAAGGAACCGGGGTTGTCCTGAAGGCCCAACTGAGGTGGAACGCCACACATTGTTTACGCATCTATCTGGACAAACTTGTGGTTTTCTCCTCCAATTGCATAGAGCAACCTGGGTGTCAGAGTCAGAAGGCAGGAAATAGAGCCAAGTCAAGGTTTCAAGGTAACAGGAAATCAAAAATAATTTAGGAGGGTCACAAAAGATGAAGGGAACAGGGGTTTACCTGGACAACCGCAGAGGGTATGCCAGGCGGGAAAGGATGCCATACCAAAAAGGCATAGAAATCTTAGAGAAGAATGAACCCCAGATACACGTGCCAAGTGAAAAGGGTCAGAGACAAAAGCCTGGTATGGTATGACTACTTTTATAGCACATGTTTGCAAAAAGCAAATCTATTGATTTAGAAAGTAGATTAAGGGTTGCCTAGGGCTGGGTTGGAATGGGATTAATTGTAAATGAGTATGACGACTCTCAGTGGGGTGATGGAAGTATTGCAAAATTAGACATGGTAATGGTTGCACAGCTCACTAAATTTCCTAGAAAGCATGAATGATACATCTGAAATGGCTACGGATTATATATAAATTATTCCACAATAAAGTTGTTATGGGTTTGGCTTTTGTTTTCACCTCCTTTTTTATATTAAGTTGATTTAATGAGCAATTTCTTGTCATTAACAGGATTAGAATGCACGCTACTCGAAAAAAAATGACAGCCTAAGAGAAACTGGAGAGAACGCAGGTATCCTGTCTGCCTTTATGGGTTTATAAAGAAAAGGACTTGTGTTTTAAGATGAAATGCCAGAGTCAGAAGGATGACAAGTTGTAGTCATGGAGTGGGACAGTCCCAGCAACATGTAAGATGCTAACAGGACACACAGGGCCACTGGAGATGAACGGTCAAAGCACCAGAAGCCCAGGTTATCTGTAGGGATGTCAGAAATGTCCAGGTTGACAGTGAGGGAGGGCTTGAGCAGATCCACCAATGTAAACAGCTGTCAGTAAATAACCTAGAGGCCACAGGATGGCGGGGAAAGGAGGGGACACAGTGAACTGGCCTCATGCCATGGGGACCCAGGTTCTACAGGAAAGAGGGAGAGTAAAGATTTGAAATTGATCTGAGGCACTGGGGAATGTGATTTCACTTATCCGTAGCAATGCAGACACACCTTTACACTCATTCACACACATACATGCATGTGGACACACACAAGACACGCCGCCCACTTCTGTGAGCCATGACGCACAGAAGCAGCATGCTCCCGTCTTCCCCATCCCTGTCCCCATGAGCCCTGGGCTCCTACTGCAGCTCAAATGCAGGGCTGGATTTCATGAAGGGTGGGTTACAGAACAGGCACAATGGGGGCTTCAAAGGAATGATAGCAACGGACACAGAAGGCAAACCCAGAGTGCCTGGGAACTGGAAAATGAAAGTAAGAATGACAGCGGGGAGGAGGGTGACGGTGGAGGAAGAGATCCTTGTCGTGCGGAGAAGGGTGACTGTGAAGTCTAGCTGGTCCTGAGGCTCCAGCTTCAAAATGGGCCCAATTAAGACATCACCCCAGAGGCAGCCAGGGGGCCCCTCCCCATGGATCTGCTTTTGGGACCTACCTTGCTGATGAGCTCCCCGATCATCCCGCTCCAGGAGGTGTTGTGGAGCTGGTGACCGTACCTGCCATCGGGGGCCTGGTAGATTTCGTATTTGAAGCCCAGAGCCTTGGCCAGTGCGTCCAGGACATCGACGGAGAACCCTTTGTAGCGCTTGGGCTGTCCAAGAATGTTCTCAGCCACCATCACAAAAGGTTCTTCCTGAGGACCACAGAACGAATGTTCTTCAGCTAAATCACTGGTTCTTACTGGAGAGACACATCTTCCCAGGGTCTTGTTGGAGAGACCAATCTGATGAACCATAATTCAGAACATTTGTGGACTCATGCACTGTATTTGCCCAATTTAGGCCTGGAGTCGGAACCTCTCTGACTTTTTCTACAGTGGTTTATGGACACTCGAGATACAGTGCACAGGAAAATCCCTCCAACGAGCATACTGATGGAAGAACAGATTTATTTGTCCTCTGTCATCTCAGACTCAGCTCAGCACCCCATTCTCCTAGGATAACATGGCTTGTTTTCATGCCTTCATTGGTGACATTCAGGACTCTGCCCTTTGGAAATGCAGCAGTTCTTTAGGACACACACAAGAAATGTGAATACCTCTCATCTGGGATAATAAATGACAACAGAGGTCTGTGAACCGGGTTGAGAGAGGACCATTGCATCTCTTAGACTGGACTAGAGAAATGGAGGCCGAGTCACAAGACAAGGTCACAGCACATGGCAGATTAAACTTCACTGTCCACAAGTCTAAAGGCAGGCGTGGGCACATCACACATCTGCGCTGTGCCACATGCTCCTGCAGGGCACCTGGTCATCTGGAAAACACCTCAGCCTTCCCCACCGTGATCCTGAGAAACTGAAAAGGAAGGGGCCTCATGGCCACAGTCCTGGAGACTTCATTTCACTAATTTAACTTGGGGGGTGTGGATAAGGTACAACACTTACTCATGGTGTACATATGGGGACTGCAAGAACGTCAGTGCCTGTCTTCCCAGCTAGTAAGAGATAAATCTAAAATGTCTCCTCTAGTTCTAAATAGTTGAAGAAAGAAATGGGAAGGAAGATGCTTTTAAGATAACTGAGAGATGTCAAAGTCTGTGGTTCCAGGACAACCATGCAGAGAAATTGCAACCAATGGTCTTCACTGTAAACTTCGTGTCACTTTGTGGGCTTATCAATGGTGTTGGATTCTAGAAGAATGTCTTCCCAACATCTTTCTGGGGACTCTAGCTAGCAGCAAAAATCTCCTAACGACAACCAGTCGGTTAAGATCCTACATCCCAAAACAAGTAGAGCTATTATCCCGCTCTGGGGTTCAGCCCTGGTTCTGGATGAGTGGTCCTTCTCTAGAGCAGCCCAGGGACCTGCCATGGAGGGTCTCAGAGGCCCTGGAGCAGAATCTCCAATCTTACTCTTCCTTCACTATCCACAGAATTCTTTGAGTGAAAAGCCTATGAAAGCTCAAGCCACTACTTAAGATCCCCTTGTCTCCAAACTCAGTACTAAGCCAAACAGAGAAAAGCCCCTGACTCAAAGCCTGGATGACAGACCTCCCCCATATGCCCAGGATCCTACCAAGACAGTCACCACTTTGAGAGTCAGTCCTTGGAGGCGGCTGCCCATGGGCCTTTCCTGCAGGCTGCCATTCAGGCCCTTCTCCGAGTCCCACGTCGCCAGCTGTGAAGGAAAAAGGGAATGTGAGGGACAGACGGGCACCCGTACAGACCTTAGGAATCAGCTGCTAACGTGGGCTCCTGAGTCAGACAGCTACGGAGACAGCAGCCCTAGAAGTCGCCCAGAGACCCAGAGCCATCTCACAACCTGGGAAAGAACAACGGTGTGACACATAGAACTCCACCTCCTCCACGGGCTCGCCCGGATCGCGAAGACGTAACACATGCTTGACATGAAATCAACTGGTAGGAACTTGTCTATGGAATAAACCTTTATGTCCAATTTTATTCTGTCCACCCACTGAGGCCGTATCATCGTGCCTCCCACAAAGCGCCCTCTTTCTTTAATGCTCCTTCGACTTGCCCAGGCCAGTGGTCCTTGAGATCAGCTGCTTCACCAGGGCGAGCTGAAGTTTAACAGTGAAGCAAGTAACAAAGACCCAGGTTTAAAGCTTGTGATGCACCCCGATGCCAACTGCAAGCAGGACCACCGTCTTACCGCAAACTTTGTAATTTTCCCTGATCGGTAGATAGAAGTCAAGAGTACACACGCCTTGGGTCTGCCACATCCTCCCAAGCCTGCAGGACCTGACAGATGCATCCCATCTCTGTCAGGCACCTTAAGATGGTCAAGGAGACGCTACCCTGGCTCAGAAACCCCTGCAGACACAGATGCCCTGGAGACTGCTTCCCTTTCCTGCATGCCTGCAGAGCCTGAGCAACGATGATAAACCCTTTATCTGATCAGTGGTTTTCAATCATTAATTGGTGAGATGGAACTAATACAGATATGGCCCCATCTAGAGCCAACATAACCAGGATCTTAGTGCTTGGGCATGAGAAAAGTTAATGCTTTCCCAGTGATCCTGGTTGAAAACCTCTACTCTTCCAGGTCACTGGGGCTCTGACTTAGCTGCACACTAGACTCTCTTAAGACGGCTTTTAAAACATCCTAAAGCCTGGGTCCCACCCATAGAGATTCTGAATTAATTGGTCAGTAGTGGACTGGATATGGTCATTTAGCTCCTGGAAGATTTTAAGGCACAGCCTGGATTGTGAACCACTGCTGAAGATGAAAGCAGTGATCTTCAAACCTTAATATGCAGACAAATCACCCAGGGGTTTTACACGCACTTTCTGATCCTGGGACCTGAGATTATTCCTGTCTAACAAGCTCCCAGGTGCTGCTGCTTCTGATCCATGGACCATCAGTTCAGTAGCAAGGGGTTAAAATTCAGATTGTCAGACAGCATTTCACCCTTCATCAGAGAAAACCCACAAGACCCCTAGTTAGGCTGAGCAAAAAGAATTACCCCTCTGTGGAAAAGTGTCACCAGGCGCCCTAAAGGAAGCTCCAGTTGCATCACTTAAGGACACTTCTACTCTCCTAGCACTTCTCATAGCCCTGATATCTTCAGCAAGGTGAGCGCACACTGAGCCTTGACTATGAGGCCACAGTTTCAGAATCTGTGGGGCCGCTCTGCCTCGAAGATACTAGAACCCCAAAGCCTACAGTGGAGACATCAGAATGAGCTATGTGATTCTAGAACCAGTTTAAAGGAACCTAGAAACTCCTGCTGCCACTTTGAATGCGATACCAGCTAAGACCCACTTCACCCTAAATTAACAGGATGGCTGGCAGCGATGAGGATCATTTAGTTAGAGCATGGCCATATACCCTGAGGATCTCCCCACAGCCACCACTAATTCAATTGTGGGGCATTTCCATGAAGAGCAAAGTTAAGATCTATCCTAAGCCCTCTGCAAAGACATCAAAGGTGTCGCACTCTGGAAACTGGTATAGTGAAAAGGAAACTGGGTGGCTCTCTCTCCACTGAGTCTCAGGAAACAGCCCTGGGACTCGGGATCAGCTCCTGCAGCTGCATGCAGATGCTGGTCAAAGTGAAAAGACAAACTCAGACAAACAGAGTTAAGGTGTTGACTCCTTGCATGCTTTGGGTCCTGTGATACTGGACTTAGGGGGCTCACGGTATGGATTTGGGCAGCCTGCATCTCACCCCCAGAACTGTTCAGCACCGGCATTGGGGCTGCTTAACCCTATGTGGTCTGTTGCATGCCCTGGATTGGGTGGTGTGATGAAGGTCCCCTCTNTGACAGCATCATCTTTCAGGATTTGGAATAATTCAACTGGAAATCCATCACTGTCACTAGCTTTATTCGTAGTGATGCTTTCTAAGGTCCACTTGACTTTACATTCCAGGATGTCTGGCTATAGATGAGTGATCACCATAGACATATTAAGTGAACAAAGATGGAAATTTTTTTAGTAAAGATGTAGTATATTAGGTACAATTTCATACGTTGGTTGGTTGAACATCTTTGTCTGTGCCTAAATTGTTTAACTCCTTTGTCTATACTTAAAACAGTGCAGATTAAACAAACAAAAAATGTTCTAAACTTCAAATCTTAAATATTTCACACATTACATCCCTAGACGAACCAAGTCACAAGGAGATCCTACCAAAGGGAAGACAATCACCACCTTTAATTTATTCCTGCTCTTAAAATGTTTACCCTCAAAAAATATATTAAAAAATAAGGATACTATTTCAGCATGGAATGGTCAACAAGGTAATAAATCTCTTTCTCAATACATAATGTGTATATGTGTGTTTTCTGTATTTTTTATTCAAAATACCTTAATTTAAATAGAGACATATGGGGGCATTTGCATATTCCATATAGTAGTTATTTTAATAAATTTTTATGCAAAGATTACATGCAATGTAGTTTTTTTTTTTTCCAAATCTCTTGATTGAATTTTTTTAAAAATAAAGTCAAATAGAAAGCACTGCAGATTGGAATCCACACAAGCAGAATGACAGCATAAATTTTGTAGCTGTACGTATGTATCCCATCCCACTCTTGGAGCTATAGTGTCTTCCAGGCCATACAGTTTGAATAATTTATTAGTTAGCAAAGAAGAACCATATTCCTGGGCTTCCCAGGCAGCACTAGTGATAAAGAACCTGCAGAGCAATTCAGGAGACATAAGAGAAGTGGGTAAGATTCCTGGATGGGGAAGAGCCCCTGGAGGAGGGAATGGTAATCAACTCCAGTATTCTTGCCTAGAGAATCCCATGAGCAGAGGAGCCTGGCAGGCTACCATCCCACAGGGTCACAAAGAGTCAGACATGACTGAAGCAACTTAGCACATGCATGCACCATTTTACCAATATGACTATTTTGGATTGAGTGTCAGAGTATTTTGTATTGTTTTTGATGCAGTCTGAAACAGAAGATAGTGGTTAGGTCTGGCTGGGAGCCACTGGCTGACTGTTTCGGATTTGAGAGGCAAAAGATAAAGCATCCCATAGGAGACTTGAAAATGCAGAGTAAGAAAAGAAGAAGAAGAAGAAAAAAGAAAACGAGTTAATTTTTTGACCATGAATCTGAAACAAGAAGCAATTTTATGCAGTGATAATAATCAATAGTAAAACAGTATTCATTAAACTATATAATTTGATTTCTCAAGGGATGAAGAAGAGGAAAGGTTAATAGAGGTTAAATCTTGGAATCTTTATCTACCCCATCCTGTTATTTTAATGACCCCTTGTATGTTCTATCAGTAAAATTAACCATGATTCTTCTGCAGGAATAATTGAAACATTTAAAAGAGAAATACTACTAATTTCTTACCCTGGCATCTGAGACAGCCCCTCTCACATTCTACATATGCCATTAATAACAAAAAAAATTCTTTACAAAATTTTCTCCTTGATTCATTACAGCATGTTCAGAAAATTGTTAGCAGCCATTAAAAAAACACTTATAAGATATGAACATATACAATTTTCTCCTATAAAAGGACATGCTGAACTCATTAGAGTGATGAGTTTAACTTCAAATCTAGGTATAAATTATCAAAGATACAGTTGGGAAAACATTAACTATGAGACCAGAGGTGCAAAATTCACAAGGATTCATAAGCATTCTATGGAATACATCTTATAAATTGAATCTTAATTCTTTCATTGAGAGATAAAAGGGATTACCTAGAAAGTGCATTGTGACTTTGAAAGATTTTAAAGTTCTACAGGTACCATTGTGAATAAAATAAACTGTATGTGTGGGGGGAAGGGTTATGTTCAAGAACTATTAAAAAATTAGAAGCTGATTTATAAATATTAGTATTAGTAATTTCTATTAAGATAACCATTGCTGCTACTGCTGCTAAGTCACTTCAGTTGTGTCCGACTCTGTGCGACCCCATAGAAGGCAGCCCACCGGGCTCCCCCATCCCTGAGATTCTCCAGGCAAGAACACTGGATGGGTTGCCATTTCCTTCTCCAATGCAGGAAAGTGAAAAGTGAAAGTGAAGTCGCTTAGTCGTGCCCGACCCTCAGCGACCCCATGGACTGCAGCCTTCCAGGCTCCTCCATCCATGGGATTTTCCAGGCAAGAGTACTGGAGTAGGTGCCATTGCCTTCTTTAATATGTCTCAAATATATTTTTACATGTATCGAAGTTTAGATGAGACAAAATTCGTATCTATATTCACATACCTAACAAATGACAAATATACACCAAGAAAAGAGTAAAAAACCCTACTACCTGATCTCATTTTGAAGAATAATTTTTGGACATGAAATTCAAGTTTTTCTTAGCCTGTCTCCTAGTCAACATAACTTAGAAGGATATAGAGGACATGTACATGAAGCTATATGAGATATGACAAGCATTTACTAGAAAAAAAGTGAGTAAAATACCAAGACATTTTAGAAATTTAGCCTTTCAATAAAATTAACTTTAATAGGTTGAAATATGAGAATGTACAGTTAGTTTCAAACTCTCAAAAATAAGTTACTTTATTCCAACCATGCAAGGCTGGTTCAATATTTGAAAATCAATTAATGTAATCCAGGATATCAACAGGCTAAATAGAAAAATCATATAATCACATCAACTGATGAACAAACTAATTTGACAAAATACACCTTCAATCCAAGATAAAACAAATGAGGAATAAAGAGGAACTTTCTCAATATTGTAAAAAATATCTATGAGAGACCAACAGCTAACATGATACTTGATGATCAGAGACAGGATGGTTTCCACCCTCTAAACTCCAAGGATATCTTCTCTTACCACATTTATTCAATATTATACTACAAGCCCTATTAAGTTCAATAATGTAAGAAAAGAACATATGTACAAGTGGGAATATGATATGATAAATATCTTTCTTCACAGATGAGATGATGATCTATATAAAAATGAGTTTAATTATCTAAAAATACAATTTACAATATCATCAAAAATAAGTTTCTTGAGTATAAATATAACAAAATATGTATAACATCTATAGGCAGAAAAGTATAAAATGTGAGCTGAAGTCATCAGAAAACAGCTAAACCAATGAAGAGACAGGATGCTTGGAAAGCTGGAGGGCAGGAGGAGGAGATGACGGAGGATCTGACAGCTGGATTGCATCATCCACTCAACGGATATGAGTTTGAGCAAACTCCCGGAGATAGTGAAGAACAGGGGAGCCTGGCATGCTGCAGTCCATGGGGCTACAAATAGTCGGATAGAACTGAGCAACTGAACAACAACAACATTCTGTATTCATAGATTAGAAGACTCGATACTGTTAAAATGCCAATGATTCTCAACTTTATTCAATACAATCCAATATAGATTCATTATAACCCAAACTAAAATACTAGCAAGCTTTTTTGATGATATCGATAATTCCAAATTTTCTATCAAATGACAAAGAAGCTAAAATAGACGACATAGGAGTGAAAAAGAGTTTGGAGGACTCACACTACCACTTTCAAGACCTATTGTGAAGCTGGAGTAAGCTGGCAGATCAGTGAAACAGAATAAAACCCAGGAATAGATTTCTTCAAATATAAATTGGCTGATTGTTGATAGAGGCATAAAGACAATTTTGCAGAGAAAGAATGGGCGTTTTAACAAATGGCTTGAGAAAAATTTGATAATAACATGCAAAAACAGAAAACAAAAGAACTTGGGCACAGACCTCACACATTTCACAGACGCTAACTCAAAATGGATCATAGACCTAAATAAAAAATGCAAATCTTGGAAACATTTTTTTTAACAGTGAGTTTATCTAATAATCTGTAAAAGACTTAGATGCTGGCAGAGTAACATATTTCCTATCACAGCAGAAATGAAGCACTCTGCCTGAAAATCCCCTTTCTAAGATACGTTGTTGTTCAGTCGCTAAGTTGTGTCTGACTCTTCGTGACCCGATGGACTGCAGCACACCAGGCTTCTCTGTCCTTCACTATCTCCTGCAGTTTGCTCACACTCATGTCCAGTGAGTCAATGATGACCTCCAACCATCTCGTCCTCTGTCTCTCCCTTCTCCTCCTGCCCTCAATCTTTTCCAGCCTCAGTGTTTGGAACCCTGAGCTAACATCCTGATGCCCTTGAGGTCTCAGCCCAGCCGGTGCTACATAGCAGTGGGCTTCACTCTCCTCCCAGCAGTCCTTTGATGGGCTATGATCCCCTCTCACAGCAGTAGACTGGAGACTGAACAACTACCTGGACAGGCTGCCCTTACGGACTGTCCCTCCCCTCCAAGAAAAGCAAACTTACAGGATTAGACTTTCAACTTCCAAGAATTTTACAAGTCATAAAGTAGTTTTCTTTGGTTTTCCAACCATATAAACAGGTAAAAACAATTTTCTAAGTCATAGGATGTACAAAAACAGGAACCAGGCCTGACTTGGCTGACAAGCCATGGTACACCAACTCCTTACAGGCCTTCTCACCTACCAAGTTATTTTCAGGTTCTTAGAGGATAAAAAAGGTAGTCAGAGTAGAAAGAGTGGGCTTTTTTTTTTTTTTCCCTTCCTTTTGATTTTAAGATGGTCATTAAAACATTTTTTTTTAGGAAGGAAACCCAGGTACAAACAAGAACAGGGAGAAATATGAATATTAAAATAAACAAGACCAGGAAGGAAATACAGTCTGTGGGTTCTCTAAACATGGAGGCTCTCAGTTTAGTTCAGTTCAGTTGCTCAATCATGTCTGACTCTTTGCAACCCCAAGAATCCCAGCACGCCAGGCCTCCCTGTCCATCACCAACTCCCAGAGTTCACATAGACTCACGTCCACCCAATTGGTGATGCCATCCAACCATCTCATCCTCTGTCGTCCCCCTTCTTCTCCTGCCCCCAGTGCTCCCAGCATCAGAGTCTTTTCCAATGAGCCAATTCTTCACATGAGGTGGCCAAAGTACTGGAGTTTCANCTCTGATGCTGGGAGGGAATGGGGGCAGGAGGAGAAGGGGATGACAGAGGATGAGATGGCTGGATGGCATTTCCGACTTGATGAACAGGAGTTTGAGTAAACTCCAGATGTTGATGATGGACAGGGAGGCCTGCTGTGCTGTGATTCGTGGGGTTGCAAAGAGTTGGACATGACTGAGCGACTGAACTGAATAATGAGTAGAGCTGACTCATTGGAAAAGACCCTGATGCTGGGAGGAATTGGGGGCAGGAGGAGAAGGATAAGACAGAGGATGAGATGGCTGGATGGTATCACATACAGGATGCACGTGAGTTTGGGTGAACTCTGGGAGTTGGTGATGGACATGGAGGCCTGGCTTGCTGAGATGCATGGAGTCGCAAAGAGTCAGACATGACTGAGCAACTGAACTGAACTGAACTGAATAATGAGTGATGCTGAGCATCTTTCATGCGTTTGTTAGCCATGTATATTTCTTCTTTGAAGAAATGTCTGTTTAGGTATTTTTCCCACTTTTTGATTGGATTGTTTGTTTTTCTGGCATTGAGTTGTATGAGCTACTGGTATATTTTGGAAATTAATCCTTTGTCAGTTATTTAATTTGCTATTATTTTCTCCCATTCTGAGGGTAGTGTTTTCACCTTGCTTATAATTTCCTTTGCTATACAAAAGCTTTTAAGTTTAATCAGATCCCACTTGTTTACTTTTGTTTTTATTTCTGTTACTCTAGGAANTCTTTGAAGAAATGTCTGTTTAGGTATTTTTCCCACTTTTTGATTGGATTGTTTGTTTTTCTGGCATTGAGTTGTATGAGCTACTGGTATATTTTGGAAATTAATCCTTTGTCAGTTATTTAATTTGCTATTATTTTCTCCCATTCTGAGGGTAGTGTTTTCACCTTGCTTATAATTTCCTTTGCTATACAAAAGCTTTTAAGTTTAATCAGATCCCACTTGTTTACTTTTGTTTTTATTTCTGTTACTCTAGGAAGTGGGTCATAGATGATCTTGCTTTGATTTATGTCATCGAGTGTTCTGCCTATGTTTTCCTCTAAGAGTTTTATAGTATCTGGTCTTACATTTAGGTCTTTAATCAATTTTGAGTTTATTTTTGTGTATGGTGTTAGGAAGTGTTCTACTTTCATTCTTTTACATGTAGCTATCCAGTTTTCCCAGCCCCATTTATTGAAGAGACTGTCTTTACCCCATTGTATATTCTTGCCTTCTTTATCAAAAATAAGGTACACATAGGTGCATGGGTTTATTTCTGGGCTTTCTATCTTGTTCCATTGGTTTATATTTCTGTTTTTGTGCCAGTACCATACTATCTTGATGACTGTAGCTTTGTAGTATTATCCGAAGTCAGGAAGGTTGATTCCTCCAGCTCCATTCTTCTTTCTCAAGACTACTTTGGCTATTCAGGGTCTTTTGTGTTTCCACATAAATTTTGAAAATTTTTATTCTAGTTCTATGAAAAATGTCATTGGTAATTTAATAGGAATAGCATTGAATCTGTAGATTGCCATTGGTAGGATAGTCATTTTCACAATATTGATTCTTTCTACCCAGGAACATGGGATATCTCTCCTTTGTTTATGTTTGTTTGTTTATGTTGTTTTTGATTTCTTTCATTAGTGTCTTATAATTTCTGTGTACAGTTATTTTGTCTCCTTAGGTAAGTTTATTCCTTGTTATTTAATTCCTTTTGTTGCAATGGTGAATGGTATTCATTCCTTAATTTCTCTTTCTGATTTTTCATTGTTAGTATATAGAAATGCAAATGATTTCTGAATATTGATTTTGTATCCTTCAACTTTGTTAAATTCACTGATTAGCTCTAGTAATTTTCTGATACTATCTTTAGGGTTTTCTATGTACAGCATCATGTCATCTGCAAACAGTGAGAGCTTTACTTCTTCTTTTCCAATCTGGATTCCTTTTATTTCTTTTTCTTCTCTGATTGCTGTAGCTAGGACTTCCAGAACTATATTGAATACTAGTGGTAAAGTGGACATCCTTGTCTTGTTCCTGTCTTAGGGGGAATGCTTTCAGCTTTTCACTATTATTGAGAATAATATTTACTGTAGGCTTATCATATATGGCCTTTACTATGGTGAGGTAGGTTCCTTTCTATGCCCATGTTTGAAGAGTTTTAATCATAAATGAGTGCTGAACTTTGTCAAAAGCTTTTTCTGCATCTACTGAGATAATCATATGGCTTTATCCTTCAATTTCTTACATGGTGTATCACATTGACTGATTTGTGTACATTGAAGAATCCTTGCATCCCTGGAATAAACCCAACTTGATCATGATGTATGAGCTTTTTGACATGTTGCTGAATTGTTTGCCAAAATTGCTGAGGAATTTTGCATCGATGTTCATCAGTGATGTTGGCCTATAGTTTTTTTGTGTGTGTTGTCTTTGGTTTTGGTATCAGGGTGATGGTGGCCTTGTAGAATGAGTTTGGAAGTGTTCCTTCCTCAGTAGTTTTTTGAAAGAGATTTAGAATGATAGGCGTTAGCTCGTCTCTAAATATTTGATAGAATTCTCCTGTGAAGCCACCTGGTCCTGGGCTTTTGATTTTTTTGGAGATTTTTGATCACAGCTTCCATTTCAGTGCTTGTAATTGGGTTGTTCATAATTCCTATTTCTTCCTGGTTCAGTCTTGGAAGATTGAACTTTTCTAAGAATCTGTCCATTTCTTCCTGGTCATCCATTTTATTGCCATAGAGTTTTTCATAATAGTCTCTTATAATCCTTTGTATTTCTGCATTGTCTGTTGTAACCTCTCCTTTTTCATTTTTCATTTCTAATTTTGTTGATTTTATTCTTCTCTCTTTTTTTCTTGAGTCTGGCTAAAGGTTTGTCAATTTTGTTTACCTTCTCAAAGAATCAGCTTTTAGTTTTATTGATCTTTACTATTGTTTCTTTCAAGTCTTTTTCATTTATTTATGCTCAGATCATTATGATTTCTTTCCTTCTAATAATTTTGGGGTTTTTTGTTCTTCTTTTTACAGCTATTTTAGGTGTAAAGTTAGGTTGTCTATTCAATGTTTTTCTTGTTTCTTGAGGTAGGACGGTATTGCTAGAAATTTCCTTTTTAAAACTGCTTTTGCTACATCCTGTAGGCTTTGCGTTGTTGTGTTTTCATTGTCATTTATTTCTAGAAATTTTTTGATTTCCCTTCAGTAACCTGTTCATTATTTAGAAATGAGTTTTTTAATCTCCATGTCTTTGTGTTTCTTACAGTTTTTTTCTTATAATTGGTATCCAGTCTCATAGCATTATGGTCAGAGAAGATGCTTGTTATGATTTAAATTTTCTTAAATTTACTGACATTTGATTTGTGACCCAAGATATGGTCTATCCTGAAGAATGTTCCACGTGGACTTGAGAAGAAAGTATATTCTCCTGCATTTGGATGGAATGTCCTGAAAATATCAATGAGATCCATCTCATCTAATGTATCATTTGATACTTGTGTTTCCTTATTAATTTTCTGTTTTGATGATGCATCCATTGATGTGAGTGGGGTGTTAAAGTCTGCTACTATTATTGTCTCACTGCCAATATCTCCTTTTATGCCTGTTAGTGTTTGTCTTATGTATTGAGGTGCTCCTATGTTGGTTGCATAAATATTTACAATTGTTATGTCTTCCTCTTGGACTGATCCCTTGATAAATATGTAGTGTCCTTCCTTATCTCTTGTAATCTTTTTTATTTTAAGGCCTATTTTGTCTAATATGAGGATTGCTACTCCAGCTTTCTTTTCTTCCCATTTGCATGGAATATATTTTTCCATCCTCTCCCTTTTAGTCTATATGTCTTTAGGTCTCAAGTGGGTTTCTTGTAGACAGCATATATATGGGTCTTGATTCTATATCCATTCAGCCAGTCTGTGTCTTTTGGTTGGAACATTTGATACATTTACATTTAAAGTAATTATTGATATATATGTTCCTATTGCCATTTTCTTAATCGTTTGAGGTTAATTTTATAGATCTTTTTTCTTCTCTTTCATATCTTGACTATATAAATTCCTTTAACATTTGTTGTAAAGCTAGTTTTGTGGTACTGAATTCTCTTGACTTTTGCTTGTCTGAAAAGCTGTTTATTTCTCCATCAATTTTTGAATGAGACCCTCGCTGGGTACAGTAATCTTGATTGCAGATTTTTCCCTTTCAGTGCTTAAATATATCCTGACATTCTCTTCTGGCCTGCAGAGCTGCTGCTGAAAGATCAGCTGTTAAGCATATGGGGCTTCCCTTGTATGTTACTTGTTGCTTCTCTCTTGCTGCTTTTAATATTCTTTCTTTGTTTTTGGTCTTTGTTAGTTTGATTAGTATGTGTCTTGGTGTGTTTCTCCTTGGGTTTATCCTGTATGGGACTCTTTGTGCCTTTTGGACTTGATTGGCTATTTTCTTTTCCATGTTGAGGAAATTTTCAACTATAATCTCTTTAAAAATTTTCTCATAGCCTTTCTTTTTCTCTTCTTCTTCTGGGATCCCTATATTTCAAATGTTGGTGCATTTGATATTGTACCAGAGATCTCTGAGACTATGCTCAGTTCTTTTCATTCTTTTTACTTTATTCTGCTCTTCAGAAGTTATTTCCACCATTTCATCTTCCAGCTCAATAATTTGTTCTGCTTCAGATATTCTGCTATTGATTGCATTTCGACTATTTTTAATTTCAGTAATTGTGTTGTTTGTCTCTGTATGTTTATTCTTTAATTCTTCTAGGTCCTTGTTAATTGATTCTTGCATTTTCTCCATTTTGTCTTCAAGGTTTTTGATCATCTTTACTATCATTATTCTGAATTCTTTTTCAGGTAGTTTGCCTATTTCCTCTTCATTTATTTGGACTTCTGTGTTTCTAGTTTGTTCCTTCATCTGTGTAGTATTTCTCTGCCTTTCCTATTTTTTTTAACTTATTGTGTTTGAATTCTCCTTTTCCCAGGCTTCAAGGCTGAATTCTTTCTTTTTTGGTTTCTGTCCTCCTAAGGTTGGTCCAGTGGTTTGTGTAAGGTTGGTATAGGATGATATTTGTGCTGACTTTTGTTGTCGTTGTTTATTTGTTTGTCTTTCCTCTGATGAGCAAGGTTGAATGAGGTGGTAATCTTGTCTGCTGATAATTGGGTTTGTATTTTTGTTTTGTTTGTTGTTTAGATGAGGCATCCTGCACAGGTTGCTACTGGTGGTTTGATGATGCCAGGTCTTGTATTCAAGTGGTTTCCTTTGTATGAGTTCTCAGTATTTGATACTCCCTAGAGTTAATTCTCTGATATCCTAGGGTCTTGGAGTCAGTGCTCCTATTCCTAAGGCTCAGGGATTGACCTCTGGTCAGGAACGAAGATTCAACAAGTAATTTGTTATGGCATTAAGTGAGATTAAAACAAATATCCAAAAACGAGAAACCAAAGATGAACCCCAGACAAATGGCAGTTAGAAAATCAAGCAAATAATAATTAAAATAATGGCACATACACATATACATATAAATCCATGAGCAAAGTCAAAACAGTCCAACAAAAGTTAAGTGCAGTAGATTGACCTGGTGAACAAAGGAAATAAAAAATTATATTTGCCAGTTAAGAACAAAACTAACTAAAGCACAAACCAGAAAACAAAACTAAAGCAAGTGTGGAATAAAGCAATGAAAACAAAAGTAACAAATATGTTTAGAGGAAAGGAAAGAAAGAAAAGAACAAAGAATAGATATGGAATATTAAATAGAGATAGATGAAGATTTATACATATTAAAGATTAACTGCAAGGGGAAAAGAACAGTAGAAAATAAATGAATAAATGTGAGACTTTGTCCAAACAAAGGAATAAATGTAGAAAAAATATAACAGGCTTAAAAAATTAAAATTATAAAAAAGAGAAAAGAAAAAAAATGGGAAAAGAAAGAAAAAAAGGAAAACTCCAGAGAACTGCAAAAGCCCAACGTAGAGGCAGAGGTTTATAACAACAATAAAAAGTGTGATGGAATATACACATATAGATATACATCCATAAGCAAAATGAAAACAGTCCAACAAAACTAAAGTACAATAGACTGACCTGAGAACAAAGGAAATCAAAAATTGTATCAACTAGAACAAAACTAACTAAAGCACAAACTGGAAAACAAAACTAAAGCAGGGTACCAACTGGGAAATAAAGCAGTGAAAATAAAACTAACAAAATGTTATGAGGAAAGGAAAGAGAGTAAAGAAAGAAAAAAAGAAAAACTAAATATGCATAGTTAAATAGTGGTAGGTGTAGAAGATTTATATACATTAAAGATTAACTGAAAGGGGAAAAGAACAATAGGAAAGGGAAATAAAGGAATAAATGTAGAAAAAATATAATAGGTATAAAAAATTTGTAATTAAATTATTAAAAAAAGAAAAGAAAAAAAAGAAAAAGAAAAAAAGGAGGGGGTAGGAAAACTCCAGAGAACTGCAAAAGCCCAGTGTAGAAACAAAGGTTTATAACAACAATAAAAAATGTGACTGAGAAAAAAAAAAGCTCAAAAGCTTAATTAGATTTCATCATGCCAATAAAATTGACAACTACAACATGGGGGTAAAGGGAAAAAGATAAATCCAAAAGAATCTACAGAACAAGTCAAGAAGAATAAAAAATGTTTTTCTTGAGTCATTGCTGTCAGAGTCCTCGCCCTTGCTGGTAGTCACAGTCCACTTTACCTCCCTAGGATGCCCTCCAACACTGTGCTGATCTCTGGACCTGCTGTAGTGGCAGTTCAGATTCTAATCTCATCCTACTCCTGTGTGTTCTTGCCTTCAATGTCCACAGCTATCAGAACTAGTGCTTTTCTTTTGTGGGCGCTCTCAATGACCTTTTAAATATTCCATAGACACACAGTCTGCCTAGTTGATCATGTGGATTTAATCTGCAGCTTGTACAGCTGGTGGGAAGGTTTTATGTCTTATTCCTTAGCCACACTGCCCCTGGGTTTCAACTGTGGTTTTATTTCCACCTCTGCATGTGGGTTGTCCACTGGGATTTACTCCTGAGGTTTTCCTGGAGGACTTGGGTTTGCCTCTGTGAGGGCCAGGTGTGGAGTGGTGCAGCTGCTTGGGTCGCAAGGATTCTGGCAGCACTAGGTACTCAGGGGAGTTGGCAGCCAGGGCAGCAGGAAATATAGTGCTTTAGAAGGATACGGCAACCAGTGTTGGCCAATAAGTTCTAGTATTCTACAGGGCCACAGTCTACAGGGTCACAGTGAGTCGGACACTACCGAAGCAACCCTGCACACATAGATGCAAGACTTTTTTGCCTGTGGCAGCTCTGCTCCAGTGAGAGTTGAGCATGAAGGTGGCGCGGCTGCTTGGCTTGTGGGAACCCTGGTGGTGCCAAGTGTGCAGGGACATGGACTGCCTCCACCGCAGGAATTATGGCCCTATCAGAGTCTTTCTTTGAGCCTCTTGTAGCTGGCAATCAGAAGGCCTCTTTGGCCAATCTTTCTCCATAGTTCCACCCATTCAGGCACTTACAGGGCTCCCTTGCCTGGACTCCTCTGTCCAGGCAAGGGGCACCCCTGGCTGGGGTCCTACTCTGCAGTTCAGCAAATCAGTCACTGAAAGGAGCACTCTGGGTAGGGTCCTGCTCTGTAGTTCACTGTATCAGCCATTTGATGGGCCAGCCTCTCTATTGTTCAGCTGTAGATGCTGGCTTGTGGGGAGAGAGGCTGTGGTGATGGCTCCATCCCTACACGTGACTCAACAGTATCACCTTGCTTCCATGGCTGCCTAGCTTTCCTCCACAGCCATTTTCTACCACAATCTCCTCCTTTACATCCCCTTGATTAGTCTCTCCACAGTCAACAGCAGCCCTCGCCCTGGGATTGCTCCACAAACCCTAAACTCCAGCTCCCAGCCACTGCACCTTCCAGGGGACCTGCGTCCCTATCTGGGGTATGTATGGCTGTGGCAAGGACTGTGATTATCTTTCCATTTAGGCTGCCCCAGATCAACTGTTTCACTCTCAGCCTTAAATGTTTCTCCTCTGACTCAGACCATTGCCCCGATGTGGAGGCTGGACCCCTGCTTCAGTTCCCCCACCCACCAAGGGCAGGTCCAGCCCTACTAACACTTCTATTATTCCCACTAGTTCCTTCATCCTACCAAGTTCTGAATGGTTCTATATATTCTTTTCCTCTGGTCAGGTATTCCTGTCCGCTCTCAGCTAGTGTTCTGAATGCACTTGTGTGTCAGAAGGTGTATTCTTGATGTATCCATGGAGAGATGTACTCCACATACACCTACTCCTCCCCCATCTTGTTCTCCCTCCTGTTCCAATTACTCATCTCTAAATTTTTATCAATATTATCCCTCAGGTTTCTTATTTTCTTACAAGACTTGCATCCTGCTCTCAAAGGCATCAGCAATCACCTGGAATGGTCCACACATGCTCAGCCCTACTCAAACATAGTAGTCTGTGCACAAACTGGAGCCTAGAACCTGAAAAAAAAATTTTTTTAACATTTATTATATATTTGTCTGTGTTGAGTTGTGGCACATGGGCTCCAGAGCATCTGGGCTCAGTAGTTGCAGCATGTCAGCTTAATTGCTCCAAGGCATGTGGGAACTTAGTTCCCCAATCAGGGATCAAGCTCAGGTCCCTTGCATTGCAAGGTAGACTCTTAAACACTGGACCAGGGGAGGTCCTGTTTTCTATCTGACAACTCTACTATGGGCTGAGTCTTAGTGTAGAGCTATAGTTGTCAGGAGAGAAGCAAGTGGAATTGTCAAGAAGAGATAAGAGAAAGTCATAGGATGATTCAAGAACCAAGATGAAAGAATAGCAATGAGATCCAAAGAAGAAGGTTATTTTCAATATAATAAGGTGGTTATAATACCAAATCCTGAAAAGTAACAAAGATACATAAAAGAAGATAAAGACTGAGAACTACTGCAGTGACAAATAGACTACAGATTTTTTAAAAAGCTTCAAAAAGGAATAGTATCAGTATTAAATGACACAAGCCGAACACATACAGCTATACAATATTTGGGCAAAGGAAGAGCAGTGGGTGAAGTATGTCAAATTAGCTGTGGTAGGGCATGCCTTGCCACAAGATGGCACTCATAGTTCCTCTTTTTCTGAGTTTCTATCTATAAACATTTTATAAAAATGTTATTGTCACGGAACAAAGAGGATACCTTATGTTTCACAACTTACATATAACCTTGTGTCTCATTTTCTATCATTTCCCCACAGCTTATCATTGTTTTTCCCTCTATAATATGAATACATAATGTTAGAATCGAGTGGGGAGGTTAGGGAGGTACTAGAATCTAGAGGAGGGAACAAATGCAATGCTATAGCAGATAGTACCAAAGTCTTAACAAAAGGCTTTGGGACTAACCATCAAATGAAGACCAATGAGCTTCAAGAAAATTAATACAGATGGAAATGGAAGCCAGATTGCTTAGTGTTGAGGACCAATAACGTCTAAAACAGCAGACAGACTATGTGTTTAGCACATCTGCTGGGAAAGACAGGATGGAAGACAGGTAGACTTTTTCCTTGAAAGTGATTACTCCCCAAATGAAACTTTGTTTGCCTTATTTGTAAGTTTCAAATACTTAACCAAACTACCTGTTAAATGGCAACTTGATCTCATACAACAGTATCTCTACAAAGTAAATGCATTTCTGCTGCAGAAATACATGTGTTTAACTAAATAACCCTTTTGGTCCCCCAATATTATAGCACTTCTTTCTTTTCAAAATAAGTTCATATTTATTCATCATATTATATTGCCCATACAGTGAGTGTTTGAATGAAAGCTTCAAAATTTGCCTAATACTGCAGAGAAACAGAGCCGTGGGCCAGTTTTCTGATGCATAATTCCACACCCCTTCTCTAGAATTATTTTTCCTATCACTAAATTTCTTTTTTTTTAATATAAATTTATTTATTTTAATTGGAGGTTAATTACAATATTGTGTCGCTCAATTTCTATTTCAAGTTTCTACTCAACTAATTTTATTTTTCTAGCATGCACAAAATGAAAATGGCTCCTTGAAATTACCCTGTTTTGTATATTTTCCATGCTATACGAGATATGTAACAGTTAAACATTACCTGCATCTGGAATAGTATGGGAAAATATGTTCATTATCATTTCTGATTTTTATAAAACCTAATATAACCTTGAAAGTGAAAGTCACTCACCATGCCCAATTCTTTGTGAGCCCATGGACTATACAATCCATGGAATTCTCCAGGCCAGAATACTGGAGTAGGATAGCCTTTCCCTTCTCCAGGGGATCTTCCCAACCCAGGGTTCGAACCCAGGTCTCCCATATTGCAGGCGGATCCTTTACCAGCTGAGCTACAAGGGAAGCCCTTGAGCTGAACTTAAAAGAACTGACAAATTCAGTTCAGTTCACTTCAGTTCAGTTGCTAAGTCATGTCCAACTCTTTGCAAACCCATGAACTGCAGCATGCCAGGCTTCCCTGTCCATCAACAACTCCCAGAGCTTGCTCAAACTCATGTCCTTTGAGTCGGTGATGACAACCAGTCATCTCATCTTCTGTCATCACCTTCTCCTCCTGCCTTCAATCTTTCCCAGCAACAGGTTTTGTTTTGTTTTGTTTTGTTTTCCCCCCCACCCCCGGAGTCAGTTCTTCATATCAGGTGGCCAAAGTATTGGAGCTTCAGCTTCATCATCAGTACCTTCAATGAATACTCAGGACTGATTTCCTTTAGAATTGACTGGTTGGACCTCCCTGCTATCTAAGGGACTCTCAAGAGTCTTCTCCAACACCATAGTTCAAAGGCATCAATTCTTCAAGCACTCAGCTTTCTTTACAGTCCAACTCTCATATCCATACATGACTATTGGAAAAACCATAGCTTTGACTAGACAGATTTTGTTGGCAAAGTAATGCCTCTGCTTTTTAATATGCTGTCTAGGTTGGTTGTAGCTTTTCTCCCAAGGAGCAAGCATCTTTTAATTTCATGACTGCAATCACCATCTGCAGTGATTTTGGAACCTCTAAAAATAAAATCTGTCACTGTTTACACTGTTTCCCTATTTATTTCCAATGAAGTGATGGGACCAGATGCCATGATCTTAGTTTTCTGAATGTTGAGTTTAAGCCAACTTTTTCATTCTCTTCTTTCAATTTCATCAAGAGGTTCTTTAGTTCTTCTTCACTTTCTGCCATAAAGGTGGTGTCATCTGTATATTGGAGATTATTGATATTTCTCAAGTAATCTTGCTTCTACCTTGTGCTTTATCAAGCCCAGTATTTCTCTTGATGTACTCTGCATATAAGTTAAATAAGCAGAGGAACAATATACAGCCTTGACGTACTCCTTTCCCCATTCGGAACCAGTCTGTTGTTTCATGTCCAGTTCTAACTGTTCTATCTTAACATGCATACAGATTTCTCAGGAGGCAGGCCAGGTGGTCCCATCTCTTTAAGAATTTTTGACAGTTTGTTGTGATCCACACACTCAAAGGCTTTGGAGTAGTCAAAAGCAAAAGTAGATGTTTTTCTGGAACTCTATTGCTTTTTTGATGATCCAAANTGGAACCAGTCTGTTGTTCCATGTCCAGTTCCAACTCTTGCTTCTTGACCTGCATACAGATTTCTCAAGAAGCAGGTCAGGTGGTCTGGTATTCCCATCTCTTTCAGAATTTTCCACAGTTTATTGTGATCCACACAGTCAAAGGCTTTGGCATAGTCAATAAAGCAGAAATAGATGTTTTTCTGGAACTCTCTTGCTTTTCCCATGATCCAGCAGATGTTGGCAATTTGATCTATATCTATATATCTATATGAGCATAATCACTGTTCATTACTTGTTATTTATTGTGCTTCATTTCCCTTCACATCCACTTCAACATGCTTCTGGAGGTATACACTGGGAAAAATATTATTCCCTCATTGTTTTCATTCAGCTTTCCAGATCCAATGTCTTTAAGTCATGGAGAATTTGTTTCCTTAACCTCTGATGTGTGTTGCTCCCTTACTAGTCATCTATGTTCATAAAGCCTTTCACTGTATCTTACTTAGGCTCTTGCAACTAACTCCTAAAATTACTGTCATCAACAATCAATCGAAAGACAGTATCTATACTATATGCAAAGAATTAAACAAAATTGAATATAGGAGGCAGAAATAATATACCCTCTGGTTTCTCTCTAAGGAGCTTAGAAAAATAGAAAAACTAAATTGTTTTAACATGAAACTAGAGAAATAAGATAGAGATTCCACATACAAGTTGTAATCATCCCACGCATTCACATGCTACTTGTATCATGCAGGCAGTCAATGCAGAAATTCAAGTTATATTACAAACAGTGATTTATTTTTACTGAATTATTTATATTTTAAAGTTGAAAGGTTTTTAAGAAGTGTTTTTGGCCTGAACTGTTTTGACACTCTAATGTCTCAATTTTTGTTTATAAGCCAGTATTCTCCCTCTCCTCAATTCTTGATTCTGAACAGCCCATATTTTAGGTATTGCCATTGATCACATTAGGCAGATATGCTACCTGTATCCAATTTACTTTGTTCTTTGTAGATAGAATATAAATGATGCTTCTTTAAAGTCATAGTTAATGCATGTCACTATAGGCAAAAACTAATTCTTTTAGTCCTGTTCCTTTTTCTTTTCAGTGTAAATCCAAATTATGCTCTAGGCAATTTTTAAAAGACCAGCTCTTAAGAGTAGACTGAGGTTGAGTGTCCGCACACAACTTAGTCCAAAAAATAGTCCTCCATCAGCTGCTGAAGGTCAGCTTAGGCTGCCTAGAGGCTAGAGAGCCCAGCATGGAACAATGGTAGGAAAATAGAGTTCCCTTCATTCCTTAATTCACATGCAAGTGAGGTGCCAATCAAGTGCTGACAAGCATGGAGAAACCAAAATCAAAAGTGGGTAGAGATACACTTTCAAAAGGGGCAGTTTTCACACATTTCTAAGAGATGTTTTTAATGGTGGTTGTGAACATACCACTAATGATGTGGAAAAGAAAATAAAAGCAATGAGAAAAATACCAATTTTATATCAACTGAGAGGATGCAATAAGCTAATCAAATACATTTGCTAAAATTGTTTAATGTGTTCTATAAAAATATCAATGATTTCACTTTGACTAAGGAAAGAAATCTGAATGCAAATTGCTGTATAGAGCACTGCAAACAGGGAAGGTGAGTTAAGATTGAAACTGGGCACTGACAAGGAAGCTGACTCATTTCCAAATAAAAAAAAATTTAAGCTGGCCTGATTTTGTCAAACAAACCATTATCTACAAGACAAGACTCTGAAATGACTGAGTATGGAAGCAATGCAGTCACTTCACAAAGTGGTTGGTGAAAGGGATGACAAAGCTTAAAAACTGGCACTGTTTTTCAAGGACACTTTATTTCTAACAAATGAGTTTAAACTTTTAAAAACAACTATAGGGCAAATGTAAGCTGCATTAGTTGTAGATGTTTTTCTAAAAGAATTTGGTAAGTTGTTGATTATGACTACTATTTCTATCTATGACATATAAAGCAAAATTTATTAGAAATTGAAGGCTTTGACAGTGATGATTTAATAAGAGTAACTTTGTATGTTATTGCTGTTTATTAGTGTTATTTTAAATACACAGAAAAAATAACATAGGATAGACACGTTATTTTAAAAATTCATTATCAATTCATAAAATAAACAGTTCTTTCCTTTTACTTTAAAGACTGAATGCTAGGATTGCTACCAGAGCTGTCTTATCAATATCTATTTTTACTAGGATTGCAGAAAGTTTAGAGAATTAGAAACTTGAGATGTTACCATATGATGGGAGTAAAGGAAGTGAAAGGCATATTTTTAGAATCATTTTTTTATTGTTATTATTTACTACATAAAATGGACACTGGTTTTGAAAATGAATCTCTTAACTATCTCCTGGATTCTTCAGGCGAATTCTGCACTTCAAGATAGGGTATAATGATAAATTATATTCTCAGTTTTAAAAAACAACAATTGGCAAAATATCAAAGCTCTACAACTATTTTGTACTTTATATTTAAATGTAATTTTTCAGATATATATTAGTAGTACCTTTAATTTTAAATTCTAATTACACAGAATTTAATTTAATAAATGACAAGATATATCTTAGCACAGGTCCTGACTAGTAACTACTATTCAAACAATAAACACTAAAAGTAATTACATGTAATATCAAAACTGTACTAGTCACACAGTTCATATTTAAAAGAAATTTTCTTAAAATTCATGATCCTAAAAAGAATGTGAACTTGAATGAGGATGGTAGGAAAATAATCTCCATGGATTGAAACGTGATGCTACAAACTAGGGCCATTCCATCCATAAGAGGGGGTGTGTGCATGTGTATATGTGTGTGTTTGTACAGAATCTTGAATCAGGGATACAATTTTATGACAACTTTTTTACAAAATTAAACTTTACTGAAATCCAAACGATTTACTGTCTGATGTGTAAAATGTACTACTGAAACAAAAAACTAAACCATAATTTAAGATGTTCACAATTAACTTTTTTGTAAAGTTAATATTAAATATTTCAATCATTGTAAAACAATTTCATATAATAACATTTCTGTTGAAAAATACTGAATATTTGTCAACATTTTAAACACCATGCGTTTTCTTCTAACAATAACAGGGAGACCAGGAAAGAATGTGATTCAGTGTTAGGCAAAAACTAAAAGTTTAAACATATTTCAATTTTTTGTGTAATATCAATGCTATCTTTCAAAAGTTCTTGAAATTAAGTAGAAACATAATGGCCTTAAATGTATTCATCAAGCTCTGTCAAAAATTTATGTAAAACTAAGTTATTTATTTAGAGGAATTCTTTCCAGTAAGTCACAAACTACTTTTTCTTTAGCTTCCACCATCTATATGCCTTTTTTGCATACTTCTATCAAGTTACTTGACAATAAGTAGCAAATATCTGAGGCTAAGATAATCGCCATTAATACTTTAAAACCTAAACAAGGTATATGACATTAGATAGACTTCTCAGTCCTGGTGTTGCCTGACAGATATGCGATGTGCCAGTGGTTATATTATCCTCCTCCTCCCATGCATGCGCCTCCTGCAGAGACAGCAGACTACAGAAGCTGACCCTTACTGAGACCATCTTGTCTCTCTGACAAAGCTCCTTTTTAACTTCTTACTTACTGGTTACTTCCTGTGATGGAGAAAAACTTTAGCTCAGCTTGTGATAATTTCACAGGCCCTGAGGACCCTGACCCTAATAGCCTCAAGGTCAGAAGTCAAGTCTTGTTCTGAAACATCTGTGTGCTTTATATTAAAGTGGAACAAAAGTGCAGAAATGTCCACCAGTGTGTGACAAGGAGGACAGGCAAAATAAGACTGACACATAGGTCATCTGTTACTCTGGCAGCTTAAGTTCATTTTTAAAACTGTCCAAAAGTCACTTAAATTCCAAATCTGATGTATAGATTTGATGTTAACTGTCTTAAGCTAAATCAGGAAAATGTATGTTTCACGGAAGTTTTAAATTTGAGCAGTCTTGCAGGCCTTCAGACATATTCAAAGCTATTCTATAAAGCCATGAAATTTCATGTTTTATGTAACTTAATGACTTACAGGAAGAAAACATAAGGTACCTATATATCAGCTATAAATGCATTTACATACATCTGAATGGTTAAAAGAACTATTTGAAAGCTAAAACAGTCAAATTTTAAAAAGGGCATCATAATCCGTATGTTAGAGAATGATCCTAAGACATCCATTTTGTAGTAAACAAATTCAGCAGAATTAAAAGCACTTGAATATAATTTCTAAACATGAAATCAATTTAAGAAATGAATGATTTCAGTTATTCACAGATCTTAAGGGAGCACAGTATTTGTAAATTTAGGTCAGTTAAAGTATTCTCAGGTGTCACCACTATTTTTATATCTAAATCACATGGGTAAGCAGTAAGGCGTGGGGAAGTTGAAAAGACCACAGATATATAATTCCCACGATGAAGAACAATACATGGCAAAGTTTAGAAACATTAAAAATTAGACAACCAATGCTATGCTGGCTTTTAATGTCCACTTAAGGCTATATGGATTTAAAATTATCAAATGCACTTTATCAGATAAATCATTTTATTACAGCAATGGTACTTTCCAGTGACATAAGGGGTAATGAACATGGAGCACATTTTTAGGACTGATTAGACTTCATTAATTATTCAGACCTGCACAAAGTGTGATAATTGTAATGCTGTGGTAGAACAGACACCAAATTCAGAAATCCTGGTAATTTTTCTATTATGTGCACATACCTTAATTGCAAGAGCTGGATTATTTTGAAACGCAGAGATTTTTATGACCAAGCATGGAGCTGCACTTAACAGTGGATTAACAGAATCTTTCTGATAGTTTTAATATTAATTATATGGATTTTGATCAAGCACTAATTTATAGAGATAGTATAGTCAAAGAGTTTCTAGAAATTTTAAACACTTTACAGAAAATAGTGCTTCAACGGTGTACACATAAACAGGAATCACAAATATAAAATGCATGGAAACTGGAGCTATAATGTAGACATTAAAAAGTGAAATGTAAATAAGAAACAGGCAAAAAGTTGTCTGACTGGCAATGAAAAGCTCTGCACAATAAAAGTACACTCCTTTTCAACAAGATGAAATTCATTACACCAAATACTTAAGCTTCATCCTTTATAAAACAATTCCAAGTAACCATCGCCAAAAAATGGGAGTGAAGGCGATAAACCTGTAAGGAGTTTGGAAATTAAAAACAAGAGTTAACTGTGCACTTACCAGTTCAACAAAAGCAAGTCCTCCATAGCTGTGAGCAACAAAAAATACCTTCTCAGCTGCAGACTGGGCTATGAAATGGTCCCACACATAGACTGCATGCTCTTCAGGAGAGCCATTTTCCTATAAGTAAAACAGACATCATGTATTACATACTGCATCTAATTATTATCATAGTAATCAAAAATTAAATTATATGCTTGCTTATGCGGCATAAGAAATATGATAGCAATAGCTCATTCCAAACAATAACAATACAAAAGAACTACAATGGAAATTCAAATTAGGGAATAAATTAGTATTAAGCCATTAGTAAATTACTGCTAAACTTAAGTGCTACTCCAAGCTTCTGAAAGAAAATCTTTAAAATTGGCACATTTTGAGGGGAAATGGCTCATTCTGGATTTATCTGAGATATTAAAATATATCTAACTACATTAGAGTTGCATAGCATAAAGTTATAGTGGTCTTTTAAGGCAGTGTTGCCACTAAGAAATATCAGATACATTTCTATATTTATATCTGAAAATATTTAGAGTATAAATACATCTAAATGATTTGATTTATAAAATTTTAGGTACCTCTGTAAATTGAAAATAAGGAGAAAGTTAACAACAAGTATTTTCAATTTACATTGTTAAAAATACTTTTCTTGAAATAATTTTCCATATATATTTTATTTCTAGAACTGGGAGGATTTCTAAATGTATAAACCTGGGACTTTTTATATTTCTCATAAGTTGCTGGTGTGCTTTAGTTGCTCGGTTGTGTCTGACTCTGTGACCCCATGGACTGCAGCACGTTCCTCTGTCCATGGGGATTCTCCAGGTAAGAGTACTGGAGTGGGTTGCCATGCCCTCCTCCAGGGGATCTTCCCAACCCAAGGATTGAACCTGGGTCTCCCGCATGGCAGGCAGATTCTTTACCATCTGAGCCATCAGGCAAGTCCAATAAATACATGAATGTCGCTTTAATTCCAAAAGTTCTCCAATAACTTCATTTTACTGTGTTTACTTCTATAGCACACATAATTTGTGGTTAAACCTAAACCTAAAATTCAGATAATGTGGAAAACAAAAAGCTAAAAAAATACAAACCGATAAAACTAAGACATCATGAAAATATTTTGTACGAGTAATTCTTGGGATGCTTTAACACGGAAAGACTGATTCCCTAAGAATGTCATAATACTAGGTGATGAACACAATTTATTCACCTTTTCCATCTCAGAAATTTTAAAATATTATGTTACGGTTCCAATGAATGGTTTCACTTGCTCCATAAAAGCTATTATTCCCTAATGTCTATCTCCACCCTATATTTCTCTCCAGAGCTCCAGACCCAAGGTCATTTCCTTTTGAATGCCCCACAGATACTTCAAGCTCAACCAATTCAACACTTTGACAAAAACATCCTCTCCAAACCTGCGTCACTGTCTTTGCCCCCCACCTCCTGCTGGAATCTGAGCATCATCTTCTATTTCTCTCTCTCTCAAACTCCACATAAAATCAGTAATTAAAAACCTTTTGACTGTCCCCAACCTTCTCTTAAGGCCACCAGTTCTCTCCATTCTCATTTCCTCTGGCTGAGCCTAAGCTCATCCTTCCACAAATGGATGACTGCAACAATCTCCAGTCCAGTTTCCCTGCCTCTAGGATTATCCTAGAGGGTATTATCCATTTAAAGGCCCTCTCCTAACTCTGTAGTGAGAACAACTTTTCAAAAATGCAAATATGGACATGTTGCCATTTGCTCACTCACTGCTTGGAACACTCCAAAGTCTTTTCATCAGCTCCAGAACCAAGTTTAAACTCAGAATGACACTAGGGCCTTACACGATACGGCTTCTGCCTCGAAATGAATGCGCAAAATATGATGATCTAAAAGATACCCTTTTCTCCCCATGAGAGAACGGAAAGAACACTCTCTGTGTTCCAACTGCAGGGAACATCCTGTAATATCCTAATTGTGCCATACATTTCTTATCTCTGGGCTGTTTTTTATATTATTGTTTGGAAAGTGACCCATATGTTCTGCCTCTGCTTAACGCATCACCTTCACCTGCATCATTTCTATATGTCTTTAGAACTCAAACTAAGATAATTGCATTTGGCCCCATCACTTCATGGCAAACAGAAGGGGAAAGGGTGGAAACAGTGACAGATTTCTTCTTCCTGGGCTCTAAAATCACTGTGGATGGTGACTGCAGCCATGAAATTAGAATACAATTGCTTCCTGGCAGGAAACCTATCACAAACCTAGACAGTGTGTTAAAAAGCAAAGACACTGCTTTGCTGACAAAGGTCCACAGAGTCAAGGCTATGGTCTTTCCAGGAGTCACATACAGTTGTGAGAGCTGGACGATAAAGAAGTCAGAGCGTTGAAGAACAGATGCTTTTGAACTGTTGTGCTCGAGAGTCCCGTGGACAGCAAGGAGATCAAACCAGTCAATCTTAAAGGAAATTAACCTGAATACACATTGGAAAGACTGATGCTGAACCTGAAGCTCCAATATTTTGGCCAAATGATATGATGAGCCGATTCACTGGAAAAGATCCTGAAGCTGGGAAAGACTGAAAGCAGAAGAGGGTGACAGAGAATGAGATGGTTGGATGGCATTACCAACACGATGGACATGAACTTGGGAAAACTGGGAGATGGTGAGGGACAGGGAGGCCTGGTGTGCTGCAGTCCATGGGGTCGCCAAGAGCTGGACATGACTTGGTGACTCAACAACAACTGGAAGGAAGACTTTGTAGGCACTTCAGGCCTTGAAACAAAGCAAAACAATGCCCAGCTGTGGATGTGACTGGTGATGGAAGTAAAGTCCAGGGCTGTAAAGAACAATACTGCATAGGAATCTGGAATGTTAAGTCTATGAATCAAGGTAAAATGGAAGTGGTCAAACAGGAGATGGCAAGATTGAACATTTTAGGAATCAGTGAAATAAAATGGACTGGAATGGGCAAATTTAATTCAGATGACCATTACATCTACTATTGTGAGCAAGAATCCTTTAAAAGAAGTGGAGTAGCCCTCGTAGTCAACAAAAGAGTTCAAAATGCAGTACTTGGACGTAATCTCAAAAATGACAGAACAGAGATTCATTTCCAAGGTAAACCATTCAGTGTCACAGTCATCCAAGTCTATGCCCCAACCAGTAATTCTGAAGAAGCTGAAGTTGAACAGGTCTATGAAGACCTACAAGACTTTCTAGAAATACCACCCAAAAAAGATGTCCTTTTCATCAGAGGGGACTGGAATGCAAAAATAGGAAGTCAAGAGATAGCTGGAGTAACAGGCAAATTTGGTCTTGGAGCACAAAACGAAGCATGGCAAAGGCTAACAGAGTTCTGCCAAGAGAATGCACTGGTCATAGCAAAAACTCTCTTCCAATAACACAAGAGAAGACTCTACACATGGACATTGCCAGATGGTCAATATCGAAATGAGATTGATTATATTCTTTGCAGCCAAAGATGGAGCAGCTCTGTAGAGTCAGGAAAAACTAGACCGGGAGCTGACTATGGCTCAGATCATGAACTGCTTATTGCAAAATACAGACTGAAATTGAAGAAAGTAGGGAAAACCACTAGACCATTCAGGTATAACCTAAATCAAATCCCTTATGATTATACAGTAGAAGTAACAAACAGATTCAAGGTGTTGCTATACCTTGATCTATTAATATACCTTAATATACCAAGCTCTGATAGACAGAGTGCCTATTGATATACCTTGATCGATTGATATACCTTGATATAACAAGCTCTGATAGGCAGAGTGTCTGAACTATGAATAGAGGTTCGTGACACTGTACAGGAGGCAGTGATCAAGACCATCCCCAAGAAAAAGAAATGCAAAAAGGCAAAATGGTTGCCTGAGGAGGCCTTACAAATAGCTGAGAAGAGAAGAGAAGAGAAGCTAAAGGCAAAGGAGAAAAGGAAAGATATACCCATGTAAATGCAGAGTTCCAAAGAATAGCAAGGAGAGATAAGAAAGCCTTTCTCAATGATCAAGGCAAAGAAATAGAGGAAAACAACGGAATGGGAAAGACTAGAGAGCTCTTCAAGAAAATNGGTTGCCTGAGGAGGCCTTACAAATAGCTGAGAAGAGAAGAGAAGAGAAGCTAAAGGCAAAGGAGAAAAGGAAAGATATACCCATGTGAATGCAGAGTTCCAAAGAATTGCAAGGAGAGATAAGAAAGCCTTCCTCAGTTATCAATGCAAAGAAATAGAGGAAAACAACAGAATGGGAAAGACTAGAGAACTCTTCAAGAAAATTAGAGATACCAAGGGAACATTTCATGCAAAGACGGGCACAATTAAGAACAGAAATGGTACGGACTTAGCAGAAGCAGAAAATATTAAGAAGAGGTGGCAAGAATACACAAATAACTAAAAAAAAAAAAGAAAAACTTCATGACCCAGATAACCACGATAATGTGATCACTCACCCAGAGCCAGATAGCCTGGAATGAGAGGTCAAGTGGGCGTTAGGAAGCATCACTATGAACAAAGCTAGGGGAGGTGATGGAATTCCAGCTGAGCTGTTTCAAATCCTAAAAGATGATGCTGTGAAGGTGCTGCACCCAATATGCTAGCAAATTTGGAAAACTCGGCAGTGGCCACAGGACTGGAAAAGGTCAGTTTTCATTTCAATCTCAAAGAAAGGAAATGTCAAAGAATGTTCAAACTACCACACAGTTGTATTCATCTCACATTCTAGCTGAGTAATACTCAAAATTCTTTAAGCCAGGCTTCAATAGTATCTGAACCATGAACTTCCAGATGTTCAAGCTGGATTTAGCAAAGGCAGAGGAACCAGAGATCACATTACCAACACTCTGGAGCATCGAAAAAGCAAGAAAGTTCCAGAAAAACATCTACTTCTGCTTTATTGACTATGTGAAAGCCTTTGACTATGTGGTTCACAATAAACTGTGGAAAATTCTTTAAGAGATGGGAATACCAGACCACCTGACCTTACTCCTGAGAAGTCTGTATGCAGGTCAAGATTAGTGCAACAGTGAGAACTGGACATGGAAGAACAGACTGGTTCCAAATCGGGAAAGGAATATGTCAAGGTTGTATATTGTCACTCTGCTTATTTAACTTATATTCAGAGTACATCATGCAAAATATCATGCTGGATGAAGCACAAGCTAGAATCAAGATTGCCAGGAGAAATATCAATAATCTCAGATATGCAGATGACACCACCTTTATGGCAGAAAGCAAAGAAGAACTAAAGAGCCTCTTGATAAAAGTGAAAGAGGAGAGTGAAAAAGTTGGCTTAAAAGTCAACATTCAGAAAACTAAGATCATGGCATCTGGTCCCATGACTTCATGGCAAGTAGATGGGGAAACAGTGGAAACTGTGAGAGATTTTATTTTTGGGACCTCCCAAATCACTGCAGATGGTGACTGCAGCCATGAAATTAAAAGACGATTGCTCTTTGGAAGAAAAGTTATTACCAAACTAGACAGCATACTAAAAAGCAGAAGACATTACTTTGCCAACAAAGGTCCATCTAGCCGAAGCTATGGTTTTTCCAGTAGTCATGTATGGATGTGAGAGTTGGACTATAAAGAAAGCTGAGCTCTAAAGAATTGATGCTTTTGAACTGTGGTGTTGGAGAAGACTCTTGAGAGTCCCTTGGACTGCAAGGAGATTCAACCACTCCATCCTAAAGAAAATCAGTCATGAATATTAATTGGAAGGACTGATGCTGAAGCTGAAACTCGAATACTTTGGCCACCTGATGCGAAAAACTGATTCATTGGAAAAGACCCTGATGCTGGGAAAGACTGGAGGTGGGAGGAGAAGGGGACAACAGAGGAAGAGATGGTTGGATGGCATCACTGACTCAATGGACATGAGTTTGAGCAAGGTCCAGGAGATGGTGATGGACAAGGAGGCCTGGCTTGCTGCAGTCCTTGGGGTGGCAAAGATTGCACACAACTGAGCGACTGAACTGAACTTGGCCTTAATAATTTAGCAGGCATTAGTTTAAAAAGTAGGAAAATATTTCTTATTAAAATCAGGATACTGGTTTACAGTTGTGATTGGGAAATAGACTTCTAGTGGCTGGCAGTATTTCATTTCTTTCCTGGGATGGTAGCTACACAAGTGTGTTCTTTATAGTTACAGGTAAAATTACTAATACATACCAAGCAGTTTTCTGTACATATATAGACCATAACCATAGAATTTATTCTATAAATCTTTTAGAGTGAAGAAAGGTGTTGTTAATAATTGTACTGGGAAAACAGGTCTAAACTGGGACAAACTAGAGAAAACCCAGACATCTGATTTCCCTAGTTATATCTCACAAAGAAATGTAAAAACAAAACAGGAAGACAGATAACAGAGTTTCTATGTGCTGGTATTTGGCAGAACTAACCATTTTAAATATCTGTGATGGTCCTAAATATTCTCCTATATCAGTTCAGCTCAGTTCAATCACTCAGTCGTGTCCGACTCTTTGAAATCCCCTGGCAGCATGCCAGGCCTCCCTGTCCATCACCAACTCCCAGAGTTCACTCAGACTCATGCCCATTGAGTCAGTGATGCCATCCAGCCATCTCATCCTCGGTCGTCCCCTTCTCCTCCTGCCCCCAATCCCTCCCAGCATCAGAGTCTTTTCCAATGAGTCAACTCTTCACATGAGGTGGCCAAAGTACTGGAGTTTCAGCTTTAGCATCATTCCTTCCAAAGAAATCCCAGGGCCGATCTCTTTCAGAATGGACTGGTTGGATCTCCTTGCAGTCCAAGGGACTCTCAAGAGTCTTCTCCAACACCACAGTTCAAAAGCATCGATTCTTTGGCACTCAGCCTTCTTCACAGTCCAACTCTCACATCCATACATGACCATTGGAAAAACCATTGCCTTGACTAGACGGACCTTTGTTGGCAAAGTAATATCTCTGCTTTTGAATATGCTATCTAGGTTGGTCATAACTTTTCTTCCAAGGAGTAAGCGTCTTTTGATTTCATGGCTGCAGTCACTATCTGCAGTGATTTTGGAGCCCAGAAAAATAAACTCTGACACTGTTTCCACTGTTTCCCCGTCTATTTCCCATGAAATGATGGGCCCAGATGCCATGATCTTTGTTTTCTGAATGTTGAGCTTTAAGCCAACTTTTTCNCTGCAGTCCAAGGGTCTCTCAAGAGTCTTCTGCAACACCACAGTTCAAAAGCATCTAGAATCTTTATGAGCCGCTTCACCTATCTCTCAAGGCCTCTTCTCCTGCTATTGAATCCCTACTCTGCAGCCAGAATTTTTTTTCTTTTCCTTTTCTAATAAAAATTGTTATTGTTCTATTTCACTCTCTTTCTCAAAATTCTCTAGTGGTTTTCCGTTAAACTTGGATTTAAAAGCACGTGTCCTTTTCATGGCTTATAAAACTTTCCAAGACCTGCCCCAGGCCTGCTCTTCAAACCCAACCTCTGCCATGCTTTCCATCTTAGTTACTAAGTTCCAACAAAATGCATCACCTTTCAATTACTCTCTCAAGCCAAACTATTTCCTGCCTTGGGAACTCTGTGTACCCTCTTCACTTTCCTGATAATTCTTATCACCAGACTTCACATCCCATCGCTGGCTCTTTCTCATCTGGCAGGCCTTACCTTTATCCTCTTTATAAAGTCTTTCCGGCTCACTTTTCCCAAGTACTCAATATGCTTAAGCATAGAACTTTGTTATTTTCTTTATAGCTCTCAAATACTGTATTATTAACAGTCAAAATCACCCTCCAAAACAACTATTTTTTGCTTCCATCTATTCTACTCTTTGTCTGTTTTGCTCACCACTCTATATTCAACCTTTGATGCATTTCTGGCATATAGCATCCACTTAAGAAGTATTTGTTGAAAAAAAAACAAATAAATTAATGAACTAGCCTAAGGGGTCAGCAAAGTTTCCCATAAAGGGCTAGGCAGTAAAAATTTAGGCTCCTTGGGCCACATGGTCCCTGTGGTTAACTACTCAAAGAGTACATATGGCTTGGTGTCAATTAATCTTACTTACAAAATAAATAGCAAGCCAGATTTAATCCAAAACCCATAGTCTGCTGATCCTTAAGAAAGGATATCTTTATTTCTCTTGTTCTTTCTATCTATAATGTTTGNGCAGTAAAAATTTAGGCTCCTTGGGCCACATGGTCCCTGTGGTTAACTACTCAAAGAGTACATATGGCTTGGTGTCAATTAATCTTACTTACAAAATAAATAGCAAGCCAGATTTAATCCAAAACCCATAGTCTGCTGATCCTTAAGAAAGGATATCTTTATTTCTCTTGTTCTTTCTATCTATAATGTTTGTCTCTCCAAGTGAGTTTTTCAAAATACTCCACTTCTTTAAAGGTTTAATTTATCACTGAAAAAAAAAAAATTGTTGAATTGTCATGTTTTCCGGAAATCCCAATTTATCCCTCCAACCAGAAGAGGCAGATCCTCCCGCATCCTTAAAGCATTCTGCTCGCCCCTTTTCTGTGGCTCAGATCAGTCAGATTTCCCTGACAGCTCCTGCACAGACTGTGTTTCCTAAAGATGGTGTGACAGTGTTCCCACCCACATTCTCTTCTATGATGTGGCTTCACCACCCCCTATCCAGAAGTGACGTTCAGTTCCCTTCTCTCTTAAACTCTGCTCTGAAAATGATGCTGCTTGTCTTCAAGTCTAGATCAGAAATTCTGCTTGACTCTTAGGATGCTCGCTCTAGGAAAGGAATTTTCAACCTTGACCACACTGACATTTGGGACCAGATAGTTCTTTGTCATGGACCTAGGGGGAGGGAGGCAGTGTGTCTGCCCCTGGGCATTGTGGGATGTTCAGCAACATCTTCCCTGTCCCCATGCCCCCACCAGAAATATCTCCAGACTTTGCCAAATATTCCCCCAGGGACAGAATCACGCTCCATTCAGAATCACTTATCTAAGAGAAGCCTGTTGCCATGCAAAACGTTCGGCAGCCCTGAGACGATCATGCTGGAAAAGCCACACACAGGTTTTCTAGTCAACAGCTCCAGATGAATCCAGCCTTCCAGCCACCTCTGCCAAAGCACTAGACTTGTGAGTAAGGCCACCTTAGACCCTCAGGATCAATCCATCAGGCAGCTGAGTATCACCAAGCGAGCTCAGTTAATGCCAAAAGAATCATGAGGCCAAGCCCTGATCAAATTTCTGACATGCACAATACATGACATACAGCATTATTGCTTAAAGCAGCAGGTTTTGTGACATTTGTTATTAAGGAGTAATAACTTGAACAGAAGGTGATATCTGGGAACATGGTGGCACTCCTATGGGGAGAATATAAAATATGGGAACAGACCTTGGGACTGTGGAGCAGAAGGAATCCAGAAGGGCCTTAAGGAGACTTTGAATGGAAGCCAAGTGAACCTGGAGGAGGTTCATGAGTTTGAAGGAAAGTGAGGAAAATGTTACTGGGAGTTAGAGGAAAGGGTACCCTTGTTATATAATTGCAGAAAACTAAGCAAAATTGTTCCCTGCAGAAATCTGGAAAATAGAAAATCTACCTAATAAACAGATCACTGTTGTTTACTCACTAAGTCATGTCTGACCCTTTTTTGCGACCCCATGGACTGTAGCCCACCAGGCTCCTTTCTCTATGGGATTTCCCAGCAAGAATACTGGAGTGGGTTGCCATTTCCTTTGTCAGGGGATTTTCCTGACCCAGGGATCAAAACTCACGCTTCTTGCATTTGCAGGCCACTGAGCCCAGGGAAGCACTCATAAACAGATGTACACTAAGGGACTTCAGTAGTGTCAGGCTCTGTGCAAACTTACAGACTGTAGCCCACCAGGCTCCTCCACTCATGGGTTCTCCAGGTAAGAATGCTGAAGTGGGGTGCCATTTCCTCCTCCAGGGGATATTCCAGGCCCAGGGATCGAGCCCATGTCTCTTACATCTCCTGCACTGGCAGGCAGGTTCTTTACCACTAGCGACACCTGGGAAGCTAACAAAGTATCCGGCAGAATTTGAAGTATCTTTTGGCCTCTCTTAGCTATATATCATAATGTAAACATCAGTTCATAGACCGCTGAAAGATGGAGCACAGAAGGGATTTTGTTTTCAAGCAAAATTTACAGAAAATATATAGAAGCCATGATTTGTTAGATTCAGAAACAATATTATTTCTCAACCCAAGTCTCCTGGAGCAGAAAATTCCAAAATAAATGAGGTTCTTGATGCAAAGACATCTCATAGGTTATTTCCCTTGACTTTTGACTGGTTTCTCTTGGAATTTATAAATTGAGGTGGAAATGACACTGATTTCTGAAGCTATATTCTAAGAGAGCAGGCAATATCCACTTGGTTCTTTTGTGACACTTTTTCTGAGGGAAGCCAGTCACCCAGCTATAAGAAATTTTACAGCCCTGAGACTCTCATACTCCATGTAGGTCCTGGAAGACAGTCTTGGATGAGCTCAGTCTCCCTTTCCACTGCCAAGGAACCTGACATACCAATGAAGTCCTCTTGACTCTCCAAACCAGCACACCTGCCAGCTGAGTACAACTAAGAGGTCTCAGCTGTTGCCATGTAGAGCTAAGCCCTGCTCCATGTCCTGACCACAGAGTCTGCGAGACATAATAAAATGTTGCTGTCGGATGCCACTAAATTTGTGGGTAGTTTGTAATGTATCAGTAGTAACAATTTTGGGACTTCTCTGGTGGCTCAGTGGTATNTGAGTACAACTAAGAGGTCTCAGCTGTTGCCATGTAGAGCTAAGCCCTGCTCCATGTCCTGACCACAGAGTCTGCGAGACATAATAAAATGTTGCTGTCGGATGCCACTAAATTTGTGGGTAGTTTGTAATGTATCAGTAGTAACAATTTTGGGACTTCTCTGGTGGCTCAGTGGTAAAGAATCTGCCTGACAATGCAAGAATCCGCCTACCAATGCAGGAGACACGGGTTCGATCCCTGGTTCAGGAAGATCTGACATGCCGCAGAGCAATTAAGCCCCTGTGCTACAATGATTGAACCTGTGTTCTAGAGCCCGGGAGTCCCAGCTACGGAGCCCATGCGTCACAACTACTGCACACCCTAGAGCCTGTAGTCTGCAACAAGAAAGGCGACCGCAACAAGAAGCCTGTGACTGCAACTGGAGTGCCCCCCCCCAACTACAGAAAAGCCCGCAAAGCAACAAAGACCAAGCAGAGCCAAAAATAAATAAAATTTAAAGAAACAGCAGCCGTTTCCTCTGCATTTGTCCTTGTGCTTATTATTTTTTTTTTAGGCTTGTAGGATCTTAGTTTCCCAACTAGGGATTGAATCCATCGCCCTGGCAGTGAAAGTGCCAAGCCCAGCTGCTAGTCTGCCAGGGAATCCCCTCCTGCGCTCATCTTAAAGGTATGAACTGATTCATTTCTCTCTGTATTCTTAAGGTGTCTATGGTAATGCCTCCCAAACACTGAGTGGACTTTCTTTTACTCTACAGGGCATCACCACACACCACATCTCATCTGAGTGTCAGAGATGCTTTATGAGTTAAGCAGAATAGGAGTGAGCATTCTCAGGTTTNTAAAGGTATGAACTGATTTATTTCTCTCTGTATTCTTAAGGTGCCTATGGTAATGCCTCCCAAACACTGAGTGGACTTTCTTTTACTCTACAGGGCATCACCACACGCCACATCTCATCTGAGTGTCAGAGATGCTTTATGAGTTAAGCAGAATAGGAGTGAGCATTCTCAGGTTTGCTAGTGCAGAAATCACAGCTCAGAGAAGTAAGATGACTTCCTGTATGTCTATTAAATAGTTGAGTCAATAGTAAACTCAAGATTTCTGAATCTAAGACCACTGGGATTTTCTTGTAAAATTCTCCCTCCACACATAGTAGGACCTTCAAAAGCATCTTCTTGTCTCATAAAGGAAGAAAGAAAGGACAGATATCTCCAAGGCTGTTAATAACCATGGTGACAGAATCTCTTCTGATTCCATGACTACGGAGGAGGGGCAGAATTCAGACATGTTCCTGAAGTCCTTAAATTTCTCCCAGCATTTTTCTGACATTCTAGGAACCAGATCATTATGCTGGTGCAATCTGAAAACTTCACAGCCTCAGACCTCCGCTCTCTGGTCTCTTCTCACCTTCACAGTTTAGAGGTCTCTCCAATTGCACAGAAAGTAAATGGCCTCTCATTGCCCTCAGAACCAGAGTCAAACAATTAATGTTACCCAGAAAGTATACAGAAGGGTGACAATAAGGGGGCTAATACCTACCCCTGAAGGTGATTGTTTTATGTAGTAGGAATTGAGTAAGGGAGATTTTGAAAGCATTTCTTGTTATGGGAGATAGGAGAAGACTTGACCTGGCTACAGAGATAGTTTAGGAAGAGGAAGATGGCTTTTCCTGTTCCTCATTTTCTCTTTCTTGGCCCATAATCAGAGGGGAAATGATATTTGTTTCCAGTCCCAGTGATTCTTCTTTAGATTATACATGTGACTCAGATCTGAAAGTAACCAAATAAAGCATCTTTATCTCTACAACAGTGAAAACAAAATAACAGAACACTACTCTGTAAGAGGACTTCAGAGAAGACTCTGCCTCGGATGAGCTTTAAGGCTATGAGTCACACAATAAAGGGTCTCTGGTCATCTTGACTGTGTAAATCGAAAGGTCAGCATCTGAAAGTATCTACATCTTTGTGGCCTCCCTGGGCTCAGAGCAAATACCCAGGAGGGTCATTTGTAACTGAACTGAAAATAAATGGAGTGGGGTAAAATGTTCATATAACTTCTTATTGATTGAGACAGTATAGTGTAGTATAAAGTACTAGGGTTGAAAAACACAAATCAAGAGTAAGATTGCCTGAAATATATCATATGATCTTAGCCAGTTACCTTGAATAGTCTATGTCCCATAGTCATCACCTGAAAATTGGGGGTGAGAGTGTTTATTTCAACTCTCTCCACTAGTGAAACCCTGCATGAAAAAAAGGGGGCTGAGAGCTACAAAATGGAACAAAAAGTTGACACTGTATTAACAATACAAAGGCAAATGTTATCTTTGGCAGAATGAGTTGGAAAAGACGAATTTGAACCCTATCTTAGTCACATGGTAATTATAACCTTGACCAAGCTACTTAACCCTTTTCAACCTCAAGCTTTGCTTTTTTTAAAAATAGAGAATATAGTAGCATTGATGGTAGGTTGTTTTAAGTTTTAAAATCTACCAGTGCTCTTATCACTTTCAAATTCTTCCTAGATCAGGTTTTTTCCCTGGCCACCAGGTTCCAGTGTTTGGGTTCTAATTTAACATCTCCATTTGAATACTTAATGGACAACTCAGATTCAAATACCGAACACAACTTTTGATCCTCACACTCCTGAAATATTCATTATGCACTAGTGTTTTATGTTCATTCCCTCAGTTACAAGCACCATCATCCACTTAGTTGCTTAAGCCAAAGACATCAGAGTTACCTTTGATTTCACCGCCCACATAAAACCCATCTGCTTCTGAACTACGTCCTGCAACAGAACCATCTCTGTTGCTGTCTCCCAAGTCCCAGCCGACAATACCATTTGGATCCTTGAGACTGCCTGTAACTGGTATCCCTGATATTACAGTTCCCATGCCAGGGGCATGTGGTTATAGGCTCTGACTGTTCATCAAATATTAGTACGTTTTCCCTTAAGTTTCTCAGGCGTCTTCAGTGAGGGTGGGGCTACCTCTAGGGAATACCTTCTCCAGGCGTTGACTCATGGATCCAGGCAACATCTATCCTGTGATTATCTATATCAACACGTGATATCCATGACACAAAGACATGAAAAGAAAAGCACACAACTCTGATATGCGCTTGACAAAAAGTAAGAACCCCTTTTGCAAACATCCCCATTTGTCAGAGGTTTGGGCACATGGGCTTATGACTAGCATATGGTTTTGACGCAGGAGGTAAAATCAAAAATGACTACGGAGTCTTTGCATAGGCAACTAACTTTGTGCAAACAAGAAATGAACTTGTATTAAGCTTCTCACAGCAGCACAGTCTAGCGTATCCTGACCATAGTCCACCCTTCACACAGCAGGTGGGGTGATATTCAGAAGCATAAATGATTTCATATCACTCCATTTAAAATGCTCCCTTAGCTCTCAATTAAAATAAGATCCAAAATCCTAAGCACGACCTTCAGCGTTCTCCACATTCTGATCCCTATTCGTTCTCTAGTAACCTAGTATTGCTTCTTCCTAGTTACCTGAAACAGCCACACTGGCCTTATTTTTCTCAAACATTCTTCAACTATTCCTAGTGTAGAGCCTTTGTACATGTTATTCTTCTAGAAACATTTTTACTTGAGAACTATTCTGAGTTGGCTTCTTTGCATCATTTTCAGTCAGTTCTCGTTTTCTCTAGAGATTCCTTGTCAATCCTAAGTAGCCTCTCCTGATGAGTCCCTCTCTGTCTCATTCTCGTATAAAATCATGCAGCTTATTTTATTATGCAATTACTAGAAATGTAATAAAGGTGTAGTCTATCTCGCCTCACTGGAATATAAGCTACATGAGGACAAAGTACTTTTGACCCACTTCCAGCAGTGCCCTCAGCACTTATGAAAACGCCTGGTACAGAAGAGGCACTCGATAGAAGCTAATAATTATTAATGCGGATATTCATGCCTATTTTTCTAGTTACTTGAACCCAACAGAAACATCTAACCTGGTGCAGACAGATGACTAGAGTGTGGATCTGGAAGAATCCTAATATAAGATCATATGGCAACTTCCCTAACCCCAAATTCAGGGAAGACAGTTATGCTCAAAAGCACAAGATTCTTCTGACTCATTATCAGGTAAGAATTTAGGCATCTGATCACCTCTCATGACTGGTTGAAAGGTGTGATACTTCAAAGGTGTCAAACACCTGGGCTTCCCAGGTGGCCCAGCGGTAAAGAATCCATCTGCCCACGCAGGAGCCACAGGGATGGGATCCCTGGGGGGGAAGATCTCCTGGAGGAGGAAACGGTCACCCACACCAGTGTTCCTGTCTGGAAAATTCTGTGGACAGAGAAGACTGGCAGCTACAGTCTATGCGGTTGCAAAGAGTTGGACATGACTTAGCGCGCGCACACACACACACACACACACACACACACCCCTGCCCTCCAGTCTTATAGTCAAAAAGCCTTGTATCATAAAACTGAAAGGAAAGAAAACCAGTAATCATAGGAGAAAAGACAAAATCAAACATTTCCATAAAAGATAATATACAATTACCTAACAAGCATGGAAATATGTTATATCTAATGTCATAAAAAGACAAGTTGTGGTAATGTACTATTTCCTGCTTATAAAATATTTTTGAAATTAAAATACCTAGTTGATGATACATTGAAATGAGCACCATCATAATACAGGGTAAATTGATACTCTGTGGAAGGCACTTAACAGTCTGCTTCAAGAGCTTAACAAATATACCTCTTGACCAGTCATTTCAATTCTAGGGGACTTTCATAGGAAAGAAACTCTACTCAGTAATGACAAAAAACAAAACAAAACAAAACACCCACATAGATGATCATCAAATAATTAAATACAACAGAGAAAATAAACCAAAAAAGGTACTCTAAAATCCAATTACATGAGAACTGTTAAGTAGGTATGGTCCACCCCAAAATATAATATTATACAGTGCTAAAAACAATTATTAGAGATGGCACTAACATTAGAAAATATCATGACCATAAATGTTAGTTAGTGAAATCAGAAGGGGACTCTTGTAACTGTTGAAGAAGTGTTTTGTCAGTAGAAATAGACTGTATTGTGCGTGTGGGTTGAGGGGAGGCCCTGGAAAAGAGAACACAGATGAAGGCAGATTCTGGGTGTTTCCACTCTCACAGCCTCAAGAGAGAAGGGAGTCAAGAGTAGATCAGAATCCAACTAAATGGAGCAGAAAGTCTGTTGAAGTCTGCATTGCAAAAGCACCCCTTCTGGTTGCCCTGGTTACAGGCCTCCTCTGCTCGGTGACGGTATTATAAATGGGCCAAGTCACATGCAAATGAAGTTAGCGGTATTAGTGCAGAGCTGGGTTGACTCTGAGAAGCTATGCCTTGGGGTAGGGCTGGCAAAGAATTTGAAGAGTTTGTGCAGAAGACAAAAAGTGACTTTAAGAGACAATGTCTCAGTCAAAATAGAAAATAAAGTGTCGCCAAAGCTTAAAAACCCCCGCATCTTCTGTCACTCCCACCACAGCAGGGCGTCAGCAGGCCTTGACTCGTTTAGCTTGTTGACTTTGGGGGTCAGCACAGGTCAAAGGTAGGGAATCAAGGTAATACGACTTTATAAGGAAATGGTAAATATATTCTTACTGTTATATATGTGTATATGAAACTATACGCTCTGCATGTGGTATGTATATAGTACGGGTCTTTATAATACATGAGAGAAAGATGGATGTTGTTTCCTCGCTGAGTTGTGTCCAACTCTTTTGTGATCTTCTGGATTGTAGTCTGCCAGGCTTCTCTGACCATGGGGTTTTTCAGGCAAGAATACTGGAGTGGGTTGCCATTTTCTCTTTTAGTGGACCTTCCCGATCCAGGGATCAAACCTCCATCTCCCATGTCTCCTGCATTGCAGGCAGATCCTTTATCCTCTGAGCCATCAGGGAAGCCCCAATACATAGTGTGGGGTGCTACATAATGCATGATATTAATAGACAGATAGAAAACTGATAGATAGATAGAAAACTTCACAATCATTCTTTTAAGTAATGAACTTATTGCTGATTTTTTTTCTCTAGAATTCAGTGCACTTTTAAAAACTTTCTATAATGAGCTTGACTTCCTTCTGTAATGAGAAATAAACTGTACTTTGAAATTAAGCCTTGCTTTGACACAGGAAGGCTCAGCGTTCCCTGGCAGAGAAGCCGAGGGGTACTGCCATGCCAGTGACCAGCTGAAAGCCCTCATCCCCACATTTCTGTAGTCAGCCTACTCTGGCCAGGACAGAGCCACACGAGCCTTCCCAAAACGGTCTTTCTTTAATCCACATTCTCTAATGAAGCTTGGAACAGACAAACTGTAGAAAGAGTCAGTGTGCCCCTTGAGTGTATCTTTATGATCCTTGTAATTGGTACAAGATCAAAGCACACACAGTTCCAGCCCTCGGGCCCTTTATGAATTCGAACTGGTGGAAAATACATTCCGGGGCCAGCCCTAAGCTCAGACTCGTGGAGACACACTCCAGCTGGAGACTGGCCAGAAACCTTGACCTGTACTTGCAGAACAAAAGGTGAGACATGCCTGGTCCTGTTCTCCAAGCTCAGGAAGGTCTTGGAGGTGACCCCATGCCATGGTCTCTACATTTCCTGGACATCACTCCTTCAGTGAAAGTATGTTAAGCCCCAAGACAATACGTTATGCTTGTTTATGAAGCCTGGCAGGCTGCAGTCCATGGGGTCACAAAGAATTTGACCCAACTCAGCGGCTGAATAACGATAATACATATATGCGGACATACTGCGTCTAGCGGGCTTCCCAGGCGGTGCCAGGGGTAAAGAGCATGCCTGCCAATGAGGGGACTTTAGAGACATGGGTTCAAGCCCTAGGGTGGTGAGACCCCCTGGAGGAGGGCATGGCAACCCACCCCAGTATTCTTGCCTGGAGACTCCCATGCACAGAGGAGCCTGGCCCATAGAGCGGCAAAGAGCTGGACACAGCCGAAGCGACCTACACACGGCACACTGCATATAAGATGAACAAGAAAGTCGAATTTTTCAGGTGGTGACACAGATGCACCCAATCATCATTAAATGTCCTGCCACGCTTGGAAGATTACATTTTCATTAGGGAATATTTCAAGATTCAATATACACTTAAGGAATTTACATTATAAATTTAATCTGATATCTTAAAAACTTCCATGGATAACTTGGAATGTTTTTAACCAGTTTCCTACAATATCAGAACATACTGTCCTTGTCTTTATCTTATGGCTGACAAGGAGTTCCCACTAAAATCTGAGGAAATGTCCACTTGGTCATTTTCATATTTTTTATATTACCTTCAGTCCGAAAATTATTAACAGGTAACTTTTTAAGCCATTTTGTCCCATTCTCTAAGGATCATTTTACTCAAAACTCAGTATTATCTAAAAATCCCTTGTTAGGCATATATGAATTATAATACATTATAATTTATTGAAATCAAATAAAAATTTGGGTACTCTGGTAAACCATCTGCGTCCTAAAATCCCTACTTTTCCCTGGAGGTACCCCACATTCCACATATCAGTACTGCCTAGAGTGTGATCCCTTGACCAGTGCCAGCCCTCAAACTATTTCTAGCACTCAGTGAAATAAGCAGAGAAACCAAAATCAAGAGTATAAGCACATCTAGCAGTTTGACAGATTACCCTGAGTAGTGCAATTTAACACAAAGAGGGAGGGACTTATGTTTGTAGGTCTTTTATCTCATCGTCTTAGAAACTCATTCTATGAAATGAGTGAAAATATTGGTTAGCGGCAGATCAAGAACAGAACGAAGTGGCCCTTCACTGAAAAGCTCTGCAACGGGCGACACAGGAAGGCGCCATCGGGCACAGAGGCAAGGCCAGAGCCGGGACCTGAGTGATTCAGCTGGTAAAGCTCCATCAAGCGGCTTTTAGATTCAGACAGTTTATTACTTAGACAGACAGAGGAGGAAGCGTGGCCAAATGTGCTACCTTCCTGGGTCCTTTTGCCACACCTCGAAAATGACAGCATTGGGCTTCTCGGTGGTTCAATGGCTAAGACACCCCACTACCAATCCAGGAGGCCTGGCTTCAATCCCGGATCAGGGAACGAGATCCCACATGCTGCAGCGAAGACACAGTGCAGCCAATAAATGAATAAATAAAATTATAAAACATAAACTCACACAATGTTGTGTGTCAATATATCTCAATCAAAAGCAATCAATTTTTTTAAAAAGACAGCAATGAAACAAAACCATCTGGATGATATAACACACGTGGTGGAGCACCCCGTCGCGATGGAGCCAATCTGAGACTCGGCTAAGCATTTTTCTAGCCCACAGCAACAATCTGTATTCAGAAACCCTCCCAATTCATCAGGACCTGAGCGTAAGTAAGAAACTGTCTTAAGGACGGCTCCCCAGGAGAAATAAGGAGGGGATGGGAGATGGCCATAGCAAATGCCTCACAGGGCGCTCTCCCTCAGGGTCCGGGAGGGCTGCAGAGTGCCCCACCCAGAGNCAATCTGTATTCAGAAACCCTCCCAATTCATCAGGACCTGAGCGTAAGTAAGAAACTGTCTTAAGGACGGCTCCCCAGGAGAAATAAGGAGGGGATGGGAGATGGCCATAGCAAATGCCTCACAGGGCGCTCTCCCTCAGGGTCCGGGAGGGCTGCAGAGTGCCCCACCCAGAGTCATAGAAGCTGCAGTTCAAACCTCTACCTGTAGCCCATCCAGATAGGTACAAGGCTGCCAGAGCATCATGGCAGAGCAACTTCCCTACAAGCATCAGAAGTGACAGCACTGGGCTTCCCCGGTTGTCCACTGGCTAAGACTTCACGCTCCAGGGGCAATACAAGCACCAGCGTCAATCTGTGTAGTAAATATTGCAGAGCTTCGCTTCCTTCTCAAGTTTTAGAAGATAAAAACCTATAAAGAAACGTTCTAATTTTACCCTCTGTCACCCAGTGCTCCATTTCACCCATGAGATCACTCATCTAGTGAAATCTCCATATGACATCAGAATCCACAGAGCATCAGCATAAATGACTACTGAGGCACTCAACCGATGGAGGGGAAGGGGCTCACCTCCATCCCAGGTGCCATTTTCCAAATACAGGCAATGGTTCACTGAGTTATTTCTTCTGTTGACTCATCAATATACCCGTTAACTAAATAAATATTAATTGAAGCCTGTCACAGGCCAGAACCTGACAGGCAGTGGTCACAAAGATGGATGAGCCACAGCCCCTGTCTTAGAGAAATTTACGATCTTGAAGGGAGAAAGGTAAAGTGATAGAAAGTAATTAAAACATGGGCTGCATATGAGAGAGTTTGTAGAATGCACTTGGAAAGACAGAGGGAAGAATGGTCCTCTGAGCCTGGAAGTCTAGGGAAACCCTAGGACTAAGAGTGTAAGACATGATATTCAAGGGCAAATAGGATTCCTTGAAACAAAGACCAGAAAGGTCATTGATAAAGGAAGAGCTTATGCAATGGAGCAGAGGTGAGAGAGAGCGTTCAAGGCCCGAGTGTGCCCCGTACCCTGAAAGGAATGTCCCCTTTCCTTGTGTTCTATCCAGGAGGCCAAGAAAGAGATAGCAAGGCATACTGGAGACAGGCCCATCTTGGGAGCTGACCTTAGGCTTAAATTCTAACAGCATCTCCCCTTTAGCAACTGTGTGATCTTGGGCAAATAACCTCTTTGATTCTGTTTCTTCACTTGCAGAATAAGGAATTCTAACCTTAAAGAGGTATTTATAAGATGAGGGTAGGCTGTATGTAAAATGACCGGTTTACTGGAAGTTCATATTTTTATCATTGTTGCAGTTTCTCTCAAAGCACTTGGATGTTTTTAGATCGGTCTCATGTCTCTCTAGCACAGGACTGCCCTCCTGGTATTTGAAGCAGTGGGTTCGATCCCTGGATCAGAAAGATCTCCAGGAGGAGGAATCGGCAACCCACTCCAGTATTCTTGCCTGGAAAATCCCA
>SJYA01003065.1:178169-258156 GCA_006410615.1 Neotragus moschatus | reverse complement strand
CCATAGCAAATGCCTCACAGGGCGCTCTCCCTCAGGGTCCGGGAGGGCTGCAGAGTGCCCCACCCAGAGTCATAGAAGCTGCAGTTCAAACCTCTACCTGTAGCCCATCCAGATAGGTACAAGGCTGCCAGAGCATCATGGCAGAGCAACTTCCCTACAAGCATCAGAAGTGACAGCACTGGGCTTCCCCGGTTGTCCACTGGCTAAGACTTCACGCTCCAGGGGCAATACAAGCACCAGCGTCAATCTGTGTAGTAAATATTGCAGAGCTTCGCTTCCTTCTCAAGTTTTAGAAGATAAAAACCTATAAAGAAACGTTCTAATTTTACCCTCTGTCACCCAGTGCTCCATTTCACCCATGAGATCACTCATCTAGTGAAATCTCCATATGACATCAGAATCCACAGAGCATCAGCATAAATGACTACTGAGGCACTCAACCGATGGAGGGGAAGGGGCTCACCTCCATCCCAGGTGCCATTTTCCAAATACAGGCAATGGTTCACTGAGTTATTTCTTCTGTTGACTCATCAATATACCCGTTAACTAAATAAATATTAATTGAAGCCTGTCACAGGCCAGAACCTGACAGGCAGTGGTCACAAAGATGGATGAGCCACAGCCCCTGTCTTAGAGAAATTTACGATCTTGAAGGGAGAAAGGTAAAGTGATAGAAAGTAATTAAAACATGGGCTGCATATGAGAGAGTTTGTAGAATGCACTTGGAAAGACAGAGGGAAGAATGGTCCTCTGAGCCTGGAAGTCTAGGGAAACCCTAGGACTAAGAGTGTAAGACATGATATTCAAGGGCAAATAGGATTCCTTGAAACAAAGACCAGAAAGGTCATTGATAAAGGAAGAGCTTATGCAATGGAGCAGAGGTGAGAGAGAGCGTTCAAGGCCCGAGTGTGCCCCGTACCCTGAAAGGAATGTCCCCTTTCCTTGTGTTCTATCCAGGAGGCCAAGAAAGAGATAGCAAGGCATACTGGAGACAGGCCCATCTTGGGAGCTGACCTTAGGCTTAAATTCTAACAGCATCTCCCCTTTAGCAACTGTGTGATCTTGGGCAAATAATCTCTTTGATTCTGTTTCTTCACTTGCAGAATAAGGAATTCTAACCTTAAAGAGGTATTTATAAGATGAGGGTAGGCTGTATGTAAAATGACCGGTTTACTGGAAGTTCATATTTTTATCATTGTTGCAGTTTCTCTCAAAGCACTTGGATGTTTTTAGATCGGTCTCATGTCTCTCTAGCACAGGACTGCCCTCCTGGTATTTGAAGCAGTGGGTTCGATCCCTGGATCAGAAAGATCTCCAGGAGGAGGAATCGGCAACCCACTCCAGTATTCTTGCCTGGGAAATCCCATGGACAGAGGAGCCTGGTGGGCTACAGTGAATGAGATCACAAGGAGTCAGACACGAATGAGCATGCATGGATGCAAATAATGGGCCTCTGGGAAGTTTTGGAAAAGGCAACGGCACTCCACTCCAGCGCTCTTGCCTGGAAAATCCCACAGACGGAGGAGCCTGGTGGGCTTCAGTCCATGGGGTTGCAAAGAGTCAGACATGACTGAGCGACTTCTTTCACTTTTCACTTTCATGCATTAGAGAAGGAAATGGCAACCCACTCCAGTGTTCTTGCCTGGAGAATCCCAGGGATGGTGTAGCCTGGTGGGCTGCCATCTCTGGGGTCACACAGAGTCGGACACGACTGAAGCGACTTAGCAGCAGCAGCAGCAGGGAAGTTTTTAGCCTTTTTTTCTCAACAGCTCCTCCTAACGTTCCTGATGAGTCATGATTCTGTGGTTGCTCTTTTCCAAACACAGTCCAGTTTTACTTCATGTATGAGTAGAAGGGCAGTCAGAAAGGGCCCAAGACTCCATGCCTGGTCTGACCTAGGCAGGTGTTTCAAACATCTACCAAAACACACTATCCCAAAACCTAGTGGTCAGAAACAATTACAGTGAGCATCCAAGTGTGCAAAGTAGAAGTAGAGCAACTTCCTCGGGCTCCAGAAACTTCCACAGCATCACTTCTGCCATATTCTATTGACCAAAGCACGACACTGGCCAGGCTAGATTCCCAGGGCAGGTCAAGAGACTCTCGGTCTGGAAGGAAGCAGCAGCAGAGCCCAGTGACAAGGAGCACAGAAGCTGAACAGAGGGACCTGCCACGGCAAGAGAGCTTCGCAGAGCAGGGCAGTGTGCCCTACTCACCTCTCGGCTCTGATGTGGCACCTCTGCTCAGGGGCACCTGCACAGAGGAAATGGAAGGCAAAGCAGACCCCAAAACACATGTGATGGGGGCCCCGATACTCGAGCCCCTCCCAGGACCCCGGACGTTGGTGACAGTGACGGGGACAGGAAAGGTCTGACACGGAGTTACTCCGAAGTATACAGGTCTCTCCCCTGGCCCTGGGAGGGTATCAGTCATCTCATCCTAAAACTTGGGGTGGTATCCTGACCTCGCAGAGCCCTTTCACCACCACAAGGACTGACTGAGACCCAGCCATGCCCTGGACTGGGAAGAAGTACAAGAGGTGCTGAACTCCCCTCCCCATGGCGATCTCTGCGCCTTCCTCCCGCTTCCATCCCTCACCTGTCCACAGGACCAGCCATGTGTCCGCCTGTCTGTACCCTGAGGTAGCCACCCCTTCTTTCCTGATTAAAGCAACAAATAGGTTATGCCAGGTGCTGCCCAGAGCACTGTACACCCATGAACTCCTCTAGTCCTCAAGACATCCTACTGAGGTACCATCATTACGAACTCCAAGCACAACAGGAAAGAGGGTCGGGAGTCGTTTTCAGTCTTTAAGGGAAGGTGGCTGCACTTTTCGATCAAATGTGCTCGTGTCTGCCGGTTACTTGTGCACGTGGACCTAGCTGCCGGGATGTGCCCTGATCTAAGCACCAGGTCTAAGATGCAAGAAACATATCGAGCCCACAGAGGAGAGCCTGGGGGCGCAGGGCTCACCCATCAGTCGATGCGCCCACACTTAGGAACTCCTCTCTGCTCATTCTCTCCCGGTAAGGAGGAGAGACCTGCCCATGGCCCAGCCAGAACCTGATCCCTAAAGGGCCATAGGAAAGCAAGCTGGCCATGCTGCCGCTGTGCTCAGAACAGTGTTCAGGATGCTGAGAGGAGCCGATGGCCCCTCTGAACAGAAATTCTCCCCTCTATCTTCTGTGGAAGTTGGCATGCCCAGGAAAACAAGCACTGTGGTCTCTGATCAGGGGAGTTAGGAGGGGCTACCAAGTCTGGGTGGTCTTACAAACTTGCAAAGCATCTCCAGGGTACTGGCTGACCTTGATGTTGAAGAAAGGAGAGAGTAAGGAGCTGAACTTGGACACAGTTCAGCAACAGCTTGAAGGAGGGGCAGAGCCTGCTAGGGATATTGAATAGTGGGTATAGGAGGCAAAGTCGGACCACAGACTCTATGAAGGTGGAGCTGGACCAGGGTCAAATTTTAGCTGCACATTCCAAACATACTATGTTAACCTAAGCAAATGAAATCTCCAAGCCTCAGTTTTTCTATCTGCAAAGTGGGGATACTCATCTTAACTGTGGTTAAGATTGCACGATAAGGCTGCTGAAAAGTACTTGGAATTCATTAAAGTCTGAGCACACCCCTAGGCTGGGAGGCATTCTAAAGGAGGGTTGGAAACTCCAACCAGACCGAGAAGGCCCAGCAGGCAGGAATCAGGGCTCACTTACAACACTGTTCTCTATACAGTACATCCTGGAAGACGCACCAACAGAGGGAGCAGAGGATGGTGCAGAGGGTAGAGAGCGTCTCCGCACTCACACTGCCTGACTAATTTTGCATCTGCTACTTCCTAGCTGTATCGTTTCGGGCATGTTCTACAGCCTCTCTTGTATCTCACATTGTTTATCTGTAAAGTGAACAGGTGTTTCAATTATGTTTTGCTGCATTATCAAACAATTGCAAAACAGTAGCTTAAGATAAAAAGCATTTTCAATCATTCCATTTCTTTGCTCACACCTTTGCAATTTGGATAGAGTTCAGCCTCAGCTCTTCTCTGCTGCACATCGGGGAAGCTCACTGAGCAGCAGAGTCTCTTTCCAAGATAGCTTTGATCATCTCACTGGCAAGGTGGTGGGACTATAGGCTGGGAGCTCTGCAGGGGCTACTGGCTGGGGCCTCAGTTTCCCTCCGTATAGCTTCTCCTCATTGCTGGGGATGGTGTCCTCAGGGGAGTCAGATGTCTTACATGGCAGGGGCTTCCCCCAGAGCATAAAATAAAGGCTCACACAGACTGAGACCCAGAATAGTCCCAGGGTCAACTCGGCCGCAACCTATTGACTAAATTGGGTCATAGGCAAGCCCAAGTTCAAGGTGAGGCGACTACAAAAGGGCATGGAAACGTGGAAACCTGCAACTCATTGAAAAGGAAGTAGAAGTGTTAGTCATTCAGTCCTTTCCAATTCTTTGTGACTCCTCTATCATTGGGATTCTCCAGGCAAGAATACTGGAGCAGGGAGCCACTCCCTTCTCCAGGGGGTCTTCCCAACCCAGGGATCGAACCAGAGTCTCCTGTACTGCAGACAGATTTTTTACCATTTGAGCCGTGAGGACCACCAGAATAGCAGCTCACCATCGTCCCTTCTTCCTTTTACAGCTGTTGAGAGGATTAAACACGTATGAATCTACGGCACACGGTGAGTCATGAGTGACCCGCTTATCCTGAGATGTGGGGCCGCAGAGTGGTCAAAGCAAGGGAATCCAGCCAAACTGCTGGGGTTCCTCCATCGCTGGCAGTGTGACTCAGGACAAGCTGCTCAACGCCTATGCACCCCAAATGTAGATAATAATAGCACTTGCCTCTATAATTGCTGTGAGGATTAGATAAGTGGGTGTTTGTAAAGTTTGGGAAACACGCTTTAACAACACTGAGCAACACTGAAGTTAACACTAAGTTAAACACTAGTGTTTAACAACACGAGAGTGCCTGACACACAGGGTGCACGGTGGAGGGCATGCTGCTTTTATGACCCCAACCACCCCAAACTCTGAGTCTTCCGGATCAAATTGCTGGCATCAGCACTTCCCAGGAAGCAAAGTGACTTCTACAGTCACTCTCTTCTGCCCCATCCTTGAATGGTAGTCAAGGTGAAAGTGAAAGTGAAGTCGCTCAGTCGTGCCAACTCTTTGCGACCCCATGGACTGCAGCCGACCAGGCTCCTCCCTCCATCGGATTCTCCAGGCCAGAGTACTGGAGTGGGTTGCCATTTCCTTCTCCAGGTGATCTTCCCAACCCAGGGATCGAACCTGGGTCTCCTGCATTCCAGGCAGACGCTTTAACCTCTGAGTCACCAGGGAAGGTAATCAAGTGCTATTAATGCTTCCACTACCCTGGGGCTCTCTGCCAGGCAGCCCAGTCTGATGGAGCTTGGGGCTGGTTCCTACACCAGTCCTTGGCCTTGCTGCTGGATACCCTTACATTCCCAGGACCTGGTCAAGCAGCTGAAGGCAAGTGCTCTAGGGAGAGATATGTATGCAGTCCCAGCCAAGCTGACCCCAACCCCTCTGTCTTCCTGAAAAGAAGCACACTTGTGTTTCTTCCTCTTCAGGAACAACCAGCTCCTTCTTGAACAGGTCTCCCTGAGTCTCCCTTGACTAATCACTGCACAAAAATGACCCTCTATAACCAGAGAGAACCGTCCTCCTGGGTGGTAAAAGATGATTTGCACGGTGATAGAAAAGTAACATTTTTTATCCAATCCATAATTAGGTCTTGGAGAAACAAATTAAATGAAGGCAAAATTATATTTCTTTAAAGCATGAATACTGATCTACATAATGATGTACATTTAATGGTTTTAATTTCCAAGGGAAACTATTTTTAAAATGAGTTTGGAAAATATATTTTCCCCTTAACTTCTCTGTCTATAAAGTTGAGTCCCCAGGCCCGGTGCTGCATTGCCCCAGCCTGCAATCCCAGCTAATTAGAGATGACATTTTAAACTTAATCCAGCAAAAGCATCTTCCACCTCTGGGGGAGCCCTGCCACGCAGGTGAAGAGCATGAGGAAGAGCCCAGAGCATGGTCCATGGGAACACGCTCACTTCCCTCACACCACGTCCACCTCTAGGAACAACTGTTGTTATTGTGAATATATAGCGTGGCATTCTGACATCTGTTTTGGCAGTAGTACAGAAGCTTACCTCCTTGGGCGGCAGGAAATTTGGAGTCACATGGCCTGACTTTGGTTCAGTCACAAATAAGATATGTGGGAAGTACTGACCTTCCATTGTTTTTTATCTTCTCAGATGGCAATTTTATATGGTTCAGCTTTATGAAATGCCAGTATACGGCAACTGCTCAACAGATTTCAGATGTTATTATTACTACTAGTTGCAGGAGTTGGGCGACTCAGCTGTAGATGGAGCTGGCACCCACCTACTCCTCAGGTTGCCTACAAAAGTAGATGGAATTATATGAGATAATGTACTTAGTACCCTTCCCAGCATACTGGCCAATTTCAAAATAATTTGGTTCCCTCCCTTTGCCAGTTTTCAGTTTGCCCCATTTGCTTGCTGTCAGGAAAATGGAATTAACTCAGCAAGCCATAGGCACCTTGCATGCCTTTATCTTTAAGCCCGCCCACATCTTGGAAGAGCAGTTGATGATAGTCGCCCTCATCTTATTAACTCATCGGGGGCTTCCCAGGTGGCACTAGTGGTAAAGAATCCACCTGCCAATGCAGGGGACGCAGGTTCAATCCCTGGGTTGGGGAGATCCCCTAGAGGAAGGCACAGCAACCCACTCCAGTATTCTTGCCTGGAGAATCCCATGGACAGAGGAGCCTGGCAGGCTGCAGTCTGTGGGGGTCACGAAGAGTTGGACATGAGTGAAGCAACTTAGGACCAGGGAGATAAAAGTCAACAGTAAATGTGTATTTGCAATATTCTCCATGGTTTTTCAAGCACAATATCCCCAATTTTCCCATTTTATCTCTCCTAAGAGCCCCATGGAATTACCCCTGCATTTCCTGTATGGTAGCCATTCTGCTTGGCTGTAGCAATTTGAGGGTTCTTGACCTTCCAGGGCAGGGAAAGTTGCATCTCACAGATACCAAGCCCCAGCAGGGCCATCAAACTCCACTTGCGGCAGTGGAGTTGGCTGAAAGCATGGACAGAAGCTGTTTCCTCAGCATTGCAGATTTGCCCACCGACCTCTCACAGCCATGTGGCTTCAGGTCCGTGGCACTGATAATCCAGCAGTCACACCTCCAACCTGGAGTTAAAGCTCCTGGCTTGTGGACCCTTACTGAAATCTTGACCAAATCTTCAATAGATAAAGAGACTCTGAGCTCAAATGAACAAATGAAAAGTAACTTTTTACACGTATCCTAGAAAGACAGGGGCCCGGCGGACCTCCAGGCATTTGCCACACACTTTCACCTCCAGGCATTTGCCACACACTTTCAATTTCTCCTCTCAAAAATTGAGAGACCAGCTTTATACGCCTCCTCGACCCCAGAGAAGCCAAACTATTAGCTGCTCCTGCTCCCACAACAAATGGAAGGTCCACATTTCAAACATGCACGCTTTCACCTTCAGGGTGTTATAGATCACACCCCTAAACCGAGAATCTTTGAAGACAACTTGTTTAGGTTTCAGCACAGTTAGGGATGTGTGGAGAAAAAGAATTGATTCCTGTTCTTTCCAGTTTTTGACCACACGTTCTAACAAATACCTCTTGATCCCTTTCTATGCAGCTAAGCTGGGGACTGGAGAACCAGGACTGAATAAACGACGTGGCCCCTGCTGTCACAGAGGGTACCCACAAAGTACAGGGGTAAGAGGCACACCCTTACCCCAATAAATTAGCACGTACGCTGAGGCTGCTGTCCTGTGAAAGTAAGTTCACGGCACCCAACCCAATCCAGGGCCATCAGGGGAGCCCTCTTTGTCTACTGAAGTATAATTATTTACAATATTGTGTTAATTTCAGGTTATAGTGAAGTGATTCTATTATACATATGTCCTTTTCAAAATTCTTTTCCAATATAGGTTTATTGCAAGATACTGAATATAGTTCCTTGTGCTATACAGTAAATCCTATTGTTTATCTGTTTTATACACAGTAGCTCGTATCTGTTAATCCTGTACTCCTGACTTATTCCTCTCTCACTTCCCCTTTGGTAACCAAGGTTTGTTTTCTATGCCTGTGAGTTTGTCTCTGTTTTGTAAATAAGTTCATTTGTATTATTTTTTTGAGTCCACATACAAGTGATATCATATGATATTGATCTTTAGGAGGGGCAATGACAGTAAGTTCTAAAGGGCTGGTGTTAGTTCACCCAAGGGAGGAAGGAGGGGTGGAGGCGAGGAGACAGATAAACCTGGCGTGCGTCCCCAGTCGGTCAGGCTCTAATATTACAAACTCTGAAATCCCTGGGATCCGCATTGCCATGGTCCATCTGTCCACCACACATTTCATAACACCCTCATATTCTCCCCCAAATACACATGTCCTTTCAAAGTCCCCTTCAGCAGCTCACTTGAGTATTCCAAGCTGAATTCTGCGATTCAGAAGAGGTGAGGCTGCCACAAGAAGAGAGAATAAAAGAAATGCTTGAAACAGAGACACATTTTCACCAGCCTGCTTGAAATGTAGTTTGTTTCTCTCCGATATGTTGGAAACACTGAAAAGCCTTTCCAAATATCTCCAACATCTGCTGAGTGAGGCCAAACGCTCCCTCCCTTTTGCTCCGCCCACCATCTCTATGTCCGTCAACCCTCATATTAAGTGGCGCGCAATTACAACATGTGTAATTTTGTACCATGTTCCTCAATCAAGAGCCCGTGCTGGGGCCATCTTTCCCCCACTGTCCTCTGGGTGTACTCAGTTATACCTACGAAACCCACGTGCATGATAATTAAATTTGGCATAATTACTTTTCCAAATGATCACTGACATTCCATTGTTCTGAAAGGATTAATCCTCAGAGCCTTCCTTATGCAGTCTGTTTCTTGGATCTAAATGAGAGTTCAAATAATATAATTTATAATAACCACAATCCCTAATGCACACTTTAATATATCCTTTCTTTGTTACAGTCATTTGCTGGTAAAATCCTGCCAAATTAGCATTCTCCCAGGGTGCCAAGCTACCTGTCCATGGATGCTGACTGCCCTGTTACAGACATTTCACTGCAAGTCCCTCCCCGATGTGCCCTGACGCAAGGACTGTGTCTCAGTCAACTTCCTCCTCTCTCTAGCTAAGCCTTGGACAACTCCATGGGCCAAGGAGAGGGAATGGGTCACTTGCTCTCTTCCTGCTGACCCAAAAGGTGACTGGGGCTTTGCCAGGACAGAGAGGGTAGTGGGGAGGAAAAGGGAACCCCTAGTCATAATGTTTAAAAATGCATGACAGGTTGGAGCCACTGGGAGAAGTGAGTGCCTGCTAGGAACTAGGTGACTTGCCAGGTGTCTGATGAAACATTAGCTCACTGACTAACAGAATGATCCCCGGAGACGGCTGTGTCGACCCCTCTTTAACACACAAAGCTCCCTGAGCAGCCTCGGCATTTAAACCTAGACTAAAGCCACACAGCTAGCACAGGGCAGGCTAGAATTAGCGACTACCATTTATCTATGGAGCTCAAAATCTCACGCTCTTTCTGGAAACTTGAAATCACGGGGGAACACAGAGCATCTGGGGAGAGGAGGTGGGTGGAAAGCAAGCTGGCAAACATCCTCTGTGGCCTGAGCCAGAGATGCTGCCCTCCTTCAAAAACCAAGACACCTTTTGGGAAAACTGGAGGGTTTTTTTTTGGGGGGGGGGAGGGGCCACTGGAGCCTCAGTCTGTCATCAGTGACCCCACACCAGCTGCCCCCCACGGCCCCACAGGAGCCATAATCCCCTCTCCTCTGTCTGCCTTCCCCATCAGAGTATCTGTGTTCTATTCCTTGTAGGAAAGGATGCTATGGCCGCCTGGTCAAGGATGCCCACTGAGATGACAGTTCTTTGCAAGGCTGTGCTGGGGAGGACCTGGGGCTGCCCATTGCCTTGCCTCTCACTGAAGGCCTCCTGGTGGACTAAGGTCTGACACTCCGTTTTCCCATCATACCCTGACAATGCGCCTCTACCCTTCTGATTTACACGATGCAACGTATCTCATAAAAACATGTCCTCAATGCTAGGTCAGTTTCTTACAACAGTGCCAATTTATCTGCTTAAGGAAACATCAAGTGACGAAACATCACCCGCAGACATCATGAACACGGGCTTCGTTTATAACACAGTTTTTACCTCATTCCCTGGAAATGAATAGCAAAAATAGCAATCACAAGGAGATTTGGGTATTCCTGCAATTTTAAACAGCATCTTCTGCATTCGTTAGAATCTTCAGTATTTAGACAGATTTGAATATGTATAACATTTATTAACTGTACCGTTAGCGCTGACATTTCAATTTAATCAGTGTTACTACAGACAAGTAAAGTAATTCTCTCATACTCATACATAAACAGTATTATCTTTTCATTTCCAAAAGGTAGCGTTTCGTGATCTAAGACACTCAGGGAATAATTTCATCTCTGTGCGGGGAGGCAGATGAGGAAATCCAGCAAGGTCTCTGTGAGACTGCATTTGAAGATTAAATCATACATAAATTACAGTGGCCACAGAGAAAACCTCTGGAGACAGCTGGATGCTTCCAAATTAGTTCATAATAAAAGTTAAATAAATATGTTTTCTGCTCGCAGAGGTCCAGTCTGTTCAGAAATAGGATGATGAGCCTATGAAATGGTGAGACTGTCCATGAAGGGTGAGGGCAGGTGATTCCTAAACACCCAAGAAATCCTTCCCAGACCGTGGAGCAGCCGTGTGTAATAATCAGAGAGGGGTGCTGTCTTTCTACCCTGCTGGGTGCTGTCTTGCAGAGTGATGGTTCCAGAAGGGCAGCGCAGAAACCCCCAGTGAGAGTGATTTTTAGCAGGGGGACATGTGGCAAATACACCCACCACATGGCCTTAGAAATAAGTGCAGGTCTTTTGCCTGGCCCCAAGTGGCACTTTTTGGTAGGATTGCAAGCCCTCAGTGAGACCCTTAAGGGAGAGAGAAAGTAGAAGTGAAGAAGGCTCCCCTGGTCCCTTTAAGAACCAGCCTTCTGAGCGTGGAGAAACTCAGCCATCTGGGCTGCTATAGGTAATCAATCTATAGGCACCAAACAGTCCAGAGCAAGCTAGGACCCAGGACATGATGGGCAGAGATAAGTGGATGAATGTCCAACCTCTGCTATGGGGAAACCCTGAGAAACACACTTAGAGTTTATTCCCAAATCTACTCCAACTAGGTTAGCAAACCTGTATCTTCAAGTGAATCCTCCCAACGTATACTGTCATCACTCTTGATCCACTCACAAAAAAGCAGCTAGAGTTTGCTCTCACTTTAGCTTACACCTCTGACTAATGTTGAATGAAAGCAGGATTCAGAGAGAAAAATGGAAAACAAAAATCAGAATCACTAAATACATGATATTACTTGGCTGTGCCACGCAGCGTGTGGGATCTTATTTCCTGGACCAGGGATTGAACCAATGCCCCCTGCAGTGGAAACACAGAGTCTTAACCACTATACCACCAGGGAAGTCCCAAAGGGAGACTTTTATAGCTCTAAGCTGATGAAGCATCATCAGACTACATAGTAAAATACAGCAAGGATTAGGTCCCATAAAGAACAAAACAAGTGGTTAGATAGCCTTTTTGAGGATGTCCAGTGTATCTTTATACAGTTATTTATCTAGAGTTTATGATGTTTCAGGCACTGTACAAAGCAACTGAAACGTATCTCATTTAAAAGAATCCCATACATTCACATTATTGGGAATACTTCAGATCAACCAGATGAAACTGAGGCTCAGAAAAGTTACACAACTAGCCCTTGGTCACATCACAACAAACTGCGAACAGAAGTCTTCCATCAATTCTCATATGTGAAGCCCTCCAGAAGGTATAAGAAATGACAATGGTTACCCTGTGGAGCTCTGGACGCAGTGGGAGATTTAACTATTGCTACTGCTACTGAATCAAGATTGCGGGGAGAAATATCAATAACCTCAGATATACAGATGACACCACCCTTATGGCAGAAAATGAAGAGGAACTANAGTGTTGGTCACTCAGTCGCATCCGACTCTTCAGGACCCCATGGATTACCCCATCAGGCTCCTCCGTCTATGGACTCCTACAGGCAAGAACGCTGGAGTACACAGCCAGCCCCTTCTCCAGGGGATCCGCCCAACCCAGAGACGGAATCCAGGTCCCCTGCATGGCAGGCAGGTTCTTTACCATCTGGGCCATGAGCGAAGCCCAAGCAGAGATGAAACTAAAGAGCTGGCACGCCGCAAGCCCGACGTGAGATGAGCTACGTCAGTGACACTCGTGAGCCAACGTCCCTGACACCCAGTCTGGAGGCAGCCCCTCCGGATCAGGCCCTACTGCCACCCCTTCTAAACTGTGTGATTCTGGCTGNAGCAGAGATGAAACTAAAGAGCTGGCACGCCGCAAGCCCGACGTGAGATGAGCTACGTCAGTGACACTCGTGAGCCAACGTCCCTGACACCCAGTCTGGAGGCAGCCCCTCCGGATCAGGCCCTACTGCCACCCCTTCTAAACTGTGTGATTCTGGCTGAGTTATATACCTCCTTATGCCTCTTTTTAAGAAGCTGGAGGCCAGGCTCAGTCCCTAAGTCTCAGAAGTTTGAGGATTAAATTAGTTATCAGACATAAAGTGCTTCAAATAATTTTCGGCATGTAGTTAAGTGCTTAATAAAGATGGGTTACTATTATGGTTTCCAGAGCATGTAGCCTTGTCCAGAGATACAGATGCCCTGCTTGGCCCTTGCGCGACAGACACAGGTGTGCGCAGAAACCTGGACAGAAGTGGAAATGAATGCTTCTCTGTATCACGAGAGTGTGTCCTCTGATCCCTGCATGCAAAGTTGCTTCAGTCACGTCCGACTCTTTGTGACCCCGTGGACTGTGGACCACCAGACTCCTCTGTCCATGGGACTCCCTAGGCAAGAATACTGGAGTGGGTTGCCATTTCCTCCTCCAGGGGATCTTCCCGACCCAGGGATTGAACCCACGTCTCTTACATCTCCTGCGTGGCAGGCGGGTTCTTCACCACTAGCATCAGCTGCAGGAGACTTCTCCTGGCTCCCTAACCAGAAGGGAAGATGAAAATTTGGGTGCTCCCAGGATTAAAAGCCTAACATTTGAATCTCTGCTCTCAGACTGAATGTGAAGCCAGCAGAGTCTAATTTTTAAAAATCAATATCAAATCAAGGATAATTTTTCCTCTGCTAGAAAGAAACTAAAGCTAATTTTCCTGCATTCCCAAGTCATAATATCATTTGGGAAAGAACATTTCCCTTCAAATATTGAGACACCTCTTTATGCTTCCTCTGTGCCATGCAAGTACTTCTGGCACCACCAGAGATTAATTCTTTGTCCTCTGAAATACATAGTGCTATGCTTTTATAGTGTGTCTCTGAAAAATGAGGAAGCTTTGCTTTTGTAAACTGTGGCATAGATTTTGTAAAATCGAGGATAGAAACTATAATAGAATGGTGCTCGGCTAGCATAAACACGAGTTCAGGTGTGAAAATGCGGTGGCACAGTTAACAGGCAGGTTTCTATGTTTCGATTTCGAGCCTGAGGGTTTGACTCAGGAAACGCTGACTCAGTCCTTTAAGCCTCTTGAGTAAAACCTGTATTTAATAAGCACCTACTATATGCCTGACCTTATAGTAGGCATTTTACACAAAGGAGTTATTTAAAATAAGTCTGTGAAGTAAATACCATTTTCTCCATTTTCCAGCAAAGAAATAGAGATTTATTGCCAATTAAAAGTGAGTTCAAAGTATTTTTATTATTTCATCTATTGTGCATTGAAAACTAGTTTAAAAAGTAGTTCAAAGTAGTTTTCACACAGTAAGCGGTTGGCCTTGGATTTGAACCCCAAAATATTTGGCCTCAGAAGCCCTGATCTTAATCACTAAGCCCTGACAAGGTCTTTTAGACTTTGTTGGTTATTAAGGAGGCCAGGAATTCTCAACAGTTTGGCATTGATTTGACCTCTTTTTTAGTCTTTTGTCTCAAAATTAATCTTCCTCAAGGCTCAAATAAGTTTTTAATTATAATGAATCCAAATTAATATTCTTTTAAGAATTTCACGATGTTCCTAAGTTGAAAAGTCAGCCAGGTCTGGGTGCCACAACAGTTAGGACAAAATGATAAGGACAGTGGCAGTATTAATACTGACACTTAACAGTCAATCTTCAGACCAGAACCGTACACACACAGAGAGCCATCTGAATCTGTATCATAAGATATCATATCAAGGGAATGACTGAATTATCGACAACCAATGTCTTTCACAAAGAGTCTGTGGGATGGGCAGCATTCTTGTCTACTGACAGCTTGAAGACAGAATTTCTTCATTCGTTCGACACATGTTGACTGAGCACATCAGGCCCTTTGCTAAACCTGGGGGATCCAGCAGGAAATAAAACAAGCACAAATCACAGCTTTTCTGTATGTCAAAATCTAGTGGAAAGAGACAAACAAAAAGCAAAACAAGTCAAAAGAAAGAAAGTGCTATATAACACGAGGGTTAATTTTATGTGTCAACTTGACTGAGTCACGAGGTTGACCAGATATTTGGTCAAATGTTATTCTGGGTGTTTCTGTGGCGGTGTTTTGGCTACATGTGTGAACATTTAAGTCTAGAGACTGAGTAAAGCAAAGTACCTTCTCCAGGGTGGGTGGCCTCACCCATTGGTTGAAGGCCTGAGTGAAGGAAAAAGGCTGACCCAATCCTCCCCAAGTAAAAGAGAAGTCCTCCTGTTACCTGCTTTCAGACTGGGATGTCAGCTTTATCATGCATTCCAGATCAAAATAAAACACTGGCTCTTCCTGGGTCCTCACCAGCAAGCCTTTGGACTGGATCCACACCACCGTCTCTCCTGGGCTTCCCACTGGCCATTCACCCTGTAGATCTTGGAACTTGTCAGTCTCCATAATCTGTGAGCCAATTCATTTATATATATATGAATTCATGGGGAGATATATATATATATATATTCATGGGGAGCCTTAGTGGACTAATACAAATATTTATATATAGAGAGAGATAAGGAACACTCAAACCTTAAATTTTTAAGTAAATGGACCCTAAAAATCTCACCGAATAGGAGATATTTAAGTGAAAACCTGAAAGACTTGAGGAAACAAGTCAAATGAATTTCAGAGAGAAGAGCATTCCAGGCTGAAAGAAGAGCAAGTGCAAAGGTCCTGGGATAGGAGCGTGCCTGGTAGACAAAAGGAGCAGAACGGAGGCCAGGGCAGCTGAGGCGGAGTCCGGGGTCAGGCATGACGGACTGCACTGGCTTCCAGACCTGCTCTAGAAAAGAGTCACATACAGCAGTGTGCTTGCGTGCACAGCTGCACTCCTCTCTCCATGAGGGATTTGGGGCACCTTAAAATATGCACTGCAATAAACGAGTGTACACTAACATAAAATCAAAAGAAGAAAGGGAAAAAAAATAAGGATGAAAATAAAACTGGAGACAGAACCGAACTAGAAATCAAGGATGTTCTCTGCATCTCCAACAAGAGATCTTCTCTTTTACTGTCAGCCTCCTAGGAGTCAGCAGGAGCAGGCAAACACTGGCACCAAAGGCCTCACCTCCAGAAGATAACATGCAAACAAAGTGCTCTGTGGGGTTACAGACATCCTTGGCTTTATAATCAGAAAAGACTCTCCTGGGGGATCACACACCCCGCCTGTGTAAAAGAAGTGACCAACAACATCATTAGCAGCACCCTTACAATGAGCGCAGCTAGAAGCTTCCCAGACTGTTTCTTAGGTGGCAAAGAGCAAGGCACTCAAAGTAATTCGGCTGATGGTGCTGGGTGGACTGTGTTTCAAGGTGTCACCTTGAGACAGGTAGACTGACTTTATAATGTATTATAAAATGTCAAGAAGAGAGGTGAGGCCTCTTGTCCTTCATGTGACCCTCACTGGTTTGGGTTTCTTACAGGTGAACTATGGACAGAAAGAGCAATAGTGAGCTTGGGACTGTCTGGTACTGCCCAGCAATCTCCAAGGATGCAGTTCTCTGTTCGCCAGCTGAGTAGGGACCTCTGAGACTTAGCAGGAAATACAGTCAAGGAGAGGTGACATTCTTTTGTAGAATCCATGAACCCTGATAGGAATGCATTCCACCTGTGTCATGAGGTGAGCTGAGAATTACTGCTGGTGGCACCAGGAATCACCCCAGAAGACTGCCATGAATCTGCTTCAGGGCACGGGCAAATGGGCTGTCAGGAACTGATCCAATGTTCCCTGTCATCTAGCAGGGCCAGAATAATTTTACTCTGAAAAAAATAGAAAGGCATTGCCACCAGACACTTGTTTGAGCCAAAATATAACCCCCTAAGAGCATGTGGAGAACCGCATCCTTTGAGAAATGATAGCCATACCAGGATGCACCTAGGAAACCAGAGACATAGAGAGAGAGAAAGCGTGTGTGTATGTGTAGAGGGAGCTACTTGAGGCCAGGACACCCCTGGCATCAAGGGAGCCAAGGGCTTTTTAAAAATGTGAACATGCAGTGTTAAATTTCTGTGTGGCTTCCTGTGTGGGGATGGAATACACAGACTTGCATCATGTCAAATCTTCAGTAAAATCAGCTACAGATGAAATAATATCTGGGGGACAATTAGCAAAGAAAATAACATAAATTTTTTGGAAGGTCAAAAAAAACACGAACCTTCTCTTGGAAGAATTTATTTTGGAGGGTTTACTGTCTGACCAGGAATCTTCCAGTTCAAGATGTTAAAAGCATATCAGCTCCTAAATGAAATATTTTTTGATTCTCATCTCAATAGCTGGGTTCATACTTGTATATTACTATCTGTATAAACATACATTAGATAAGAGCTTTGACTGTATAAGCCAGTTCTCAAGCCTATAAACCTGTGTGCATACTCCAAAGCAACCCCCTCAGATGCAACACAAAGGCTGATGGGTAAAAAGCAACCTGTAGAGAAGGAATCAGAAGTTGGAGAGGACATGGGTCAAGGAAGTTACCCCCAGAGAGTAGAACCAGGCTCTGCTCAGAGAACACTGTCTGCTGCAGGGAAGAAGAGCTCACGAGGGCTTTCTAGGAACCCAGCATCACTTTGAATGACTGTTGTCTTTTGCCCTTTCTTCTTTTTCCTGAGTAGGCATGCTCACTGCACTTATCCTGTCTCAATTCCAGGACTGTGTATGTGGGTTTGGGGAGAGCGCAGCAGCCAACCAGAGACACTGGTTGTTTCAGCTCGCAAATCGCAGGACCACAAGGAATCTCATCATAAGCCGACAGAATCCAGAGTTTACGGCCTTTGGAGCAGATCCAGAGGCTGCACCAGATTCAGGAGCTGTCGCCTTTGGGGGTGGGTGTGTGCATGTTCCATGCGAGGGCAGAAAGACGCAACACCGTGGGCTACCTGAGGCAGGGCCCTGAGGTGGTAATGGACTTCCCTGCTTCTCCCCCACAGCCCGCAGCTAGGCTGTATCTTCAACCTTCTTTCCATCTCAGTCTGGCTGTGTGACAGAGTGCTGCTCAATGAGATGTGACAAGTGACACTCCTAAGCCTGGCAGTGATTCTCCAAGGAGCCTCCCATGCTCTCCTCCCTTAGCACTGCTTTGGAACCAGTCACTCAGTGTGGAGCACAGCACACGCCTAGGAGGACCAGACACACACATACACACACACACACACACACACACTTGTGTGGATTTCATATGAATGAGAAATAAACTCAGAGGCTAAAAATTCAGGTAAGGGTTGTCTTACGCGGGTCTCTGGGCATCCCCAATCCATCACTGAAACTCTACCACCACAACAGCCTCGTCTTGGGGTCACTTGTAAATCAAAGGAAAAGAGTTTGGAACTGCAGTGGTTCAGAGCAACACCAAGGAAAGAGACTCAGAGTCAGAATCTCAAAGACTCAGATGAAATGATGAGAAGATAAATTTCTTGGAGGTAGGAAAGGGACAACAAAGACAGTGACCGAGAGGAAGAAAGCATCCCTGAGATATCCAGGGGAGGTTTGGGGTCGCCATCATACTGTGGATAAAAACTCAGCCATTTTTGCATATTGACACAAGCATGACCTCCAGAGTCTGAGGCTTGTGGGCTGAAAGAAACCCTCTCCACCAGTCCCTAGAGACAGGAAAAGTGTTTGTTTTTTTTCCCTATGTTCCTGGGGTCTGGTGCTTCAGCAAACAAACCCCATCGAAAGTTATGACAAAGCCCCAAGCAATAAATGGCTTGTATCCAAATCTCCACTGCCACAACCACCACCAAACCCCAGACTTCGGAACCCAGGAATCAAATCAGGAAACGTGTCTGACTCAGGGTAAGGCTGAAGACAGATAAGAGCCCCTTCAATAGAAGAAAAAGGAAAAATGGCCACAAAAGTACATCAAACAAGGGTACACATACTCATGCAACACACCACATTCACACACACACACACACGCACACATGCACACACGCACACATGCACGCGCACACGTGCACACACATGCACATGCGCGCACACATGCACGCACGCACACACACACACGTGCACACACGCACACATGCACACATATGCACGTGCACACACATGCACACACGCACACACATGCACACGTGCACACATGCACGCACACGCATGCACACATGCACGCACGCACACATGCACACATGCACACACATACACACATGCACACACACACAATCTCTAGCCCAACTATACCTAATGCCATGCAAAATGAAATTCTTTTTTCATAAATTATTCCCCCAAGCAATCATCTTTTTCAGATTACAGAGGCAGTGAGTCCCAACTCGCAGACAGAAAGCTGCTTAGATCAACAGCCAGCCTAAATGACACAATATTTATTTTTAATGCTGCTTTTACATCATTTGCCAAAGATTCATTAGGCACCAACCATGTGCCAAACATCACATTAGGCGCTTGGGAAACTCAGTGTAGGAGCTGTCACGCCCATCCTGGAAAAATCTGAACAGAATGCGGTGGCCACCTCCCGGGCACCATAGCTGGTGGTCACTCTAGCCCTCATGTCCAAGACGACCCCCTCCCTGGGGAGTCAGTCCACCTAGGATTGACCTGACAAGCCTGCCTTTTCCCAAAAGCTCAATGGCCCACCCACCAGCAGACATGCTGGACTCCAGGGGCAAGTGGGGGTGTCCCGGGAGGGGCCACAGGGGCAGTAACGGGCTTGCAAAAGCAATGGACACAGGCTGCGAGGCAGCGATCTGCCCCCAGCCCTCCCCGCCCACCCCCCCCAGGGGCTTATTCCCGCTGGCAGTCTGAGCAGTGTACATCCGCATTTGGATAAGTGGCGCTAAAATAAAATGGGCTGTAATTATTAGTATAGATCACAGTAATTACAGAGGGGGAATGGGCCGATGAGGTTAGCACGCCCACCCCCCACCAGGACTCGGCTGCCATGAAGGGGATCTGTGCAGAGGGCGATGAACCAGCTGTGAGCGTTAGCTGTCACGAAGGCCTCCCAGGGCCCAGGCTGCAAAGGGCAGGGCGGCTGAGGAGGGGCAGTGGGAGGGAGAAGGTTTCAACCTGGAAATAAACCAGCCATGAGAGAATGAACTCCCTTGCCAGCTTGCCTGGGGGTCACGACCAGCCAACCCCACAGCCCATGTGAGGGGCAGAGTGGTGGCTGGGTTTCCTACTGTGGTCCAGGACTCGGATACTGAGTCCCCCTTCTATGGGAAGACTGCAACTTCCAGCTTTGGTCAGCCATCTGCCATTGGGGTCACACAGGCCCGCCTGGAGCGCAGCACCCACCAAGGATGGCCAGAATACTAGCAAGCGACTTAGGCTCTCTTTCGGAGCCTCGCTGTCCTCCTTGGGGGGTGAAAAGACCATTCCCATGCATATAGCGCTGTAGCGAGATCACAGACACAGAGCAGCCAGGACAGACTGCACCTGGCAAGGAGAAGGACCTGGTTAATGGGACTGCTCCTTCCCCCGCTCTGGCCACTTCCAGCCCCCACCGGACCTGCTGGCGCTCTCATCTCACTCCCAGCCTGCCTCTCCCCCGTGTGAACATGCTGGCCTCGGCAGGAAGACGTAGCCCACAGTTGCCTTGGCCACGAAATGTGCATTGCCCTCTGAGTCACCGTTCTGGTGTCTACTTGGATCCTGTTCATGAAAGGCCCCATGGGTAAGGCTACCACAGGAGCAGCTCCTGGCTTGTCCATGCCCGTCTCCAGTGTCCAGACCTCCCACCCTCTCACCCATCTCTCCTACAAGAATTAGAGTCCTATTTTGATTTTTGGGGTAGAATCACTGGAAGTTGAAGTCATGAATATCTCTTGCCCAACCAATCCTATTTTGCTTCCCAGAACCTGCCCAGCTTCAGTGACACCTAGCACTACGTACACCCAGGGCTACCCATTCATCCGAACCATGCATGGAGCCAGGCATGTGTCCAGCCCACTCCGCTGGCCCTCCACCGTCTCCCAGGCCAGGCCGTCCCTTGGCCAGTCTCACCAAGTGTGTCTACTGCCCCCTCCTTCTCTGATGCCCATCAGCCGGGGGTTCCTGGAGCCAGGCAGTCCCCATTCTTCCTACGCTGACACTTCTGTTCCTGGTCCTGAGAAAGGTCCCTGCAGCTCACAGAACCCAGTTCAAATTCACTCCCCACTATTGGCCCCCTTACGCTCTCTGCTTTCATCTCCTATTTCCTACAGAATACTTATTCCATCTTAAGTATCTGCTTACTCATCAGTCACCCTCTGAACGCTATAAACTTCATGAAAAAAAAAAAGAAGTTATTTTGTCTTTTAATTACCCCTCAGCAGAGTGTCTGACACACAGTAGACACCAATTAAGAGTTGATGAATGACTGAAAAAAATAAAAAAGTATTGATGCCTAGAAGCTTGCCAGCCTTTTTTTTTTTTTAACTTTCTTGGTTTACTCCTTCTCTGTTTGGGGGGGAAGTTTTCTTACAGAATATGGTCAGGGATAGAGGGTGCAGTGGATCTGGCCAGAATAGGCAGGTGCTCAGTGCACCACTAGACAGGGACGTATGCTGGCCAAATCAGGAAGGAGGCTGGAAGCAACTGGAAAACCTCACCTGTGACCGGCTTATCCTCCCCGCTAGAGACACAGTCTTGGTCAATGCAAGGAAACTAGCAGATCTGTGACCCCTCTTACCTCATAGCTGCTCCTGCAAGAGCTGAAACCCCAGGGCTTAACCCAGGGACTTGCACAGTTTGGCTTGAGTTGCTAAATTATTATCTTGGCTCCTTATCTTCGTGAAGAAAAACTGAATCTAAATGGAATGCTTTTCTGAAAATCTGATAGTTGCTACCAGGCCAGATTTTGTTTCCAGGCTCCCCAGTTTGCCCATTGGCCCCTGCCCTCTGGATAGAAAACCAAAGGACGGACGTATCCACAGACCAAGAGCATGGGCAATTCAGCGACATCACCCCAACAACCAAGCTCTTGCCCCTATTTCCCACTGTCACAGTCAACTCAGGGGCATCTTAGTGACAGAAGCTCAGAAGGATAACCACGCAGTGGAAAATCTTCAGAATCTGCTCGCCCTGCGGTAGGTTCTACCCAAGGTGGCCTCTATATATAACTTCTACACTCTTGGTGCCTCTTAAAGCCAATATCTGATAAAGCGAAAGTGGGGTAAGTCTGACCTGGGTCCTTCTGTGCCATGTAATGCCAGGATCAGATTTCACTGATGGTGGGGAGCCAGGCAAGGTCCCGCTCCTCCAGGTCCTGAATATAATGCTGACTTTGCCCCCATACCCCATCCGCTGTCTTGAGGGTGAGCTGAGGCAATGAGGAGTGGCCCCCGGATGCACTTCCTCACCATGCCATCCTCAGGGAGAATTTGAGCTGAAAATTACTAGCCACAGACACTTCCTAGAGGAACCGCCTGCTCCCTGGAGAGGAGGACAATTCTTAGAGGGTGCCTGGTTTCCTGTCCTTGGTGCTATGCTCTGATCCTTACGGCCAAATCCTCAAATTGCCCCTCAGCCAGGCAGGCTCCTATTCCAGCTCCTCCCCTTTCTCATCAGGTTAAAGTCAAGCCTGACCAGAGAAGATGAAGTCCTCCACTGACCCCTAGCTGCCCTACCCAGCGTCCACCCAGGACTGATAAGCTCCTTCTACTTTAAGAGCCAAGACCCTTACAGCTTCCTGAGCCTCTCCTGCCTCCAGGAGAGCACAGACTCTCACCAGGACTAAGTGCCAGGGGCAGGCTCTCAGGCTGAGGTCCTGGGAGCCCCAGGGTAGAGACAGGAACTGGGGAGTCGAAGTTCATGAAAGTGGCACTATCTTCCCTCAGTCCCTGGAATGACCTAAGGTTTGTCTCACCTTGATGCCTTGCCCCTTTCTCTCCTCTGCCTGCAACGTGGCTCCCCCGGTTCTTTATGTGGCCTTCTCCCTCTCAACGTGCAGGCCTCAGTTTGTGTGTTACCTCCTCGGAAAGAACTCTGCAGAACACAGCCCTGCCAAGAGCACTGCCCATTTCCATCAGAACCCCTCCCAGTCCCTTCTGAACAGTCACTAAGACCTACACTTACTATGTGTCCTTTCTGTGGTCTAACTCCTGATAGCTCCTCTCCAGCAGTGAACACAGTGGCTGGACCAGAGTAAGGTCAGTAAGGACTTTTTGACTGATCACATGAATTTGTTCCCTATTGAAAGGAAACACTATCTGTTTCTAAACATCAGTCATCCACGGGAAGACTTCCTCAGTCATGAGTATCTAGGGAGGCTCATCTTCTTCTGGGGTACCTGGTTTATCTTTGCCTTAGGACGCCCAGCACCTTGACCAGGACTTGCTCCCCTCTTCACTGTGACCAGCAGGAGGCGCCCAAGCACATAAGGAGCATTGCAGCTGACCTCTAGCAACTGACAACATTCTTAGCAGCTGAGTTGCTGAACACCAACCACAGGAGCCTGGAGGGCTTTGGCTGTTTTACAGGCTTCATCCCATCAGGACTCACCTGGGAAACAGAACTGGGCTAGAGAATGTAGGATGGGAGGGGGAGTGAGCACATGTGCTTTATAAACGCATATTTCCACTGTCTTCAGCTTACATCCCTGCCCTCATTTTTCTCTTTGCCCTGATTTCCCCAATTTCTTGATTAGGGGAAAAAAGGAAAAAAAAAAAAACAAAAACCTTCAGTTGTATATTAAGTATTTCTGTAAGCAGCAACTAATCCTTTTTTGGAATGAGGCAGGATATAAATAAATATAAATAAATAAGTTCCGTCATCTCCCAGGGTGCCCCACTCCACTAGGATTTAGGTCACCCATGTGTCTATTTGTGATCTATTTTCAAATTTTAGGATTCTGACTGTGTAAGCAGGAATCACAGGGCCGGCTCTGGGACAGAGACACCTGCCCAAGTTGCCAATCCATGGAGCCCTGCATCTCGAGTGCAGGCTGAGAGCAGCTCAGACGCCTGGGGAAGATGCCAGAGCTCCCATGGCAGGACTGGCAGCACGCCAGGTCTGGACAGTCCCACGAATCCAGAGTCATTCTCAGTAGTCATATCCCTTCCTGGGCCTCAGCTCGAACTTAGTGGAAATGGAGCTCTTGGACAAAGAGCATCTCTGAGGATGAAAGGGGGATTTTGCAGAGCTCCTGGGCCAGTGTCTGGGACAATGTATGGCCCCTGGTATCTCCAGCTCTTCCTGTTGTATATGTGGTCTTCAGATGCTGTGTTCTGGCCACAGTTAAAGCAGAAGATGCTCTCGAACTCAATGAAGGGATGGAGCTGACTTCAGACTTGCCCATAAAGTAGATGACCCTCAAGGCACCCACATAATTCTGGGGCCTTGTGGCCAGGGTGAAAGAGGTAGACAGCAGAGGTGCAGCAATACTCCAGGCTCCAGCCTCAGCTGGTCCTCAGCATCCCCACACTGTGCATCTGATCACAGCACTCAGGGTACCACTGGAAATGTCTCCTGGATGCGGTAGACAGCCACCAGACTGGAGAGAGGGCAAAGTTATGTCTCCTTTTGTCCCCTGGCATTTCCCTAGCATCAGAGCCCATGACTGGCAGCAAGCAGGAGCTCAGTAAATATAGACTGAGCAGAAGATGATCAAATGAGATGACACTCAGCCCACCAAGCACCAACAGTTTATCACTAGGCAACTGTCCTCAGGGGACCTGGCTCTTTACCCAGGGGCCATCCCCTGGAAAAAGGAAAACGGGCAAGAAACAAACAAGGTCTACATCTGTGAGAGGTCAGGCCAGAGAAATCACAGCCAGGATTCAGAGCTGGGCAGAAAGGAAGCTCTGTCTTAGAGAACGGGCTATATGGGCAGAGGTGGGGTGATGTGGAGAGGGTTCAAGCCCCGTCCGGACAGAGAAGCAGGCACACTGGGGTCACTGGCTTTGTATGTGACCCTATCTTGAGTCAGTCCAGGAGCTGCCTGACATTGGGTAGCCCTTGGTTCCACCTGCTTTCTGGCTCAGCCAGGCACACCTGGGAATGGACACATCTTGCTCAATAAGTGGGCATCCAGAAGCAGAGGGTAGAGGTGGCTGCTGGCACCCTGGGCTTTAAAAGAATCAGGGACCTTGTCATTGCAGGAGCATTCATCTTGTCATTCCTGCTCATCAGCCCCCTCCTCTCCACCCCGACCCACTGCCCAGAACAAGCCCTCATCAGGGGCTGCACAGAGCCCTCGGGGACCCAGCTCCTGCTCTGTTAAGGCAGATTTCCAAGGTGCTAGCCACAGCCCGACACTGTGGGAAGCAGAGATGAGAAATCCACTGGTCTTCCTGAGGGCCAGTGGCAATACACTCTACTGTCAGCCTTAATGTGCTCCCACTTTAATCCTGACTTTCCCCCAAACAACAACTTTACTCCCAGAGACTCCAGTCCACAGTGATCAGAGCACACCTGTTTGGGTGACATCTGAGTGGAGAGGCAGACGCAAATGAGCCAGAACACAAGTGTCCCCAAGACAAGAGTCCCCGCTGTGGCAGGGAGCCCACAGAAGAAGTGAGTGATGCCCCAGAAAAGGTCGGGCCCGCCCTTAGAAAGAGCAGAGGAGGGGGCAAGTGCGAGGCCATGGGGTGGTCTTCAGCCAGGCCCCAGCCAGGAGAGATGCCCCCAAAAAGAGGTGCAGTAAAGGAGCTGAGGGCAGACCTCCCCAAGTCCTCATGAAGACAATGTGGCTCTCGAGGTGATTTTCAGGAAAAACCACTCACATCTGGAATCCTGAAAATTATGACCAGGCACACACCCAGGACAGAGTGAAGTGCAGACTCCATGAGAGCATCACTGAATCAGAGGGAGGTCCAGGACTGCCCCACCTCCTCTCATCCCGGGTCCCAAATCCCCCTGCGCTTCCTTTAACAAGGAGCTAGCAGTCCTCAAAGATGGGCAACGACCAGAAAGGAAGCAAGTAATGAATATATGAGCAGACTTTCTCCCAAAATGGATGGAGGGCGGGAGGATCAGGCATGGGAAAAGAAACAAACATCAGAAAGAGCAGATAAAGAAAACGTAAAATCCATCGTAACGAATTATCTCTCAGGGAGAGGAAAAAAGAGAAAGATGAAGAGTTCAAACAAATATTCTCCCCAATCTCAAAGAAGTTACAGATAACATGGTCTCTCTAAGGGAAAAGAAAGCTAGGAAGAGAGAAGAGAGTTCAAAGAAGAGATTATAAAACAACAAACGGAGATAAAAAGCAAACAGGGGAGCTGAAGAAAGAGAAGCCAGGAGACTCAGTTTAGGGGGCACAGCGGGAGGGCTAGAGGAGAGGGTCTGGCTATTCAGCTTGGAGCAGGGAGCGCTAGGTGGAGGGGAGCGGAGAAGTCCCTGAAGCTGGGGCAGCAGACAAAGCCTCTGGGCAGGCGGAGGAGCAGCCGAAAGAGAAGTGCGTTTTCAGGTAAGGGCAAGACTAAAGTTCTCTGTTCACCCCAGGCCACATCAAGGAGCAGGGCGATCCCCAGGTCCTCCTTCCACAGGCCTGGGACTCCAGCCGCCCGGGAGCCACTGCCCACCTCGCTGAACCATCACGTCCCCACTGCCCACCAGTGAGCCATCTGTCCTGTGAAGCTTCCAACCGCGGCAGCGGCAGCGGGAGAACAAGCTGTAGCAGTCACCTCTGAAATGCAGACAGCATCGTCCCCTTCTCTGGTTGATGCCGCGGGACTCGGGGCCTCAAATAAATCTTGTATTGATATTTCCACCAGCGGAGGGAGCCCTGGCGAGGTGCCTTTCAATATTTTTTAAATGATTTTTTTTCCTCCTGGTTCTACTTCATAATCAGTCATCAGACACTGGAAGCCAAAATTCTCTTTCTTGCTGAAATGATTTGTTCTCTGGCAGGATGCAAGGTTTATGACCCAGGAATCCAGCTCACGAACCAAGCTGAGCATCATGGAAAGCCTCCGGCCCCTATTCCCCCTCCGCTATCTTCACAGAACCGGCTGAATAAAGCCACCGCTGCAACTCTGTCTGAGCACCCAGGTTCACAGGGCAGGTTCAAAGCAGGGCCATCCCAGGCTTTCCCAAAGGAGCTTGTCTTCTTCCGCGTGAAGCTGAAGCCCTCCCGATACCCTAAAGGGACAATGGAAACAACACCCCAGGGTTCTACACGGGGAGCCACAGGGATCCTGGGTCTAATTTCCTTTCCAACAAAACTATACCAGAGCACAAGCTTCAGAAACAGCAGACCAAAAAGCAGAAGTGACGGAAACCCTCACCTTTCAGAAAGACACCGGGAAGGATGATGCCTGGCGTCTGATTTACTCAGATGCCTTATCGGGGCTCTGGCACACCTGTCCCCCCCCGACTCCCACCCAAGGCAGGCATCCAGCAGGTAAGAGAACTAGCCACGCACATTGGGGGATCAAGCTGGCCAGGCCTCTGGGGGCCCAGCCAAGGAACTCCCACAGACTCCAGGACTGTCATCAGGGCCCTTTCTTATTAGTAGTATCACCTTTAAACACAACAATTGTTCATGGATAATGGGCCTGATGCCCTGAGTCTACAGTGGAGGAACTCTGTATCCACATCCCTGGGGAGATAGAATCCCAACATACCCAGCTCTGGCCTTCAACATGCACTGAGCCTGGGGTCCCACAGATGGAGTACATGCTCTCTGTCCTGGGCTCCAAGGCCATCAGGCCACCAAGCACGACCTGATACAGTCTGGATCCAAACACACGTCGATCGTGCCAAAAGAAAAGCACCATGTTTCATGTCCTTTGTGTGGTATGGTCTTAAATCCATCCCCATCTTTATGACTAAGGTTTTAGGAACTCCTGAATATCTCAGAATCTGGGGGAGGCTCAGAATTACAGAAACCTAGAATGGAAAGGAACGTAGGAGGTCAGCACATCAAAAATCTCACTGACAACAGAAACTCCCTCAATTTTATCTAGACCCTGCTTGAAGACCCCCAAGGATGGGGCAATCGTTACCTACCCGGACAGCCAGTGTTCCCTTCTGACAGCTCTGTCAGGAATTTACTTTCGGTGCGGCTGTCTTCCTATCATCTCTCCCTTCTGGAACGGTACAAAGCGCACCCCATACCCCCATATGACATACTGTCCTGGGACCACTTCTAGGGTCAGGTGTGCTTTCAGAAGATACGTCCTCAATGATCAGTGGTACCTAGTCATCCCAAGACGGCCTCAAACCCCAGCTCCTTCTTACAATTCTTTCAAGGCCTTCAATCTTTTCCAAGCCTCTCTGCCAGGGCCTTGGTCTATACTCTCAACAGCTCACTCCTAAACTATTTCAGTGGTCTCTTTACCAGCCTCCACGCCTCCCATCTCTCTTCCCTTCAACCCCCCATCACATGGGATTATCCTTCTTAAAAGAAAGAACATAACACCTCTTCTAACAGCCTGTGGCGGCTCTCCATTGTCTTTGGACATACCCCACATCCTTCAGTAGGGATTTTCATAGTGAATAACTAGTGACTTTATAACATGTATAACGTGTACCTACATAGAACTCAGAGGATATGCCAGGCAAAGCCTATGGTATCTCATTTAAGCCTTTAAGTCCCACTTCAGCCCTCATGTGGGATTCCCTGGAGGCTTAGCTGGTAAAAAATTCGCCTGCAGTACAGGAGACCTGGGTTCGATCCCTGGGTTGAGAAAATCCCCTGGAGAAGGGAACAGCTACGCACTCCAGGATTCTGACCTGGAGAATTCCGTAGACCATATAGTGCATGGGGTCACAAAGAGTCAGACATGACTGAGTGACTTTCATTTTCTATCCCCATTTAACAAGTAAAGAAAAAAGGCCTTTATCAAGTCTCAGTGTTGCTTTCTCATGATTAAATGTCTGGCAAGTGCCAGATGTTAGATCCCAGCGTTTCTTGCAAAGATACCCACTTGCTATACTTCTGCACCTGAGGACGGGTTTTGGCGATCTTCCCAGCACTATCTTCCGTCTCTCCTCCTCTCCCTAGAGGTTCTCTGATCGGGCTGCACTGTACCCACCGCCTCAAGTAGAAGCATCCACTGGCGGCCCCTTATATACATCTTTGGGCCACACACTCTAGGGATGTGGCCAGGCTTCCCTGGTGGACATCCTCAGCCAGCAACCCACCTGGCAGCTCCTGTCCATCCAGCAGCTCGGGTGACCTCTCCTCACTCATGTACCAAGACTAATCACTTCCTCTCCTGGAGTCTCTTACCCCAGGGACTGTCATCTGCTGGGCCCTGCATGTTCACTTGTCACCATCTGGATGCTAAGCCCTTGGAGACAGCGTCTATATCGTATCTATGACTTTAGTCACAGAGCGCAGCACAAGCCTGGAAGACAGTCAGTCAAGATGTGAATGAAGGAATCAAGTCCTGCTCTTGAACCACCAGCTGTCACATGCAGTCCTCCAACCTCTGCAGTGCAAGGCCTCTCCTTTCAGGACACTCCGTATGCCCATTTTTATTAAATGTATGCACTGTATAAGGAGAAGGCAATGGCACCCTACTCCAGTGCTCTCGCCTGGAAAATCCCATGGATGGAGGAGCCTGGTAGGCTGCAGTCCATGGGGTCGCTGAGGGTCCGACAGGACTGAGCGACTTCACTTTCACTTTTCATTTTCATGCATTGGAGAAGGAAATGGCAACCCACTTCAATGTTCTTGTCTGGAGAATCCCAGGGACGGGGGAGCCTGGTGGGCTGCTATCTACGGGGCCGCACAGAGTCGGACATGACTGAAGCGACTTAGCAGCAGCAGCATACAATGTATAACATGCCCTGGATATCCCACAAATGGTAGCTATTACTGATACTGTAAAGAAAAAGTTCCAGGCAAATAATGAAGAGTCAGTGAAAAAATAAAAGCGCCATGAGAGTGGGAGAGAGTCCATAGAATAAGGCAAAATTCACTGGTCTTTTAGGTTAAATGATTTCACCCAGCATTTCCTAAAGTGAATTCTTTCAGGCACTCCTCAAATAGTATGAGGTCCTGTAAGGAATAACACCAACAAAAACAACATGCAAAGTCCTGTGGTCAATGAACTTTGGAAGAAAAAAATGGCAACAATAAAAATGAAACATTTCTTTACTACAAACTTTTAAGATGTTAATAAGTGCTGTGAATGATCATAAGATACATATAGCCTTTCCCATACTTAGTGTTCCCCAGGGCTCTTCCTTTGGGGAGAATCTCCTTGAAGTATGGTTGCTCGCAAAGCACTTTTGGAAAAGCCAAATTAATCTTGCTGCCAGGACAGGTGTTCCAGTGGATTGTTTGAAGGCTGTAGATTTCCCCCCGCTGAGGTTGTTTGGTAGCCTTTACCAGCCTGCCATGATGGTTTAAACACCGACTCTGTCACCCATCATTTTAGCTAGTTAATATGATCAGTAACCTAGTCATTTACGTGATTTATGATATCACAGGACCAAAACAAGCAGGCTTCTTCTATTGCTGAGGCGGAATCTCTGTGCATCAGCGTTTACAGAGAAAACATGTGTCAAGCTGCCAATGTTTTCAAGATCAGGCTCCAAATAAAGTTAATAATGAGTTTCATAAGTGTATTTCTAACCGTGTCTCTACATGACAGCCAATGACATACACCAAAAATACTGGATGAAATGGGTCTCCATGGAGAACAGCAATTCTCGACAGAGGAAGCTCATCTGATGCCAGCTTTATAGCAGATTATAAATATTAGAGTGTCCAAAGGACTGACGGATTGAATAGCTTTCAGGTAATCTATTAAAAGGGCTTCCCTCATAGCTCGGTTGGTAAAGAATCTGCCTGCAATGCGGGAGACCAGGGTTCGATCCCTAGGTTGGGAAGATCCCCTGGAGAAGGAAATGGCAACCCACTCCAACATTCTTGCCTGAAGAATACTATGGACAGAGGATCCTGGCAGGCTACAGTGCAAAGGGTCGAAAGAGTCGGACACAACTTAGCAACTAAACCACCAGTCTACTAAAAGTATTGTTTCTCTCAAGCTGCCTTCCATGGGGACTAAGCAGTGGCAAGTTCACAGTTTTACCTCTAAGCAGTACCTGGGTGCAGCCAGTACTCACCCCTGGGTGCTAACAGAGCCGTATGCTGTGAAAGCAAGGTCTTATCTCCCGCTCAGCCTGCGGTCATCATGAGACAACACAGCCAGGCCCTTGAGGTCAAAGGCTCCTGGAGAGGTATAAAGCTGCTCTGCTTCCAAATGATGGCTTTCCCTGTCCCCAAAGACACAGCAAACTCAATGTGGATTATTTACCAAACTTGCACTGTTTACCTAAATCTTTGCTTTAAAATGGCAGATGGTACATTTTCCCCAAAATTCTAACGAAAATATTTATGAAAACACAGAAATGACTTTTTAAAAATCAAAGAAGAAAGATGAAGACAATTCGGCAATCACACCATTGCAAATACTGGGGGAATTTCCACTGAATATAAGATTGATGGTTATGGATTGAGAAATATAATTGCCTATGTTTTTTGGCAAAAGACAGAACAGCCTGGCCCTTCTGAAATAGCGTAAGCATGTATTCTGACATCATCCTTCCGTTCCCTGCTTGCTCTTGAAATTGGCACCCAGGGTCTAAGTTAACCTGAAGAGTGCACAGCAATTCCACAAGCACGTGCTTTCTGTTCCTGGGCAGCTAGGAAAGTTCTCCATCGTCCCCAAAATACGACAGCTAGGGTTCCTGGAAGGAGATCTGCAGAACATCAGTCTTACAAGAGGAATCTCAAAAAGCCTCATCCAGCTCCATCTTGAGGAGTTATAGAGCCATCACAATCTCAGAGAGGACATTCAGTAAAGAATCCGTTATGGTTCTGTTTCACTGTTTCTTAAATGCATTTGAATACATGACACTTTTATTTTTCACTTAATGTGAAAAATACACACATTTGGAAGAACTACTGCTCCCTGAAACATTTTCAGAAGATGTTCCAAATCCATTTACGGAAAAGTTTCCAGAGAACAACAGAGCAGGAAGTGGAGAAGTGTCGGGGCAGGCAGGGACACACTGCATTCTGGGAAATGCAGTCCCTCCCAGCAAAGCACGCTGGGAAGAGAGATTTGAAGAGAGGTTTAACGCCCTGGAATTGCAATTGCTTACTGAATCTCTTCAGAGTGTCAGAGAAAGTAACCATAGACAGAATGATGAACAATGTGGTAAACAACACTTGCAAAATAATTCAGAGGCCTTTTTTTTTTTTTTTAATGAAATTTACAAAGAACTAAATGAAAACAGACTAAGAGGAAAGTCACAGGAAGAGCCGAAAGGATCACAAGCTGAGCTTGAGGCATTTGGTGAGTTAAGGAAGGAAGGGTTGCTAATAAAACCAAACTTCTAATCCCAAGATTTAAGTCTCCACAGTGAGGAGACTGAATTGCTGAAGCGGTGCCCCCTTTCCCAGCTGCATGAGGGAAAAGACAGCAACATCAAGACTAAGAGGAAACGCATGCAGAGGACCAAGACGGGGCAAGGACAGAATTACAGACGATTCTTAGAAAATACATGCACAAACCTGCACACACACACACACAACTTTAACACAACCAAAGGAAGAAACAGATGAAATACTTCTTCAATTTTAGAAGAATTCATTATAAATCAAAGAGACTTACAATACTGAAATATTATTTCAAACCTAAATATTTTCTGGTAAATCTAAATATTTTCTGGTAAAATAGATATTTCTATTGAACAAGGAGTACATATTACAACAAATTCTTACAGAAAAATAATGATGTTGATTAAAATCAGATTGACTTCAGATTTTTCCTTCCTTATACTAAAAACAAAGAAAAAGGAGTAAATGTCTTCAGCTTATGTAATAACACAACAAAAGTGGTTTTGAGGTTAAGAATGGCATTGCCAGATATCACTTCAGTTCAGTTCAGTCGCTCAGTCGTGTCCGACTCTTTGCAACCCCATGAATCGCAGCATGCCAGGCCTCCCTGCCCATCACCAACTCCCGGAGTTCACTCAGATGCACACTCATCAAGTCAGTGATGCCATCCAGCCATCTCATCCTCTGTTGTCCCCTTCTTCTCCTCCCCCCAGTCCCTCCCAGCATCAGTCTTTTCCAATGAGTCAACTCTTCGCAAAAGCCCAGAGATTAATAAAAAGTGATATAGCTGGAATAATTGCATAAATTCATAATCCAGCAGATTGGGGAAATAGCATGAATATAAAATCCAGCCACCTGAAAGAGATAACAGAGTTCAGAAACCAAGACAGGCAAATCATACCACAAAGGCAGTGATGCTGAACACTGAAATAATTTAAGCACATAGATCATATGTGTTAATTCCAATCTTTGGATTTCTGATAATTAAATGTCTCTCAAAAGTAGGACGATTATCAAGAAGCAATACTTAGTTCCCTTGTTTGGAACATAAGAATGTAAAATACAGACCAGTAATAGGGCATCCCAGTCCACACTGGATACAACATAGAAGCAGAAGAGGGGCACGAAGGAAGAAGCAGACAAAAATCTGTCTGTGAATGAGGCTTGGCAGAGGAGGAAACAAACGAGATAACTGCAGATAAATTTAAGACTTAAGACTTCAAGAAAGATAAATTACATTGGTTTGAAAGTGCCACAGGATGAAATACAGGGAAATAAGAAAACTGGCATAGTGCAATTTTAAAAGATTCTAAACAAAGAAAAAACTCACCGCTGCCTGAGAGAAAGAGCCAATGACCCATCACAGCCATTCGACATCAGACTTCATAATAGCAACACTAGGCTCACGAGACAATGAAGTCGTATTTTTTTCAGGTGTTTGAAGCAAAGGTACATTAAACCTGGAATTTTATATCCAGCCAAACTGCCTTTCCAATGTCATAAAATAATTGTCATAGACGGCTTCATTAGACTTGTCACACAAAGGCCCATTTTAAAAAGATTCTGTGAGAAAGTACTCAAATAAAAAAAAAAAAAGGAAGAAAGTAGATGTAGTAGGAAATTCCTGAAGTAGGGGTGAAAAAAATGTCTGTTGAGTTTCCTTCTGTCTTTAAAAGGCTAAAAGCATCCCCCAAAAGGGAAGACAAAGTAAGTCCACGACTAACCAAACAAAATTCAGCAAAATAGCAAGATGATGGAGTGATGGTAGACGTTAAAGAGCAGCTACACTTATCACTTGAAAAAGGCAAAAAGTGTTTTTAAAAGGAAGAAAAAGTTGGATAATTTACACTAAATTTTCAAATCATAGAAAAATTCAAATTTCTTGATGTGCGTGCTTAGCCGCTTAGCAGTGTCCAACTCTTTGTGACCCTTTGGACTGTAGCCCACCAGGCTCTTCTGTCCATAGGATTTTTCAGACAAAAATCCTGGAGTGTGTTGTCACTTCCTTTTCCACAGTATCTCCCCAACCCAGGGCTCAAACCCACATCTCTTGCATTCCTGCCCTGGCAGGAGGATTCTTTACCACTGCACCACCGAAATAACTCAGAGAGTATAGAAAAATTCAGAGTGGATATCTCAAAACAACCTGGAACTAACTAATTAATACAACCACAAGATATCAAAGTTGATAGAATGCAGCAAAAGTGTAGCAATTTGTGGAATATGTATAGCTTCTAATTCTTAGAAGATCTAAAAATTTAGAAAGAGGATAATAATAATTCCAAATACATGTAAGAAAGGTAAAGATAACAGAAATCAACAAAAGATTTGTTTATTAAAAAAGTAATTATATACAACTATTTGCCAGGTATTGCGCTAAGTCTTTTATAATTAGTAACTTATCTAGACATCACAAAAGCCATACCACAATGGCAAAGGTGCAAACCAAAAGACAAAGAGTTGAATGGCACCCCACTCCAGTACTCTTGCCTGGAGAATCCCATGGATGGAGGAGCCTGGTGGGCTGCAGTCCATGGGGTCGAAAAGAGTCAGACACAACTGTGCGACTTCACTTCTGAAGCAATAATACAGTATGGCTCAGCATCCTGGTGGAGAAGGCAATGGCACCCCACTCTAGTACTCTTGCTTGGAAAATCCCATGGACAGAGGAGCCTGGTGGGCTTCAGTCCATGGGGTGGCTAAGAGTCGAACACAACTGAGCGACTTCACTTTCACTTCTCACTTTCATGCATTGGAGAAGGAAATGGCAACCCACTCCAGTGCTCTCGCCTGGAGAATCCCGGGGACAGGGGAGCCTGGTGGGCTGCCGTCTATGGGGTCACACAGAGTCAGACGCGACTGAAGTGACTTAGCAGCAGCAGTGGCTAGCAACTGCTGGAGCCAGGATTTGGTTCCAAAGATGGGCTTCTCTGCTTTGTTAAAATGGAAAGAATCAATCAGAGACAAAGCTATTTGTTTAAAAAAAGAATAACAGAATGGAAAGATTTCTGGGATTACTAATTTTTCAAGAAAGAGAGAAGTTACAAATAAATAACATTATTAATGAAAAAGTGACATAATTACCAATATAGGAGAGATTAGAAATGTAACAGAGTATTAGTAACTCCTCTATGTCAGTAACTTGTAAAGTTAACAAGGATATTGATTAAAACGATGGAATAAATGGCTCTTTTAAGAAGAAATAAAATACAAAAATTCCTATAGTTTTTAAATGAATTTTAAAACAGTAGTTTGTACATATATTAATCCCAAACTCCTAGTCTATACCTGCCATACTTTCCCCCACTTTGGGTCACCATAAATTTATACACACTATTACATTTAAAATAGAAAACTAACAAGGACCTACTGTATAGCACAGGGAACTCTGTGCTCAATATTCTCTAATAACCTAAATGGAGAAAAATTTGAGAAAGAATAGACCATGTATATGTATAACGGAATCACTTTGCTGTGCCCGTGAAACGAACATGGCATTGTTAATCAACTATACTCCAATATAAAATAATTTTTCAATTTAAAAATAAAGTAGTAGTTAAATCTTGTGCACAGACAAGTTCTTTACAGCCTCACATGCAATTTCCAGTAAATTTATAAAGAACAGGTCCTTTTAGAAATTATAAGAAGAAGGAGAAGACCCTAATTCATGACCCACTCTAAATCTGATACCAAAAAAAAAAAACTACACACAGCATGAAATTTTATTGAACAATTTCATTTATAAATATAGATGCAAAATATTCAGGCAAAAATATTTAAAACAAATTCTGAACAATTNAAAAAAAAAAAAAGGAAGAAAGTAGATGTAGTAGGAAATTCCTGAAGTAGGGGTGAAAAAAATGTCTGTTGAGTTTCCTTCTGTCTTTAAAAGGCTAAAAGCATCCCCCAAAAGGGAAGACAAAGTAAGTCCACGACTAACCAAACAAAATTCAGCAAAATAGCAAGATGATGGAGTGATGGTAGACGTTAAAGAGCAGCTACACTTATCACTTGAAAAAGGCAAAAAGTGTTTTTAAAAGGAAGAAAAAGTTGGATAATTTACACTAAATTTTCAAATCATAGAAAAATTCAAATTTCTTGATGTGCGTGCTTAGCCGCTTAGCAGTGTCCAACTCTTTGTGACCCTTTGGACTGTAGCCCACCAGGCTCTTCTGTCCATAGGATTTTTCAGACAAAAATCCTGGAGTGTGTTGTCACTTCCTTTACCACAGTATCTCCCCAACCCAGGGCTCAAACCCACATCTCTTGCATTCCTGCCCTGGCAGGAGGATTCTTTACCACTGCACCACCGAAATAACTCAGAGAGTATAGAAAAATTCAGAGTGGATATCTCAAAACAACCTGGAACTAACTAATTAATACAACCACAAGATATCAAAGTTGATAGAATGCAGCAAAAGTGTAGCAATTTGTGGAATATGTATAGCTTCTAATTCTTAGAAGATCTAAAAATTTAGAAAGAGGATAATAATAATTCCAAATACATGTAAGAAAGGTAAAGATAACAGAAATCAACAAAAGATTTGTTTATTAAAAAAGTAATTATATACAACTATTTGCCAGGTATTGCGCTAAGTCTTTTATAATTAGTAACTTATCTAGACATCACAAAAGCCATACCACAATGGCAAAGGTGCAAACCAAAAGACAAAGAGTTGAATGGCACCCCACTCCAGTACTCTTGCCTGGAGAATCCCATGGATGGAGGAGCCTGGTGGGCTGCAGTCCATGGGGTCGAAAAGAGTCAGACACAACTGTGCGACTTCACTTCTGAAGCAATAATACAGTATGGCTCAGCATCCTGGTGGAGAAGGCAATGGCACCCCACTCTAGTACTCTTGCTTGGAAAATCCCATGGACAGAGGAGCCTGGTGGGCTTCAGTCCATGGGGTGGCTAAGAGTCGAACACAACTGAGCGACTTCACTTTCACTTCTCACTTTCATGCATTGGAGAAGGAAATGGCAACCCACTCCAGTGCTCTCGCCTGGAGAATCCCGGGGACAGGGGAGCCTGGTGGGCTGCCGTCTATGGGGTCGCACAGAGTCAGACGCGACTGAAGTGACTTAGCAGCAGCAGTGGCTAGCAACTGCTGGAGCCAGGATTTGGTTCCAAAGATGGGCTTCTCTGCTTTGTTAAAATGGAAAGAATCAATCAGAGACAAAGCTATTTGTTTAAAAAAAGAATAACAGAATGGAAAGATTTCTGGGATTACTAATTTTTCAAGAAAGAGAGAAGTTACAAATAAATAACATTATTAATGAAAAAGTGACATAATTACCAATATAGGAGAGATTAGAAATGTAACAGAGTATTAGTAACTCCTCTATGTCAGTAACTTGTAAAGTTAACAAGGATATTGATTAAAACGATGGAATAAATGGCTCTTTTAAGAAGAAATAAAATACAAAAATTCCTATAGTTTTTAAATGAATTTTAAAACAGTAGTTTGTACATATATTAATCCCAAACTCCTAGTCTATACCTGCCATACTTTCCCCCACTTTGGGTCACCATAAATTTATACACACTATTACATTTAAAATAGAAAACTAACAAGGACCTACTGTATAGCACAGGGAACTCTGTGCTCAATATTCTCTAATAACCTAAATGGAGAAAAATTTGAGAAAGAATAGACCATGTATATGTATAACGGAATCACTTTGCTGTGCCCGTGAAACGAACATGGCATTGTTAATCAACTATACTCCAATATAAAATAATTTTTCAATTTAAAAATAAAGTAGTAGTTAAATCTTGTGCACAGACAAGTTCTTTACAGCCTCACATGCAATTTCCAGTAAATTTATAAAGAACAGGTCCTTTTAGAAATTATAAGAAGAAGGAGAAGACCCTAATTCATGACCCACTCTAAATCTGATACCAAAAAAAAAAAACTACACACAGCATGAAATTTTATTGAACAATTTCATTTATAAATATAGATGCAAAATATTCAGGCAAAAATATTTAAAACAAATTCTGAACAATTATTACAACAGCATTTAAACCAAATTAAATACATTAATAGAGAAAATCCATCTTCACCTCACAGTGGCAGAAAAAGCTTTTCATTATACTCAGTATATAGCCATGATGAAAATCATGATATAATAGAATAGGAGGAAAGTTTTTTAATCTGATAAAAGGTATCTACAAAGGACACTTAATAAACATAATCCTAAATGGGGAAATAGTAAAGCAATTACTTTAAAATCAGAAAGATGAAAGGCTGATCACCATCATCAAATCTATTCAACATGATACCAGAGGTTCTAATGTATACTATATGAAAAAGGGGGGAAAAGATGTAAGGATTTTAAAGAGAAAATGAAGATTTATGTGTATATAAAACAGAAATGATCTTGAGAAGAATCTTTAGCTATGAGATGAATTTAGCAAAGTGAGTGACTGAAAAATCTACTTGATATAAAGTCAGCTATATGTCTGTGTACCAAATAATGGGAAAAAACATCTTTAAAGAACAAAATTTAAAATAACAACATAGCAGATAAGTCTAACAAAACAGGTGAAAGATCCATATTGAGAAAATTATAAAAATTATTGAACGTCATTAAAGAACTTTAAAAAGTGAACCGTTAACTCGTGAACAAGAAAAGACACACATAATAAGGTAAAGATACTAATTTTCTCAAATTGATCTCTATGAGCAGAGAAATGCTGAGCAAAATACTATCAGTATTTCCCCTCAAACTTGGAAGAATAAAGAACTAAGAATAGCTAAGGCATTTCTGAAGAAGAATTGGAAGACAGGACCCAATTTAAAAGATAATATATTTTATGCATTTATTATTAAGCCACAGAAATTATAATAGTTTAGTATTGGTACTGGGATTGGTCAATTGACCAGCATGTTAGGATAGAGAACCCAGAATCAGATCCACACGTGTCTATGGAAATTTGCTATGGAGATAAGGAAGCATCATAAATCATTAGGAAAAGTACTGTTCAATAAATAGAAATGAGATTCATGGTTGGTTATCAATAACTCTTTAAAAATGAGATTAAAATCCCTGAAATAAAATCTCCCAATAAGTAAAGTACAGTGAAGCACATTCACAGACACACACACACAAAATACCCAGTGGAAAGTGTTAAAGGGCGCTTTCAGGCCACTGGGAAAAATTATCACATGGAAATGTGGAACTCACAGATCTTTATTAGCATGGAGGAAATTGTATATATAGAATAAATTTTAAATGTTCGTCATTTTAAAAATATATCTGAATATGTAAAACAAAATTACTAGCCACAAACTGTGTTTCTAAAACATAAGTAAAGGGACCAGGTTCAAGATAGTGGAGTAAAAGGGTGTGTACTCATCTCCTCCTGTGAGAGCATCAAAATTACAACCATTGATAGCAGGATGCTGGAAACCACCAAAAAAGATACCCCATGTCCAGAAATAAAGAGGAAGCTGCAGAGAGATGGTAGGAGGGGCACAGTCACGATAAAACCAAATCTCATACCTGCCACGTAGGGGATCCACGGACTGGAGAACAATAATACTGAAGAAGTTCTCACACTGTTGTGAAGGTTCTGAATCCCACACCATGCTTCTCAGTCTGGTAATATGACAAAGGGACTGGGACTTCCCAGGGAGTCTGGCCTTGAGGGCCAGCGAGACTTGATTATAGGCCTTTCAGAGGACTGAGGTTAACAGAGACTCCAGTTTTGGAGGGCACAAACAAAGTTTTGCATGCAAAAAGACCCTGAGGAGAGGAGCAATGACCCCACAGGAGACTGAACGAAACTACTGGCTAGTGTTGGAGGGCCGCCAGTGGAGGGCGGGTCAGCAGGGAGTCACCACTGGGACAGGGGCACTGGAAGGTCCTCCTTGGCATAAACCCTCTTTGAGTTCACCATTAACCCCACCATAGAGCCCACAGACCTCAGGTGGGTCTCCTCAGGCCGGACAGCTACCAGGGAGGGGGTGCAAACCCACCCAGCGGCAGATAATTGGATTAAAGCTTTACTAAACGTGGCCCTGCCCACACAGTTTTTCCTATCGCCAGTCGCTCCCATCAGGAAGCTTACACAAGCCTCTTAGCCTCATCCATCAGAGGGCAGACAGAAGAAGCAGGAAGAAGCAAAATCTTATAGCGGCTAAAACAAAAACCATATTATAGAACATTAATCATGATGAAAAAGCAGAAAGTTATATCCTAGATGAAGTGAAAGTCGCTCAGTCGTGTCCGACTTTTTGCGACTCCTTGGACTATACAGTCCATGGAATTCTCCAGGCCAGAATACTGGAGTGGGTAGCCTTTCACTTCTCCAGGGGATCTTCCCAACCCAGGGATCAGGGTTGGGGAGATCCAGGTCTCCTTCACTGCAGGCAGATGCTTTACCAGCTGAGCCAGAGGGGAAGCCAGATGAAGGGACAAGGTTAAATCCCAGAAAAACAACTAAATAAAGTAGAGATAGGCAACCTTCCAGAAAAAGAATTCAGAATAATGACAGTGAAGAAGATCCAGGATCTTGGGAAAAGAATGGAGGCAAAGATTGAGAAGATACACGAAATGTTTACCAAAGGCCTAGATGAACTACAGGACAAAGAAAAAAAGATGAATAATACACTAGGAGGGATCTATAGCAGAAGAACGGATAAATGACTGGGAGGACAGAATGGTGGAAATCACTGCCTCAGAACAGAACATAGAAAGAATGAAAAGAAACGAAGCCAGCCTAAGAGAACTCTGGGGCGATAGTAAATGCACCAACGTATGCATTATAGAGGTCCCAAGGAGAAGAGGAGAGAGAAAATACCTGAGAAAATGTTTGAAGAGATAATAGCTGAACACTTCCCAAACATGGGAAAGGAAATAGTCAACCAAGTCCAGGAAGCACACAGAGTCCCAGGAAGGATAAACCCAAGGAGGAACACATCGAGACACATAGCAATCAAACTGACAAAAATTAAAGGCAGAGATAAAATATTAAAAGCAACAAGGCAAAGACAACAAAGAACATACAGGGACCTCCCCTCAGGCTATCAGCTGATTTCTCAACAGAAACTCTACAAGCCAGAAGGGAATGGCATGATATATTTAAAGTGATGAAAGGGAAGAACCTACAGACAAGAATATTCTACCCAGCAAGACCCTCCTTCAGATTTGATGGAGAAATCAAAAGCTTTCCAGACAAGCAAAAATTAAGAGAATTCAGCACCACCAAACCAGCTTTACAACAAAAGCCAAAGGAACTTCTCTAGACAGGAAACACAGGAGAAGGAAAAGACCTAGAGAAAATAAACCCAAAACAACTAAGAAAACAGTAATAGGATAGCAAGCATATCATTACCTTAAATGAAAATGGATTAAATGCACCACTCAAAAGACACAGACTGGCTGGTGGATGAAAACATGAGAATGGATGCACTTACACTTACCATAGCACTCTGCCTGATCTCCCCAAACTGTATGCAATTATTTTATATTAATTTAGTCATGTTCCCATTAATGCTTGTGATTCTAATTATCTTTTTTTGGGGGGGGGTCTGGCTATTGATTGTGAAAACTGATAAACATCTTTTACTGCTGTGATTATGTAACTATTACTCAATACCACTGGTCGACAGAAAAATAATAGGACGATTCATGGGGTTCCAAAGAGTCAGACACGACTGAGCGACTGAGCTGAACTGAACTGAACTGATATCACCAAAACTAGAATCTAATAGAAAAACCTGTAATCACATTTTAAAATCTGAATGCATACCAGAATTATCTTGAAATTTTTTAAAAAATACAAGTGCTCAGGTATTGCTTATTTTCTCCAGAGCTCCAGATAAGCACACAATGAGCAGTTATGTTTAAAAACAACTGAACTATACGATGATCTGTCACTTTTATCTAGTTTGCTTCATTTTTCCTATTTTATATTCAGTGCTCCCATTTCATCTAGTTTATGTTCTCTAATTTCTCCATCTCTTCTTTTTCTTTTGATGTTCTTTCCCAAACCTTTATCAAGTGTAGTAGGAAAGTTTTCATATACATATATATAAACACATATGCTGCTGCTGCTGCTAAGTCATATCAGTCGTGTTCGACTCTGTGCGACCCCAGAGATGGCAGCCCACCAGGCTCCCCCGTCCCTGGGATTCTCGAGGCAAGAACACTGGAGTGGGTTGCCATTTCCTTCTCCAATGCATGAAAGTGAAAAGTGAAAGTGAAGTCGCTCAGTCGTGTCCGACTCTTAGCGACCCCATGGACTGCAGCCCACCAGGCTCCTCCTACAGGATTTTCCAGGCAAGAGTACTGGAGTGGGGTGCCATTGTCTTCTCCAATAAACATGTATCATATATATATTTTAGAAAACTGACGAATTTTTACCTAACAAAAAAAGGTGACATTTTTATTCCACTTGTTTGACTTAGTGTGAATACTAAATTTCTCATTAAAAAATAGATATACAGCAAGCAACAAAAGTTTACTGTATAGCATAGGGAACTAAGTCAATACCTGTGATAGAAAATAATTTCAAAAATAATATATGAGTATTTGTATAACTGAATCATATTGCTGTGCACCTGAAATATTGTAAGTCAACAATACTTCAATAAAATAAATATATTAAGAACCATAAGTAAAAATGAAAGTAATGACATAATGACTAAGTATAGGTAGATAGTGGAAATCGAAAGCATACTGTTGTGAGGTTCTTTCACTACATGTGAACAGGTATAATATTATTTGAAGGTAGAAGATAAAGATATATATGATACACTCTAGCACAAGCACTAAAAAATAACTTCAAAATTAAAAACATATATCTAAGAAAGTTAGAACCAAGATTGCCAGGAGGAATATCAACAATCTCAAATATGCAGATTGATACCATTCTAATGGCAGAAAGTGGAGAGGATCTAAAGAGCCTCTCCATAAGAGTGAAAGAGGAGAATGAAAAAAAAACTGTCTTAAAATTCAACATTCAAAAAACAAAGATCACGGCATTCAATCCCATCACTTCATGGCAAAGGGAAGGGGGGGAAAGTGGAAACAGTTGATAGATTTTACTTTCTTAGGCTCCAAAATCACTGCAGATGGTCACGACAGCAATGAAATTAAAGACCCTTACTCCTTGGAAGGAAAGCTATGACAAACCTAGACAGCATATTAAAAACCAAAGACATCACTTTGCCAACAAAGGTCCATATAGTCAAAGATACAGTTTCTCCAACAGTCATGTATGGATGTGAGAGTTGGACCATTAAAGAAGGCTGGGCACTGAAGAAATGCTTTTGAACTGTGGTGCTGGAGAAGACTCTTGAAAGTCCTTTGGAGAGCAAGAAGATCAATCAAACCCATCAATCTTAAAGAAAATCAACCCTGAATATTCATTGGCAGGACTGGTGAGGAAGCTGAAGCTCCAATAGTTTGGCCACCTAAGGCAAACAAACAATTCACTGGAAAACACTCTGATGCTGGGAAAGACTGAGGGCAGGAAGAAGTAGGGGTTAAAGATGATGAGATGGTTGTATGGCATCACTAACTCAATGGACATGAGTGTGAGCAAACTCTGGGAGATGGCGAAGGACAGGGAAGTCTGGCATGCTGCAGTCATGGGGTCTCAAAGAATCAGACACATCTGAGTGACTGAACAACAACAATACATAAGAAACAAAAGACATTGGCCATAAAATAAAATCAGTAAATCAGATCCCACTAAACATTAAACTAGTGGTTAAAATTAGTTAAATGCTTAAAACCTTTAAAGACAACATTAAGGAAAGAAAAAAGCAAACCATGAGCTGGGGAAAAATGTTAATAATACATATATTCAACAACTAATTGATATCTAAAATATTTTTTTTAATCATGCAACTCAATAAAAGGAGAAAAAACAATTCAATGTTTTAAATGGGAAAATATTTGAATTGATATTTCAGAAAAGAACATAATAAAAATTTAAAATTAGCATATAAAATGGTGCTCAATATCATTCATTAGTCATTATAGAAGAGAAATTTGAAAACACAAAGAGATACCACTAGAATGACAAAACTGTAACAGACGTACCAATGTTAGTTAGCAAGAACATCGAGCAACTAGAACTTTCATACTATGCTGGTGGTATTGCAAAAGGGTAAAGCCAATATGGACAACAATTTGTCAATTTCTTATAAAGCTAGACACACACTAGCAATGTCCCTAGATATTGACTCAAGAGAAATGAAAGCATAAGTCCACATAAGTCCATATAAGGAATTGTATGTGAATGCACTTAGTAGCTTTATTCATGATCCAAGAATATAAATTTCCATAAAATGGTATTTATATAATGGAATACAATTCATCAATAAACAGAAACTACTCATATACAAAAAAACTTCAAAACATTAGGCTAAGTAAAAAATAAAAAGTATTGTAAAAATTGACTATATATTTTACTTATATTTTCCAGAAAAGATAAAACTTGGGCTTCCCAGGTAGCTCTAGTGACAAAAAATATACCTGTTAATTCAGGAGCTGCAAGAGATGAGGGTTCAATCACTGGGTCAGGAAGATGCCCNAATACACTAGGAGGGATCTATAGCAGAAGAACGGATAAATGACTGGGAGGACAGAATGGTGGAAATCACTGCCTCAGAACAGAACATAGAAAGAATGAAAAGAAACGAAGCCAGCCTAAGAGAACTCTGGGGCGATAGTAAATGCACCAACGTATGCATTATAGAGGTCCCAAGGAGAAGAGGAGAGAGAAAATACCTGAGAAAATGTTTGAAGAGATAATAGCTGAACACTTCCCAAACATGGGAAAGGAAATAGTCAACCAAGTCCAGGAAGCACACAGAGTCCCAGGAAGGATAAACCCAAGGAGGAACACATCGAGACACATAGCAATCAAACTGACAAAAATTAAAGGCAGAGATAAAATATTAAAAGCAACAAGGCAAAGACAACAAAGAACATACAGGGACCTCCCCTCAGGCTATCAGCTGATTTCTCAACAGAAACTCTACAAGCCAGAAGGGAATGGCATGATATATTTAAAGTGATGAAAGGGAAGAACCTACAGACAAGAATATTCTACCCAGCAAGACCCTCCTTCAGATTTGATGGAGAAATCAAAAGCTTTCCAGACAAGCAAAAATTAAGAGAATTCAGCACCACCAAACCAGCTTTACAACAAAAGCCAAAGGAACTTCTCTAGACAGGAAACACAGGAGAAGGAAAAGACCTAGAGAAAATAAACCCAAAACAACTAAGAAAACAGTAATAGGATAGCAAGCATATCATTACCTTAAATGAAAATGGATTAAATGCACCACTCAAAAGACACAGACTGGCTGGTGGATGAAAACATGAGAATGGATGCACTTACACTTACCATAGCACTCTGCCTGATCTCCCCAAACTGTATGCAATTATTTTATATTAATTTAGTCATGTTCCCATTAATGCTTGTGATTCTAATTATCTTTTTTTGGGGGGGGGTCTGGCTATTGATTGTGAAAACTGATAAACATCTTTTACTGCTGTGATTATGTAACTATTACTCAATACCACTGGTCGACAGAAAAATAATAGGACGATTCATGGGGTTCCAAAGAGTCAGACACGACTGAGCGACTGAGCTGAACTGAACTGAACTGATATCACCAAAACTAGAATCTAATAGAAAAACCTGTAATCACATTTTAAAATCTGAATGCATACCAGAATTATCTTGAAATTTTTTAAAAAATACAAGTGCTCAGGTATTGCTTATTTTCTCCAGAGCTCCAGATAAGCACACAATGAGCAGTTATGTTTAAAAACAACTGAACTATACGATGATCTGTCACTTTTATCTAGTTTGCTTCATTTTTCCTATTTTATATTCAGTGCTCCCATTTCATCTAGTTTATGTTCTCTAATTTCTCCATCTCTTCTTTTTCTTTTGATGTTCTTTCCCAAACCTTTATCAAGTGTAGTAGGAAAGTTTTCATATACATATATATAAACACATATGCTGCTGCTGCTGCTAAGTCATATCAGTCGTGTTCGACTCTGTGCGACCCCAGAGATGGCAGCCCACCAGGCTCCCCCGTCCCTGGGATTCTCGAGGCAAGAACACTGGAGTGGGTTGCCATTTCCTTCTCCAATGCATGAAAGTGAAAAGTGAAAGTGAAGTCGCTCAGTCGTGTCCGACTCTTAGCGACCCCATGGACTGCAGCCCACCAGGCTCCTCCTACAGGATTTTCCAGGCAAGAGTACTGGAGTGGGGTGCCATTGTCTTCTCCAATAAACATGTATCATATATATATTTTAGAAAACTGACGAATTTTTACCTAACAAAAAAAGGTGACATTTTTATTCCACTTGTTTGACTTAGTGTGAATACTAAATTTCTCATTAAAAAATAGATATACAGCAAGCAACAAAAGTTTACTGTATAGCATAGGGAACTAAGTCAATACCTGTGATAGAAAATAATTTCAAAAATAATATATGAGTATTTGTATAACTGAATCATATTGCTGTGCACCTGAAATATTGTAAGTCAACAATACTTCAATAAAATAAATATATTAAGAACCATAAGTAAAAATGAAAGTAATGACATAATGACTAAGTATAGGTAGATAGTGGAAATCGAAAGCATACTGTTGTGAGGTTCTTTCACTACATGTGAACAGGTATAATATTATTTGAAGGTAGAAGATAAAGATATATATGATACACTCTAGCACAAGCACTAAAAAATAACTTCAAAATTAAAAACATATATCTAAGAAAGTTAGAACCAAGATTGCCAGGAGGAATATCAACAATCTCAAATATGCAGATTGATACCATTCTAATGGCAGAAAGTGGAGAGGATCTAAAGAGCCTCTCCATAAGAGTGAAAGAGGAGAATGAAAAAAAAACTGTCTTAAAATTCAACATTCAAAAAACAAAGATCACGGCATTCAATCCCATCACTTCATGGCAAAGGGAAGGGGGGGAAAGTGGAAACAGTTGATAGATTTTACTTTCTTAGGCTCCAAAATCACTGCAGATGGTCACGACAGCAATGAAATTAAAGACCCTTACTCCTTGGAAGGAAAGCTATGACAAACCTAGACAGCATATTAAAAACCAAAGACATCACTTTGCCAACAAAGGTCCATATAGTCAAAGATACAGTTTCTCCAACAGTCATGTATGGATGTGAGAGTTGGACCATTAAAGAAGGCTGGGCACTGAAGAAATGCTTTTGAACTGTGGTGCTGGAGAAGACTCTTGAAAGTCCTTTGGAGAGCAAGAAGATCAATCAAACCCATCAATCTTAAAGAAAATCAACCCTGAATATTCATTGGCAGGACTGGTGAGGAAGCTGAAGCTCCAATAGTTTGGCCACCTAAGGCAAACAAACAATTCACTGGAAAACACTCTGATGCTGGGAAAGACTGAGGGCAGGAAGAAGTAGGGGTTAAAGATGATGAGATGGTTGTATGGCATCACTAACTCAATGGACATGAGTGTGAGCAAACTCTGGGAGATGGCGAAGGACAGGGAAGTCTGGCATGCTGCAGTCATGGGGTCTCAAAGAATCAGACACATCTGAGTGACTGAACAACAACAATACATAAGAAACAAAAGACATTGGCCATAAAATAAAATCAGTAAATCAGATCCCACTAAACATTAAACTAGTGGTTAAAATTAGTTAAATGCTTAAAACCTTTAAAGACAACATTAAGGAAAGAAAAAAGCAAACCATGAGCTGGGGAAAAATGTTAATAATACATATATTCAACAACTAATTGATATCTAAAATATTTTTTTTAATCATGCAACTCAATAAAAGGAGAAAAAACAATTCAATGTTTTAAATGGGAAAATATTTGAATTGATATTTCAGAAAAGAACATAATAAAAATTTAAAATTAGCATATAAAATGGTGCTCAATATCATTCATTAGTCATTATAGAAGAGAAATTTGAAAACACAAAGAGATACCACTAGAATGACAAAACTGTAACAGACGTACCAATGTTAGTTAGCAAGAACATCGAGCAACTAGAACTTTCATACTATGCTGGTGGTATTGCAAAAGGGTAAAGCCAATATGGACAACAATTTGTCAATTTCTTATAAAGCTAGACACACACTAGCAATGTCCCTAGATATTGACTCAAGAGAAATGAAAGCATAAGTCCACATAAGTCCATATAAGGAATTGTATGTGAATGCACTTAGTAGCTTTATTCATGATCCAAGAATATAAATTTCCATAAAATGGTATTTATATAATGGAATACAATTCATCAATAAACAGAAACTACTCATATACAAAAAAACTTCAAAACATTAGGCTAAGTAAAAAATAAAAAGTATTGTAAAAATTGACTATATATTTTACTTATATTTTCCAGAAAAGATAAAACTTGGGCTTCCCAGGTAGCTCTAGTGACAAAAAATATACCTGTTAATTCAGGAGCTGCAAGAGATGAGGGTTCAATCACTGGGTCAGGAAGATGCCCTGGAGTAAGAAATGGCACCCCATTCTAGTATTCTTGTATGGAAAACTCCATGGACAAAGCAGTTTGGTGGGTTACAGTCCATGGAGCCCCAAAAAGTTGGACATGACTGAGCAACTGAACACACACACACACACACACACACACAAAATCTATAGTGACAGATACCAGATCATCATTTGTATACAATAGAGGGGGAACTGAACTCCAAGGGACATGAGAGAATTTGGGGGTCATGGAAACATTCTATCCCTTAAATAGACTGGTGATTACCTCAACAAATTTAACACGATACATTAACTTGCTTAATATTAAGTACACAGAACAAGCTTTATTAACATAAAGTTAAATTTAAAGTTTAGTCCCAGGAGAATATTTACAACATGGTATCTTTATGTAAAAGTTCAAAACTATTTAAACCAAACTGCTTCAAACAGAAAGACACTGACACATAAACAAATATGTGATTGTTGTTGTTCAACTGCTCCGTCATGTCCGACTCTTTTCGAACCCATGGACTGCAGCACATCAGACTTCACTGTCCTTCACCATCTCCCAGAGTTTGCTCAAACTCACGTCCATCGAGTCGGTGATGCTATACAACCATCTCATCCTCTGTCGTCCCCTTCTCCTCCTGCCCTCAATTTTTCCCAGCATCAGGGGCTTTTCCAATGCATCGGCTCTTTGCATCAGGTGGCCAAAGAATTGTAGTTTCAGCTTTAGCATCAGTCCTTCAAATGAATATTCAGGGTTGATTTTCTTTAGGATTGACTGGTTTGATCTCCTTGCAGTCCAAGGCACTCTCAAGAGTCTTCCTCAAGACCACAGTTTGAAAGCATCAGTTCTTTGGCACTCAGCCTTCTTTATGGTCCAACTCACACATCCATATATGACTACCGGAAAAACCATAGTTATGACTAGACAGACCTTTGTCAGCAAGTAATATCCCTGCTTTTTAATATGCTGTCTAGATTTGTCATAGCTTTTCTTGCAAGGAGAAAGTGTCTTTTAATTTCATGGTTGCAGTCACCATCTGCAGTGATTCTGGAGCCCAAGAAAATAAAGTCTGCCACTGTTTCCCCATCTATTTCCCATGAAGTGATGGGACCAGATGCCATGATCTTCGTTTTTTGAATGTTGAGTTTTAAGCCAGCTTATTCACTGTCCTCTTTCACATTCATCAAGAGGCTCTTTAGTTCCTCTTCAGTTTCTGCCATAAGGGTAGTGTCATCTGCATATCTGAGGTTATTGATATTTCTCCCAACAATCTTGATTCCAGCTTGTGCCTCATCCAGCCAGGCATTCTGCATGTAAGTTAAATAAGCAGGGTGACAATATACATCCTCGACGTACTCCTTTCCCAATTTGGAACCAGTCCATTATTCCATGTTCAGTTCTAACTGTTACTTCTTGACCTGCAAACAGGTTTCTCAGGAGGTAGGTATGGTGGTCTGGTATTCCAGACCTCTTTAAGAATTTTCCACAGTTTGTTGTGATACACACAGTGGAACTTCCCGTGATAAAATAACCAAACAATCTATTAAAATGTATAAAATAACTGTTTTCAGGCCTTTCTATATCAACCAGTATAAGACTACATTTGAGATCATGAAAAAAACATGAGAGGAACCCAACAGTCACACTAGATCATCTTGCCTAAAGACATTTTTCAATCCATTTTACATGGATATCAAACAAAATCACGGATTAGCAGTCTCAGTAGGTGGAGGAAACAGTTTGTGGTACCAAGGAGAGATAAATTTGTGAAGCATGTTAAGAGAGAGGAACAGCTACGCTGCAAAAGGACAAAATCTCTCTGTAAGAATTGCATGCATGTTCTTGGATGACTCCTAGGCTATGTATCCAGCTTGCATAGAATCTACAAGGATGTGATGGACTTGCTAGAAGCATAGAGAAATAAGAAGGAATTTCAGAGTCTCAGAATGCTGGAGATATATTACATTTTAAGCTCAGCTAACAATAAGACTCTGATGCTGGGAGGGATTGGGGGCAGGAGGAGAAGGGGATGACAGAGGATGAGATGGCTGGATGGCATCACCGACTAGATGGACATGAGTCTGAGTGAACTCCGGGAGTTGGTGATGGACAGGGAGGCCTGGCGTGCTGTGATTCATGGGGTCGCAAAGAGCCAGACACGCCTGAGCGACTGAACTGAACAATAAATATCTTGATGAATCTCAATCACTTTCAGTTGAGACCCCAGAAAGCTGTATCCTCAGTGTAAGAATTCTATTTTAAGAGTGAGAGAAGCAGCTATTCTTACACGACTATAAAACAGATAACTAATGAGAACCTAGCTGCAGGACAGGGAGCTCTACTCAAGGCTCTGTGGTAACAAAGAAGGGATGTCTGTATATGTGTACCTGGTGCACTTTGCTCTGCAGCAGAAACTAACACAGCATTGTAAAGCAACTAAGTTCCAATAAAAGCCGAAAAAAAAAAAAAAAGAGTAAAGGAAACAAACACTCATCAGAGAAAGATAACATAAGTCAGACCCTTAAACATATCTCCCACAATGTAAGTGGAGAGATCCCTTACAATCACAACTTATCAAAACTGACTCAAGAAATAACACAGAACCTAAATACACATACTACTGCATGTGTACATGTGATCAACATTACTTTGCTTCACTAATGGATTCTCCCAAATATTTAAGAATGAAGTTACACCCATGCTATAAACTGTTTCAGAAATAGAAACAAGGGAACAGTTTCTGTCTCATTTTAAGAACCTCAACCCTCAAAAGCCTCGATACTGAAACCTAACAAGGACATTACCACATAGGATAATTACAACATAAAAACATAAAGAAATTATCACAAAATGTTAGCAGATCGAATGTGGCGATGCATAACAAGGATAAGGAATTATGACCTAGCGGGGCTTATCTGAACAATGAAACATTGCCGAACTTTCAAAAATCAATGAGTGTGAAAGTTTTTGAATGAGATGGTGTCGACTCAGTTCTCCCTGCTCCTCCCTAAGTACACTAGTGCTCAGTCGCTTCAGTTGTGTCCGACCCTTGGCAACCCTATGGACCATAACTCACCCGGCTCCATGGGGTTCTCCAGGCAGGAATACTGGAGTGGGTTCCCGTCCCCTTCTCCAGGGAATCTTCCTAATCCAGGGATCAAACCTGTGCCTCTTAGGTCTCCCGCATCAGTAGGCAGGTTCATTACCACTGGCGCCACCTGGGAAGCCCTGGTACAACTATACATCCTGGAAATAATGCCACAGGCCACCCAAAGATAAATCTGAAAGGGGCAAACTAGCTAAAGAACTGGAGGAACATCAGTGACAGAACACCCTATGGTCCTCAACCAAGAAAAGAAAGTGGAGCCCAGAGCTGCGAACTGCAATCCAGCCACAGAAGGCAGCCACCCAGGCTCATTCTTCACCCAGCCAGCCCAGAAGCATTGGTAAGGGAGATCCATCAAGAACCCACCTGGCAACAAAGGACCCAGTCTGGAAACTACCCCCCTTCCATACCAGCCTGAGCCTCTCTTGGCCCACCAAAATTTATCAGGCAGCTGGGCAACACAGGGAAAGGGGTCTCACTATACTCATATGGCCAAGGCTTTCCTTCTGTCCCTGTGGGTGCAACTCTGTTCCCTTACGAAGAGACACTGAGGCAGGTAGGCAGAACCAACAAGGGAGATTCCTCCACAGCAAGTGTTCAGTCCATGAAACCTCTTCTTCCTCGGAGGCCTGAGCATGCCCTCCATCACTACGAGCCACGGGTGGCCTTAGCAAGGTGCATCCCGCCACAACCTGGGCTCCACCAGGGAAGTGCTCTCCATTCCCCAGAAGCATGGTCTGGCCTCAGGAGCCCAGCCTGGGAAGTGCTCCTCATCTCCACAGGCCAGAGATTCTTTTCCTCAAAAAGAAGTACCAGGTGGGGTCCATCCTGGAGAAACCCCTTCCCCTTCCCCAGGAAGCACGAAGAGAGAGCAGTAGGAGCCCAATGGCACCAGGTAAACCCAGCAGATCAAATCTGCAGCAGCTCCCAGGCAGAGCAGTGGTAAAGAATCTGCCTGCCAGTGCAGGAGAGGCAAGAAATGTGGGTTTGATCCCTGGGTCAGGAAGATGGAATAGGAAATGGCAACCCACACTCCAGTATTCTTGCCTGGAGAACTCCTTGGACAGAGGAGCCTGGTGGGCTGTACTCCATGGGGTCACAAAGAGTCAGACATGACTGAACACAAACACACAGCTTAAAATAAGTAGTCACTGTAAGCATAGCAGACAAAAACAGGCCAGACGTGTACGCTTAAACTAAACAGGGTAAATCCCTACTAAAATAAAAGGCTTAACTAGAACACAGTCCCCTAAGATAATTACCATGATGCAACAGAAAAGTACTTATCATATCAAGGACCAGGAAAATCACAACTCAGATTTAAAGGAAGACAATCAGCTGATGATAAGACCAAGATAATCAGATGTGAGAATTATCTGATGACGATTTTAAATTTCATTATAAAAATGCTTCAACAAGAAATTACAAAATCTCTTAAAATGAGTGAAAAAATAGAAAATCTCAGCAAAGAAAAAAAGATTACAAAATAGATCTAGATGAAGCGTCAGAAATAAGAAGAACAGGAAGAGCAAAACTATGAGTATATACAATAGACAGACCTCCACATAAGTTTCTACATGTCATATTTGATGATTGAAACAGAAAATATAATACTATCTGACACTCAAGACAATTACATTTAAAAGTGAAGAAAATAAAGAAACTCAAATGAAAGCAAGATTTCCATATGTCACTCAAAGCGGTAAAATGTTGACCAGTAGACCGATGGCATATATGTGTACTGTAATGCCTGGAGCAAACACACACACACCTGCAAACTGAGGAAATTTGAAAGTAAATTAGATTCGGGTACTACATCAATGTCTACCATTGAAAGAAACATACAAGGTATATTTGACCTCAGGATCTCTCTGCATTATTTATACAACCAAATGTGAATCTACATTAATCCCAAAATAAAAGTTTAACTTAGAAGAAGAATATTATGAAAAGGAGAAATTAGGAGGTGACCATCTTTCCAAATACTGGAGCATATTATGAAATAAAAATATTCAAACGTGAAGGTCTAGTACTTATGTAAAAAAGAGAATTAACAAGCTACCATTAAAAGGAAAAAATANTCCCCAGGAAGCACGAAGAGAGAGCAGTAGGAGCCCAATGGCACCAGGTAAACCCAGCAGATCAAATCTGCAGCAGCTCCCAGGCAGAGCAGTGGTAAAGAATCTGCCTGCCAGTGCAGGAGAGGCAAGAAATGTGGGTTTGATCCCTGGGTCAGGAAGATGGAATAGGAAATGGCAACCCACACTCCAGTATTCTTGCCTGGAGAACTCCTTGGACAGAGGAGCCTGGTGGGCTGTACTCCATGGGGTCACAAAGAGTCAGACATGACTGAACACAAACACACAGCTTAAAATAAGTAGTCACTGTAAGCATAGCAGACAAAAACAGGCCAGACGTGTACGCTTAAACTAAACAGGGTAAATCCCTACTAAAATAAAAGGCTTAACTAGAACACAGTCCCCTAAGATAATTACCATGATGCAACAGAAAAGTACTTATCATATCAAGGACCAGGAAAATCACAACTCAGATTTAAAGGAAGACAATCAGCTGATGATAAGACCAAGATAATCAGATGTGAGAATTATCTGATGACGATTTTAAATTTCATTATAAAAATGCTTCAACAAGAAATTACAAAATCTCTTAAAATGAGTGAAAAAATAGAAAATCTCAGCAAAGAAAAAAAGATTACAAAATAGATCTAGATGAAGCGTCAGAAATAAGAAGAACAGGAAGAGCAAAACTATGAGTATATACAATAGACAGACCTCCACATAAGTTTCTACATGTCATATTTGATGATTGAAACAGAAAATATAATACTATCTGACACTCAAGACAATTACATTTAAAAGTGAAGAAAATAAAGAAACTCAAATGAAAGCAAGATTTCCATATGTCACTCAAAGCGGTAAAATGTTGACCAGTAGACCGATGGCATATATGTGTACTGTAATGCCTGGAGCAAACACACACACACCTGCAAACTGAGGAAATTTGAAAGTAAATTAGATTCGGGTACTACATCAATGTCTACCATTGAAAGAAACATACAAGGTATATTTGACCTCAGGATCTCTCTGCATTATTTATACAACCAAATGTGAATCTACATTAATCCCAAAATAAAAGTTTAACTTAGAAGAAGAATATTATGAAAAGGGGAAATTAGGAGGTGACCATCTTTCCAAATACTGGAGCATATTATGAAATAAAAATATTCAAACGTGAAGGTCTAGTACTTATGTAAAAAAGAGAATTAACAAGCTACCATTAAAAGGAAAAAATAAATCAATGGAATTTACTGCATTAACAGGAAAAAGTAAAAATATAATTATCTCAATAAATGTAAAAGAGACTTTTACTAAATGTAAAAATGCTTTTGACTAATATCCCCTCTCACAAAGCTGTTAGGAAGCTAGAATTCAAGGGGATTTTCTCAACCTGAAAAATGAACACAAAAATATGTGGTAAACAAAATGGTGCATTATAAAAAGTTATCCTCTGAGATTAAGAACCAGATAAGCATACCCACTATCATTACATCTATTCAACTTGAATTAATGACCCTAAGTAGTGCAATAAGTAAAAGAGAAAGGAATAAGATACATAAAAATTTAAGAAGAAAAAAACTATCATTTTTCATAGATGATGTGACTGTGTTTATAGAAAAATCTTAAAGAATCTTCAGGTAAACTATTAGAATAAATCAATGACTAGAGTTCACTAGAGACAAGTTTCATATACAAGTCAACTATATTTCTATATATGCACAATAACAAGTAGAAAAACAAATCTAAGTATATTCCCTGGTAGCTCAGTCGGTAAAGGATCTGGCTGCAGTCCGGAGACCTGGGTTCTATCCCTGGATTGAGAAGATCCCCTGGAGAAGGAAATAGCAACCCACTTCAGTATCCTTGCCTGGAAAAATCTCATGGACAGAGAGGAGCCTGGTGGGCTGCAGTCCATGGAGTCGCAAAGAGTTGGGCACGACTGAGTGACTAACACTTACTTACTTACACTTGTATACCATATGTAAGATTACTGTCAATGTCAATATCTGAGGGCCAAAATCAAACAAAAGTCACTCCCGATCTCTACAGCAACAGCTACAAAACTGTGTTGAGAGAAATGAGAGACCTAAAGAAATTCAGGGGATACCGTGTCCGTGAGTTAGATTAGTCAATACTGGTGAGATGTTAATTCTCCCTAAGTTGATCTAGGGTCCATGCAATTTCAATTGAAATGCTAAATTTATAAAGAAGCGAAAAGGGCCCCAAACAACCAAATCTATCTTGAAAAAAAAAGAGAAAGAGCTAGAGAGCTTACACTCCCAGACTTCAAGAGCCACGATAAAGCTATCATCATTACAGTGGCATAATATCGCACATAGGGATAAATGGCTAAATGGAATAGAAAAGAAGGTCCAAAAGCAGACCTACAATATACAGTGGCCAGACTTATGAGAAAGGTAGTATGGCAAGCCAGTAACAAAACAGTTTTTTTTTTTTTTAATAAATGGTATTGGGTTAATAGGCTGTTTAGTGTGTTCACTTGTTTTTTATATACCTTGCCTCCAAACTCACGCCATAAGCAAATATCAATTCCAGATGCAATGCAGGTGTGAATATGAACTGTGGAACCAGAATACATTTAGAATAAAATATAGGACAATATCTTCACATTCTTAGGTAAGCATTTCTTCGATAACACACCACATGCAATAACCAAACAGAAAGAAAGCTAAATTGGGTAAACTAAACTACATTACAATTAGAAATTTCTGTTTATCAAGAGACATCGTTAAGAGCATCAAAAAGGCAAGCTACAACAGGAGAGAACGCCAATGCACATAGTTAGAAAGGACACACATCTGGTTCTCCTACAATCACTGAGAGAAGGCTAAAAACCACGTCAAAAAATGCATGAACGACAGACACCTCACAGTGGAGATATCCAAATGATCAATAAACATATGAAAAGGTGATCCATGTTCTTAATAACTGTGGAAATCAAATCACCACACTAAGAAACCGCCACCCACTCCCCAATAATGGCTAGCATGTAACCGAGCGGCAATGCGTGTCAGTTCACTGAGGGTTAGTGAAGCAGTAGCTGGAACTCTTAGGAACCACCGACAGGAGTATAAACTGGTACCAGCACTTTAGAAAGTTTAGCAGCATTTATTAACCACACACACACATCCGTTGACCTAGTAATTCCACTCTGCGGTATACACACAACAAAAAGGCAGACAGATGTTCCCCCAAAGGACGTACCTAAGAGTGTTTATAGCAGAATTATTGCATTCTAAGTCACTTCAGTCGTGTCTGACTACTTACAACCCCATGGACTATAGCCCGCCAGATTCCTCTGTCCATGGAATTATCCAGTCAAGAGTACTGGACTGGGTTGCCATTTCCTTCTCCAAGGGATCTTCCCAAACCAAGAACTGAACTTCAGCTCTCTCTTATATCTCCCGCATTACTGCCACCTGGGAAGCCCACAGCAGTATTACTGGAAATAGACAAAATCTGGCAACAACTCAAGCGTACTCAGTAAGAGAATAAACAAAGTATGAAACAGTCACGAGAGGAATACGATATGTCAATAGGTATTAATCATATCTTTTATTTTCTATATTTCTGGTGCTTTGATAGCTGGGCCGCTGCTACCCCTGGAGAGAGTCCCTTCCAGGGTTAGCCAATTTCTGTAACAGTAAGTGATTGTCCTGTACGTGTGCGTTTATATGCAAATTAACCAATCCGAGCCCACATCTCCTAACCACCTCATCTATGGACCTCTTACACTCTCATCTACTATCCCCCTGCCCTAATCATCCCAGGACAAGATATTTGACAACTAGGAGCAAGCCCCACATCCTGCAGCCTGCTGAAATTATTCAAGCTAGCCAATCCTAAGCCTGTTTACCTTGCTTTGCGGATCCCTTCCTACACAAACCACAATAAAGGCTCGTGTTCACATTTCCCCTCCTCCTTCTGCCTCCTGACTCAGCCTGGTGCTTCCCCATGTGGCCCTGAATGGTATGCCTCCTCCTCTTGGGAATTGTAATAAACTGTCTTTTCAGTGGCAGGCATCTCCTGACCTGTTGGCATCACCATACATAAATAATAATAAAACGTACATTTCTAAAAACACAATAGAATGAATGAACCAAAACTGTGTACATCAATAATAGTAAATCTCACAATGTGATGGTGAGCGAAAGAAGACAGTTATAAACGAGATCAGTAAGTGTGTCGGACGTCAGTGTTTCCACCGACGCATGAAATGACCAGAAGGGGGCACGAGGGAGCACTCTGGGGGCACTGCTGATGTTCTGTTTCTTGTAGGTGTTGATTGCATGGGTGTGTTCTAAAAATTCACTGTGATTTACTCATGATTTAGGCATTTTTCTGTATGAGTGTTACACTCCAGTTTACATGAGAAAAGCCACTAGGATTCACTCAAAACTATATTCAAATAAAAGAGAGAATATTCCAAAACTGGAAAGAATATAAATAAATTATCTAACACCTCACATAATAAGTTTAAAAATTAACAATGAAAATGAATAGGAGGCAGCAGGGAGACAAGAAGGGAAAACAAACAAGTAAATTAGAGTAACATAAAATGTAACAAAATTGATTAAACAAATTAGAACTAGTTCTTTGAAGCAATCAGTAAAAAAATTCTATCTAGTCTAATTAAAAAATAAAAGCAGCAGTACAAAAATACAGCAGTATCAATGAAAAGAAATATATTTCAACAGGCAGATATTTTAAAATTATTTGCAAATACTATATCAAGCTTCAATGAAACATTTGAAAATGCCAGTGTTTTATAAGATGTTCTATAAAACAGGTTACTAAAAATGACTTAAGGAAATACAGAAAGCAGAAAAGCAATGTTTCAAAATATCAAATAGCTCCAACATCAACACCCAGCGCAGATCATTTTAATTTTTTTCCAACTTTCAAGAGCTCTGTCCATACAAGGGCAAAAGAATGAGCAATTTCTTATATATGTCATGAAGAGAGTACATCCTAATACAGGTTAAATACAAGCAACTGAGAGAGAAATTACTGGTCAAGGTCACATTCGCATCTACGTGGAAAACTTCAAGCGCAGTAACAAAAAAGCAAAAAACACTATAAAAATTAGGAAGCCAAGGCCAACTGCTGGGAAAGCTCTTCTCATTTATAAAATGGAGACGCACAGAAGAGAATACCCTCTCCTTCCCTGTGCAGCTGTCTTTCTGGGCATGGCAGGTGGAATTGCCACAGCCATCCTAAAACTATGAGGGGAGCTCAGACTCCGCCCTGTGGACAGCAAGAAGAAAGATGAAAAAGACCGGAGCCTTTGATCTTGGCAGTGAATGTCTGAAGTGCCCAACCCTGGAGCTCCAGTCTTCTTTTCATGTGAGATAATGTCTCCCTTATTGTTTAATCCACTCAGGGTGAGCATTGTTACTTTCAGACAAGTACATTCTAATAATATACAAAGATGAAATATATTTAGGCAGAGGGAAAGAGAGAGAGAGAGAGGAAAGAGTCTAAGAATTTGTACTTAAAAAACCACTGAGGAAACGTAAAATTTAGTAAAGCATAGGATAAATATGATGTCTAGTCTGTGGAGGAAAGAAAGGATTACTGAATAAATGATAGAAGGGGCCAGTACTAAAAAATGTAAAAATGTAAAATGTATGATAAACCATAACATTATAATTTATCCCAAATCAATCCCATGTGGCAGACTCCATTGAACTAAAATTGAACCATAAAAATACTAGAACAACGTATGGGTTAAGAGTATCTACTTTGCAAACTGGGTATGGCTTTCTTAAAAAAATACAAGCACATACATTTTTAAATGTCCCTATGTGAAAATATTTTCTTAACTCAAAAGCAAACAATATATGGGAATAAAATATTTGATGTAAACAATTGTCAATTCTCATATGAAAGAAAGGTTATATGAGTTAACAAGAAAAATTTCATTTTAATATTAAAAAAGCAAAGGACCTGAGGTATAATTTGTAAAATATGAAATGTATATGACCAATGATTACATTTTAAATGTACAATCTCCTAAAATGCAAATGTAGTAACATTATTTTTTCATGTTACCAAATTAGCAAGCATGTTTTAATATATCATTTAATTTTTGAGAAGAGGATATAACAGAGACTTCCATATATTACTGATGCTTGTGTAAATTATTAAATCCTTCTATAATCAATTTTAAAATATGTATCGAGAACCTAAAATTATTATCCTTCGCTCAACTTCTACTTACTAAAAAAATTTAAAGAAATACAGCTATAATAGAAGTATATGTATTTTGGATGTTTGTCACAACACTGTTCTACAAGAATATGGTGAAAATGCCTAAAGATTCATCATATGGGAAGATAAAATTAATGATGGCTCCCTGTAAGTTGAGTAATGTGTTTCCATTAAAAATCATCGCTGCAAAGAATAAAGAAGTGAGAAAATACTCCCAAGACAGCATTAAGTGAAGAAGTCAGGATATAAAATTTATGTGCAATAAACAACCATTTGATAAATATACATATTACTATCTCTATCTCTATGTACAGGGTGATGGAAAAAAGAAAAAATATATACATATAAGGAAAATGCACCAGAAATGCTAACAGTATTTCTTGGTTCAGAGATTATAGCTGACTTTCATATTCCTCTTTTCATTTATCTGTATTTTCTCAACATTCTACCCTAAATGAGCATGTATCGATGCTATCTCCAAAACGAAGTGATGTCACTTAAAATGAAATATTTAATTGTATCTTTCCCTTTATTCAGAAGCAGCAGCAGCGCTTGTTTTGGTTCTCACCTCCATCAAAGGTGGTTCTGCACAAGGGTTTGGAATGGTTGACATTTTACTTGGGAAACACACTGCAAGAATGCTAATCCATGAAGAGGGTGAAGTTTATTTCTCTTCTGTAACTCACTGTGCACAGTCGGAGTCTCTATCAGAACAGCTTAACAGACACTGAACAATTCTCAAGCTGGATCCTCCCAGCCCCACCGCCACCCACCACCCCTTCCCCATTATGAGCCCACTGCATGGCTCCTGGAACTGGCTTCAGGAGCCACTGGATAAAGGATCCCACCTAAGAGGCAGCGCTTACTTCATTACCAGGACGCTCCTGTCTGCTGCCTTTTCCGCCTGGCCTCGCTGCTTAGAACTCCTGAACCCTGAGACTGTGGGACACTTAGACAGTGCAGCAGACCTGGGTAAGAATGTTAATGACGCACTTCCAAGCCCAGGGAGGGCTGGGGTCCTGTGGCGTGACAATCACTACACGATGAGCAATTATTACTTTGTGAATTATCAGCAGCCACAGGGCCCTCCCGGGGACACGACATCAAGAGAGGCGTTTGATTCCTGTCCAAAGCCAGCTTTTATGAAGAATCAAAATTGACAGAGAAGACAGCAAAATGTCTTAAACTAGTAAAGGAAAATGAAGCCCTCCCATCTCCCTGGATAGTTACTGGATCAGGGAAGCTAAGCCAAGGGCATTGGTAGAACTTCATGTCAACAGCCTCTGGATCAGTGGGAAGGGACAATGAGGCCTGAGTGCTGGCTGGGAGGAGGGGGGTGGTCAGAAGTAGGAGGATGGAGTGGACGGTGGGCTCAGGGGAGTGGGGGAGTCACATAAGTATACTATCCTAAGGCCAGAAAGGATGGTCCAGGCCCTTTGCCACATATCTCCCAACCCCCATCCCAGGAAATTTGCCTTGCAGCCCCAGCACAGCCACCTGCTTATTGATACCACCTAACTGAGTTTTTCCAGGCTCTGGGCCTCAGTTTCTCAAGCAGAGCTGCACAGAACATCATGGAGAGGCTGGGGACCAGACAGACTGTTAATATGAAGCTGAACTCCAAACCACTGCATGTCCGCTTCCACAACTGTCTAATATATTCGGGTTGCAGGAAGATACTGCTGCAAGATTTTCTAGGACTAGAGAAAAGCAGGAAAACCACTGAGCTAAAAATTCTTTCTTAGTCTCTTGGTTTTAACTCAATTCTACTCTATGGAAAGGAGTTTAAAAAAAAAAATAGCCCTTTTCTCTCTCTCATCACACCAGGGTGTCCTTTGTCCTGGAATGTCAATGCATAAAGCAAACCCACAGTCTTTCCAGAGGCTTTCCACCCACTCCCCACCCTCCTGCTCAAGGAGACAGGCTAACCTCCACTGAGCTTGTGAATTAGGTGGATGGTGCCCATGGGAAATGAGGTTCAAAGGGCCTTCAGGAAGCTGGCAACTTTCCCAGAGTTTTCACTGTACCACGGACCCATGTTAGTGGAACAGAATGATTTCCCCACAACAGAATCTTCAGGACAGAGAAGGGCAGATATCCTCAGCAATCACGTCATGAAAATGTTTCTGCTAAGCTGTAGCTCATGCTACACTCCAAGCAAGCCATGCTTCTGGAGAAGAAGTTTTCCTTCTTCCATTCACTACATCAAAACGGTCCTAAAAACAAAATCTCATCAGAGCTAAAGCCCCTAGCTCCCTCTCAGTTCTTGGTCTTTATAAGAAGTGGACATCTCTCCCCAGACATGCAAGGGGAGCTGAGCACTGCTCACCACGCGGAGCACCGTCTCTGGCCTCAGGCTTTGGTACACAGGTGTAGAGAGGAGCTGCCATACAGGGCACTTCCAGGCAGAAAGCCAGGCCTCTCTGTGACTCTCTGCTCTTGTGGGATCCGGGATAGAATACTCAGAGAAGGTCTAAAGCTCCAGTCACCCAAAGCTGATATAGAGTTCTCACTGCCAAGTGCTGCATCAGGGTCATTACATGGACTGACCTCTCTACTCAGCCAGGAGGTTCCTATTGTCTGCACCTTTCATCTGAGAAAATGAAAGTTCAAAAAAAGAAGTGGCTGCAAAGCTCAGGAGAAGCAGAGCCAGGAGTGTCACAAAGGCCCCCAAGTCAGGGAGACAACACACGTGTGATGCGTCTTTGTCCACAGTAGGTGCTCAGTGGTTGCTCCTGGGCTCCCTCTTGTCCTGTGCTTTAAACAGCTTTCCCTGTGCCCACCTTTGAAAACTTTCCTACAGGCGGTCTTCACCAATCCCATCCCAGCTCCCGTCATGCGCTGAGGACATTTGCATGAACAACTCCAGGGGACCGTCCTTTGGAGAGTTCCATCTGAACAAAGAAAGCCAACTGGGTATTTGTAAGGCTCCATTAGGCACAAGCATCGACCCCCAGGACAAATGTCAAGCCAAGTCCTGTGGGAGCTAGACGTGACTTTCCAACAAAGCCTGGCCCTGGCGAGGTTGCCTGGTAATCACCCATGCCAGACAGCTCCAAGCAGAACACAAAGATAATTAATATTTTGTCTGCAGTTACACAGCGAGCGGGTGACATAGACCTTTGATTTTGCCATACCACACTCCTTCAGCAAGAACGCACTTCCTGGATGAGATAATTTAATTAGTATTTGTCCAGCACCCTGCAGTGAAAGGCGATCGCCCACTTTTTCCATCTTCTGAAGGGGCTAAGTAAGATACAGTCTCTTGATGCCACTTAATCTAAAATGTCTGGGTGACTCACCCTTCCCAAGAGTTCCCTGCAGGGTATTTACTTTAAGAAAACATCCATTTGCTCCTTAATTTAAACAGTTCCTCTTGATTTAAATCTTAAAGAAAGTACTTGGTTAGTGTGTGTGTGTTTACTGTTGTTGTTTTTCAATATAAATAGATAGATGGATATAGGATATATTCATATATTAAGATATCTTCAGGGAACCCTGACCCTTCCCTGCCATGAGCGCATCCTGTGATCAGTCCTCTACTCACTCTTACTGGCCACAGAGAGATACAGCTGAGGGGACCTCCTCTGAGATCAGGATTCCTGATCTCTGCACTGCCTTTGTATCCCTGTAAACCCTTCCCCTCTCATCTGCTGCCCACCCTAAACTTTATTTTCAGGTTGCCCCAATTTCCCAGCCCTATCCCTCCCAGCCCCACCTTCCACCAGGAACCACAACTCAGCCTTGCCTTTTTTTTTTTTTTCAATCTTACAGCCTTGCCTTTAAATGCTAACCTAGACCTGTGCCACTCATCCCAGTGCTTCCTCCTTGCCTCCTCCTGAAACCTCCCAGACCTTGCTTTAAGGCACCCTGGGCCTAAATAGCAAACATTTGCTATGGTAAATCCCATTCCCTGCTTTCCAGATAACTTCTCCTGAACAGAGATAAGCTGCCAGGCAGACAGATAACAACGGGGATATGCAGTTATTAAGGGCAGATTTTTAAATGACAAAAGGATACATTTAAAAATAAAGCCCACTTGAAAATCAGCTTCCCTTCCAACTCAATCACATTCAGACCTCCTGCTCCGCAGCTCCTCATACCGAGAGATTCCAGCTCCCATTGGCTTCAGGGTATTGGAGGAGCGTTGCCATGGCAACGCGGAAGGCCCAGACACCTGAAATGGGAAGTGGAAGACAGTATCTCTCCCTCTCTCAGACACCTGGAGTGGCCAGCATGACCCCAGTCAGCTGCCTAAATCGAGGCAGGGAGCCCTACTGCTAACATTTCCATCCATTGGTGGGATCTGGGGGTTAGAGCTGAGCTAAAAGAATAGGGACACATACTAAGCCTCTTTAGTCGTGCCTGACTCTTAGCAGCACCCAGATTGTAGCCCACCAGGCTCCTCTGTCCTCTCCAGACAAGAATACTGGAATAGGTTACTGTGCCCTCCGCCAGGGGATCTTCCCAGCCCCGGGATTGAACCTGCGTCTCTCATGTATCCTGCACTAGGCAAATGGGTTCTTTACCACTAGCACTACCTGGGAAGCCCCTCCAAAAGGGGATGGGGGGCAGCAAAGAAGCCAGCAGGCGAGGCCTGGTTATCTAGGAGCTCAGAGGGACATCTGGGGATGAAGGCAAGTACCATGGCAAAAATGAATGGCCACCAAGGCAGGCAACTCCTTTCATACCAGAGTAACTGAAAGGGTTCCCTGGTCCTGGTTTCCCCTTGCCAGGTAGGAGTCCCAGCACAAGCCAGTTTCTACTGTGGCTACCTATGAATATCCAGACCAACACTGACCATCCATCCCCAGGCTCCCAACCAGCACCTCTCATGGCTTGGGGCAACCCTAACAGACATCGCAGGTCATCACTGGCCAGTGCAAGCCACACTCTGGCTTTCCAAGGCTTCACACCGCAGTCACCAAGGCCCTCGCTGATGCCACAAACAATCCTCTGCGCTCTCCCACGGCATCGTCACCATTGCCTCACAGTCGCTTACTCAACTGCCTATTACTTGACCAACTCATGACTCTACCTTCTACTGAATGGGCTGAAAGTCCCCCATCTGCACATCACACATGGACACCCAGGCATCCCAGCTCTCCCTAGCAAGCCAGTCCTCCTCCCCACAGTCTAACTGATGAGGGTCCCCATCGTGCTTTCTAGCTCTCACACTGTCCATGACTTCACAGGTGTGTCCTTCTAGAGAATGTCATCCCAGGTTCTCGGGACTCCAGCATCACGGAAGCCCCTCCCGCCACTCTGTTGCCCCGATCGTGCTCTCTGTCAGAGGTTTATCCCACGTATTGAGAGTTCACCACGCCCTTCCTCTCCAGGAGACTGTCATTAGTAGGTATGTCTTCCTCTCAAATGTATAGAAATGTGTGTGTGTGTGTGTGTGTGTGACTGCAGGAGCCTCTGCCTGAGTCTATGCTAATCAGCTTATGCTTTCGTGATTATACTGAGCCCTGTGACCCCTTTACGTCATGGGTGCTCCCATCTCTGGCTCCAACAAGTCAACAAGTGGTCCTCCTGTGCAGGCCATTTGTGGGAGAGCATCACTGAACAGCTAGCAACTGCTCTTCCCTGCACCCCCACCACTGGCCCCACACTGGCTCATAAGGGCTTCATCTGAGGTCTCTTGCTGGATAACTGTTCCACCCCCCACCCCCGACCTCAGCTTGCTGCACTGACCTCTTGGCCCCAACTTCTTGTTAGAATCTTGACTTCACAGGCCTCCCTTTCAACTTGGAAGTTCCAACTCTGGGTAAAGGCCACCTTGCTGGACCTCAGCCCTGAAAATGCACCCCCCATGTGGGGAAGGATGAGACGATGTATCACTGAAAGGAGTCCTCAGGCCTGCCACTCACCTCAGCACCAAGTCAAAACAAGCCAAAGGCCACCGTGAACTCTGTGGCTCACCCGTCTCTCACTTCTGTCTCCAGCGGGGGCCAGCACTGTCTGCTTCTCACCCTCCATGGGGCTAATTTTCTATTTTTTGGCTTTGCCTCACTCTTGCATTGGGAGACACTCTCTAGCCATAACCTCTGCTGCCTCAGTAAGAGGCACACCTGTTCTCACATTTGAGATGATTTCAGCCACTCCAGGAAAACGCATCACCCTTCTGGTCCCACCCAGGACCACAAGGCTGGTCCTTCAGGCCCAGGCAGTAGGCCCCATCAGCACCAGGGGGCCCTGCTGCACTCAGAGACAGCATTGGTATCACTTTGGAGCCTCCCCCGCCCCACGCCCCATAAACACCACAGCAACAGCAGCAGCCGCAGAGAGAGACTGGCGAGGGGACTTCTGTGCTGGTCACCATCAGCTCGGAACACAGGCCCAACACATGCAGCCGGAGGAGAGGGAGGTGGGCACGCCAAGGCTTACCTTCCGCATGTCTTTACCAAAGGTCTCACTGTAGGTCGTGCCAAGGATCTCAAACTGCACGTAGGGATTCGAGCTGTCTTCCCGAAACTCCATCACACCGGTGAGGCCAGTGATGTGGCCCTGCAGGAGAGAAGGAAAAACCTTGGGAGGATAGTCAAATGTGGACGGAATCCCAAAGGCAAGGAAGAAAGAGGAAGTGGTTGCCAAGAGGGAGACAGTCACAGTCTGGGCAGCAATGGACACGCTGCAGGAAGAGCAGAGAGGCTGGCGGTCCTGGGGCCTTCAAGCAGGACCAACACTTCCCAGGCCATTGCTCACAAGCAACACTCACCAGCTTTGCCCATCACTCATGCCATTGATATGATTAGAGCATCTGCTCTGTGCCACATACGTGCCAGCCCTGAGATTACAGAGAGACATCTTTCGTCCCAACCCTCCTGGGGTTTATAGTCTTCCACTGCAACCTGCTCCAGGGGCTCACCCTAGCCTGAGCCAAGGAAGGCCAAGGTCAGCGAGAGCCATCTCAGGTGTGTGGTGGGAAGTGGTGGGACAGTGAGATTGAACATTAAAACCAGCTCAGATCCTGGCTTTGCCACCTTGGGCAAGTCATCTCCCATCTCCCAGTGTCAGCCTGCAACTAAGCCCACATCACAGAGTCTGTAGGGACCAAAGGAGAGAATGTGTACAAAGCGTGGTGTCTGGTAGAGACCAGATGCGGGCCTGCACCGGCCCTCAACCTCTCTCTGGCAGTTCCATGAGGCTCTGGAGGAATAGGGGGCAAAGGGGTTGAGTGACCCTGGGCTGAGCCCTCTTCTTCCTTCAAGCCTGGGGTGAGGGGTTCTCAGCCAGCCTTGATCTCCCACAGACTGCGAGCCAGGAGAGTTCCAGTGAGCTGGCCCCAGGGGGACCCCTGCTCAGAACTGGGCTCAGCAGATTCAAACCAGTATCAGACTACATTCTCTGCTATCAAAACCATGCAGACTTTATTGTGACTAAGACTTCTGGCACTATCGATTTCCCTAAATGTCCTTTTGAAGCCTCTCAAAGCCAGTTCACTCTAACAAGTCTTGCGTGGATTACCCAGTTCACTTCAATCTAGTCTTTTGATGGATTTAATGTCACACCTAAGCCTACACAGATGTCCTACATGCTGAGGAGTGACACGGAATCCACCAAGTCACAGGTATGTTGATGCACACACAGGTGTGCACACACAGACACGCGCACACGCACACACACACATACACAGTGTGGTCTTGCACAGGCACTGCCAACTGAGACAGCCCTCCTGGGGACAGCGGCAGCCTGCCCTGTGGGTATCTGGCAGACATGAGAGAGCCAGGTTCCTTCACTACGTTCCTTACTTGTGATCTTGGACAAGTTACCTAACCTCTCTGAAGTCTGACCACCTTAGAGAAAATGCACATGATAAGACACATTATTAATGGACTCAATGGAGCAAACTCCAGGAGATAGTAAAGGACAGGGAAGCCTGGTACGCTGCAATCCATGGGATCGCAAAGCGTCAGACACGACTTAGCGACTAAACAACAACAAACAACACATGTCCCTGAACCCCAGCTCACCAGCCCTCAAATGCTGGGACAGAAAGAGTGGCCAGGGGAGAGGCCAGGAGGGGCCGGGCTGGGTGAGCACAGAAACAGCGCAGCTCCCCAGAAGGGGCAGAGAGTGGGGGTGTGAGGAGGGGCTTGTCTTTTGCCTTGGCCAGGAGGCTCCCCCTTGCACACACCTTTTTGATTGTGTCTAGCATAGACCTCCCTCCATTCCACGGCTTGGTGGACTTGCGGATGCAGTTGAGGCTTGCCATGCTGTGCCACTTCCGGTCCTCCAGCTTCCTGTGGAAGGCGTTGGCCAGCATCAGGACACTGTCGTACAGGTACAGGTTGGAGATCTGCAAAGACAGACATGCAACGCATCTGGCGCATTCCCAGGGACGGGGAGAGACCAGTCGAGGGCTGGAGTGGCCCAGGACGCCAACACTGAGCAGTGAGGCCCGACAGCCAGGCCGTGACCCTCTGGCGTCCAGGTGGCCATTCAAGCACCTGCTGGAGTCTTCAGGAGAATTAGACCTGGTCCTCCTTCAGGAACTAAAGTGGGAGGTGGATCCATGTATCAATGGAACCAGGGCGATCAGAACCATGACTGAGGCTTGGACACTGCTCTGTGGAAGACTGGAGGGGCCATCCCACTTGGGCATAACAAAGGGTGGAGGGAAGGATGGGCAGAAAGATTGGTCTAGAAAGATTAGGGTCAAGGGCAGGGAGCATTGTAGGGAGGGCACCATAGCAGTAGAGTCATGAAGGTGCAAGGAAGCTGGGCCACGTGGGGCAGGTTCCACCAGCATTTTTGGCAAAGGACGAGACAGTAGAGATTTTATACTTTGTGGGCCTTGTAGTCTCTTCTGAAACTGCTCAGCCATGCTATTCTAGTAGGGAAGCAGCCACAAATGATACCACGATTTCTACGCAATGAGTCAGAAAAACCCAAAGGAACTTTTTGGCCAAATCAATACATAAACAGAGGATGTGCCAATAAAACTTTACTTAGAAAATAGACAGTGAGCCACAGTTTGCTGACCCGAGTTGGAGACTAAAGACAGTTCAATATGTCTGCATCAAAGGGACAGTAGGGAGGCAGGGATCAAGGATGGAGCCACGCAGAGCCCTGTGAGCCATGCTAAAGAGGAGCAACAGGTGGATTCAAGATCTGTGCCTGGAATCAGATCTGTGCCTTAGAATGACCACTCTGGTCCCTGGACCTCCACGGGGGGTGCTGTGGTGGCCTGAGTAACACTGGCAGCTCCTGTGAGGGTCCAGAGGGCATGGAGCCTGCTCTGCAGGGATGTCACTGCCAGCCAGGGGATGCACTTGGAAGGTGCTGCTGTGAGCATCTGAGAACTGCTCCTCAGCTTAGCTGTGCACAGTACAGCTGGATCTTAGAGGAGAAACAGCCCATCTCAGAACTCTCGAGATCACGACAGTGAGGGAGAATTCATAATAACAGTGAGCAGAGTGGCCCCACAGCAATGACAGGCAGGGGTAGAACCGGTCTGGGAACCCTCCGGACCGTGAGTAAGACCCTGACGTGCATGAACCTGGACTCCAGAGGTCACAGGAGCCCTCGGTGGGGAGGAGGCCAGCCCTGCTTTGTCATCGCCCTACGCCAGCCCTCTCTGCTCCTCCAAGGGTTGACATGGAGCATGAAGGGAGGTGACAAAGTAACGTCCATCCCGGGTCAGATTTGTGACCCCTCAGGGTAACTGTTGCACAAACAACCATTAGCAAAAGTGGGTCAAGGGGATGGCTCTCTGCACACCTCACCAGCAAGGTGTCTGCTAAAAATATTGCAGGAAAACAAAATCACTGGATATAAATAGGAGAATATGTTGGCCTCGCAGGACTCCTGGGAAGATCAAATGAGATCCTAGGGCTGTGGGAAGCATGCCTGCTGTCCCCCACCTCTCCCCAGTATGTCCCTCACACTCTCAACATCTCTGAGCCTTCTTCTCAGCCTGCAATCCCCTTCTTCCCACATCTTAGGCAGGATACTCCCAAAGCAGAGGCCCGGACAGGAACCTGGGGGTGGGGAACCGTCCTCTGCAACTGAAATCAGACGTGGCCCAAGGGAGCTGGTCCAGGTCATCATATACACCTGCTCCATCATGCCTCTTCTCTCTTTCCCCATTTCCTGCTAATCTCCCAGGGTCACCTCTGCCATGACATGGCTGAAAAGAGCTGACCCCTTCCTCCATGGACGCCCCTGTGCTTGACCATTCCTGCACTGCCCTGTTCCGTCTGCCTTCAGCCCTCAGCCTTGTAGTGGGCACAGGATGTATGCCACAAAGGCCTGCATACCTGACATCTCTCCATCCTGTAGGTGTAAGAAGTAGGGGAAAGACTTCCCTGGGTGGTCCAGTGGAATCTGGCTGCCAGTACAGGGAACACAGGCCCGACACCTGGTCCAGGAAGATCCCATATGCCTCGGAGCAACCAAGCCCACACACCGAAATTACTAACGCCCAAGAGCCTAGAGTATGTGCCCCACAACCAGAGAAGCCACCGCAATGAGAAGCCCCCATGCCCAACTCGAGGCTACTAGAGAAAACCAACGCAAAGCAAGAAAGATCCAGGGGGCAGCCAAAATAAATAAGTAAATAAAGTAAAAAAAAAAAAAAGGAAGTTGATGGTGGATGGCATGAGTGTGCCTGTTATAACCAACTGCTGACTGAAATATAACCTCAGGTAGGGAAGCAGGCAACTCAGTGCCTGGTGACCTTTTGGGGGGCCTTGCACTACACAGCTGTTTACCTGACAGCAGAGAAAGATCACTCCCACCACCAAGAATTCACCCCCTGTCTTGAAGCGAACACCAGGACAGAACACCACCTCCTCCCTCTTGGTGCCTAGGAGCACAGCCTTGATTAGAAATATTAACCCACTCCCTGCTTTTGTCAGCCTGTATCTCTTGGGAGTCCCTACAACTGCAAAATTATTCTGACATGTCTATTGCCCCTCTGAAATACAAACCAATAATGGAAATGTTCTAGGATGTAAGCCACTTAGAGTTGCCTTGGTGTATTTTTTATTTGCCTTTTTTTTTTAAGGATATCTCAAAGCTGAGAGTCCTTGATGATGTGAAGATTTCTCTTCTCAAGACATTTATGGACCTCCCAGCCACCCACTCACAACCGACACTATTTACCCAGCTAGCACCCTCTGACCCACATCTCCGCCTACACACACACACACACAGGGCCACGCCTCCCCTGCAGTGGCCCAGGCTGGTACCCAGTGGAATTTCCTTCTTTCCCTCCAGCACTTCTAGTCACAATAAATTAAGGTACTTAATTACATCAGTGAGTTATCCAATACAAATGTATGAATGCAGAAAGGCCTGTCATGAAGAGGAAAATAAGAGGATGTGACTCAGAAAGGTCAAAGGAAGAATAGGCTTGAGCAATGCTCTTTTCCAGGTTTATGTATTGATATTTCCACTATCTCTAGAACCCAGCACCAACCAAAGTACATGGTTGGTGCTTAAAGTATGTTTGATGGATGGATGGATGTCGAAGAATGGGGAGGTGGAGGTGGGTGGGGAAGATGGGTGGACAGACGGATGAATGGATGGATAGATCTCTGCTAAGAAGGCACGCATTGACCTTGGTTCACAAAACGATAAAATGTAGAAAACAGCAGGAAAAAGAGATTTTTATGCCCCCAACTTTGACTTGAGAGGAGACATGCTTTATTCAAACAAAAATGTGTTTCTCATTTACAGTTTGCTCAGAGTGTCTTCTGGCTCCTCACCTGGAGCTGTTCCCATCTTCTCCTCTCTCTCCTGCCCCGTCTCCTACAAGGTGCTCTCAATACTTCTCCCTGCTTCGGGCAGAAGCTAACACTCCAGCACTGATCTGTGGCTGCATGTCTTCTCAGCACCCTCAGCATTCTAACTTGGGTGACCGTCTAGGTCCACTGGTGGGTATACAAGGGAGGGATGCTACCCTCGCAGTCTGGTCGTCAGGAGAAGGAGCTTTTAGGGAAACAAAGATCAAGAACGGTAGAAAGGCTGCCTCTCCGTGGGGCTCCCTCCAGATCCTGACAAACATAAAAGAAACCTTTCCTCGGGGTAGCTGGGTGAACACCAGTGTGCTAATGTCCCGGATTAGTGAAGCCAGGTCCCTGAGTCAAAAGGAAAGAGCTACAGAGACAGAGGCCCCCAGCTTCATTGACTCTCACTCGATGCTTGTCTTGAGGAGCAAACAGGCTGAGCTGGTGCTGCAGGTTGCAGGGTCAGAGAAGGGGGCCTGGCCTGAAGGAGTCCTTGCCTCTCTCTCTCATGTCGCAGGTGGGGCCCAGCACAGAGTTCTCCAGCAAGAGACAGACAAGCAGCTACCACCACCTCATTCCTCTGAGAGTGGGAGCCCAGGACTCTGGCTAGCCTAAGAGCACTGTAGCCCCAAAGTGACAAAAAACTATAAAAGCATTTCAGGGGAGAGCTGACTTGACAAGCTAGAGAGAGGTGAGAGTGTCTGGGCCAAGGGCACGGCAGAGGAAAGACCCGGATGCACAGCAAAAGACCAGGAACTGGGTCAGAGATGCCAGATGGAGTAAAGTCAGAGGCAGACAAGAGCCAGAGCCGGAAGAGGAACCTGAGGCTTTCCCGGGAGCCTGTGGCCTCCTTTCTAAGTGCACACACAGCTGCAAGGGGCCTGGCTGGTCTGCTGAGCCCCCTGAGGGATGCACGCTGGGGCCCTCTGTGCCATACAGCAGAACTCTCCCTCTACCTTTGAGCAGCTTAGCCCGGGGCCTGGGTTGACCTGGGCCAGCTCCGCTCACTGCTCAACACCCAGCAGGGACAGGAGCCCACGGACATAGNGCCTGGCTGGTCTGCTGAGCCCCCTGAGGGATGCACGCTGGGGCCCTCTGTGCCATACAGCAGAACTCTCCCTCTACCTTTGAGCAGCTTAGCCCGGGGCCTGGGTTGACCTGGGCCAGCTCCGCTCACTGCTCAACACCCAGCAGGGACAGGAGCCCACGGACATAGCATGTGCTGATAAATGCTCGAAGTACAGGTGAACTGGGCCTCCTCTTCCTCTCACTCACAAGGTGATGTCGAACAAGCCATCTAAAGTTCTGGCCCTGAGGCTTCCTTCATGGTCCAGTGGTTAAGACGCTGTGCTTTTGCTGCAGGGACACAGGCTTGATTCCTGGTTGGGGAACCAAGATCCTGCCTGCTGTGCAACGCAGCCAAAANAGCATGTGCTGATAAATGCTCGAAGTACAGGTGAACTGGGCCTCCTCTTCCTCTCACTCACAAGGTGATGTTGAACAAGCCATCTAAAGTTCTGGCCCTGAGGCTTCCTTCATGGTCCAGTGGTTAAGACACTGTGCTTTTGCTGCAGGGACACAGGCTTGATTCCTGGTCGGGGAACCAAGATCCTGCTTGCTGTGCAACGCAGCCAAAAAAAAAAAAAGACAAAAACAACTTGAAAAAGCTCTAGCCTTATCTTGATTACAATAACATGCAGTGTGTTCAGTGTCCCTGGAGAGGTGCAGTGGTGGTTTTTATTTACTCGCCCTGTGAAATATCCCTGTGAAATGTAGATAGTGATAACCCTGGTGCCAAGTAGCCAAGTACCATCCCAAGCTCTCTGAATTTAGTTTTATTTTTGGAGGGAACAGGGACAGAAAGGAATAGAAGGAGAAACAAAGGACCCAGGCAGGCTGCTGACTTCAATGTGGGTCAGCAGAGAGCTTGTCAACCAGGGGTGTCTCCCGTGGCCAGGGCCCAGTGTGAGTCTGTCACTCAGAAGCATGGAGGCTCTTGTGAAAAGAAACTTTGATCTGCCAACACCACTCGCCTCTGTTCCAATGCCCCTTGGTCTGAAAGCTTTTCAAGGGCAAGCCCCCTTGGTCTGAAAGCTTTTCAAGGGCAAGCAGGGGTCATATATGGTTCCTGCAGCTTCAGGGTCAAAAGACTGAGCAGGGATCAGCCCTGGGTATCAGGACCAGCACAGAAAGCTCGCACCTGGGTGCATGTCCCTGGCTTCCCCCTGGCCCAGCAGCAAGGTCACAACGGCCATGGCGCCCTGGGCCTGAGCTGGGCCTTTTAGGTCTGCATGTCCTAAGGTGCNTTCCTGCAGCTTCAGGGTCAAAAGACTGAGCAGGGATCAGCCCTGGGTATCAGGACCAGCACAGAAAGCTCGCACCTGGGTGCATGTCCCTGGCTTCCCCCTGGCCCAGCAGCAAGGTCACAACGGCCATGGCGCCCTGGGCCTGAGCTGGGCCTTTTAGGTCTGCATGTCCTAAGGTGCTGCAGGGCTGCCCTTAGAGAAAAAGGCCACTTCTCTGCTCTCGGGTGTGTTATAAAAGCTGCCAATACAGGAAGGCCCGGAGTGAGGGCCTGCACGATACCTTGACCCGGGTTCCTGAACGGGGGATGGCTTGGAGAGCTTTTAAGCCTGACATTTGCACTGCAGGGCTGGCTCCGCCACGAGAGTCCAGGGCGCAGCCAGTCCTGCGCTGAGGCCGTTCAGGTGTGCAGGGGAGAGTAGGCGACCGGTGGGAGGTGTGCAGGGGAGAGTAGGCGACCGGTGGGAGGTGTGCAGGGGAGAGTAGGCGACCGGTGGGAGGTGTGCAGGGGAGAGTAGGCGACCGGTGGGGGGTGAGCAGGGGAGAGTAGGCGACCGGTGGGNCAGTCCTGCGCTGAGGCCGTTCAGGTGTGCAGGGGAGAGTAGGCGACCGGTGGGAGGTGTGCAGGGGAGAGTAGGCGACCGGTGGGAGGTGTGCAGGGGAGAGTAGGCGACCGGTGGGAGGTGTGCAGGGGAGAGTAGGCGACCGGTGGGGGGTGAGCGGAGCTAGAACAGACGCAGCCGCAGCCCCGTGCCTGTGGGGGGTGCCGCGCCCTGTGCCCTGTCACCAGCCGCCCACTCCCCGCCAGGGCTTAGGAGTTTCACCCCGGGGTGCTTCCGAACACCCTCTCTACATGGTCACCTCCCACAGCCTCCACATAGTTCAAATGCCCTTATCTCTCCCCGGGGACAGGGCAATCCCTGGTTGCCTTGTCTCCCAGCCCAGGCCCTCCGCTTCCACCCTGCACTGAGTTGACATTCCCGTAGGCACGCTCTGCCCTTTCATATCCCCGAGGGCTACCCACCCTGGCCTCCGCTCCCTGGCACTGCTCTCCTTGCTAATTGATTTCCCAGTACTTCTNAGCAAGGTCACAACGGCCATGGCGCCCTGGGCCTGAGCTGGGCCTTTTAGGTCTGCATGTCCTAAGGTGCCGCAGGGCTGCCCTTTGAGAAAAAGGCCACGTCTCTGCTCTCGGGTGTGTTATAAAAGCTGCCAATACAGGAAGGCCCGGAGTGAGGGCCTGCACAATACCTTGACCAGGGTTCCTGAACAGGGGATGGCTTGGAGCGCTTTTAAGCCTGACATTTGCACTGCAGGGCTGGCTCCGCCACGAGAGTCCAGGGCACAGCCAGTCCTGCGCTGAGGCCACCCAGGTGTGCAGGGGAGAGCAGGCGACCGGTGGGGGGCGTGCAGGGGAGAGTAGGCGACCGGTGGGGGATGAGCGGACCTAGAGCAGACGCAGCCGCAGCCCCGTGCCTGCGGGGGGCGCCGCACCCTGCGCCCTGTCACCAGCCGCCCACTCCCCGCCAGGGCTTAGGAGTTTCACCCCGGGGTGCTTCCTAACACCCTCTCTACATGGTCGCCTCCCACAGCCTCCACATAGTTCAAATGCCCTTATCTCTCCCCAGGGACAGGGCAATCCCCGGTTGCCTTGTCTCCCAGCCCAAGCCCTCCGCTTCCACCCTGCACTGAGCTGACATTCCCGTAGGCTCGCTCTGCCCTTTCATATCCCGGAGGGCTACCCACCCTGGCCTCCGCTCCCTGGCACTGCTCTCCTTGCTAATTGATTTCCCAGTACTTCTNCAATCCCTGGTTGCCTTGTCTCCCAGCCCAGGCCCTCCGCTTCCACCCTGCACTGAGTTGACATTCCCGTAGGCACGCTCTGCCCTTTCATATCCCCGAGGGCTACCCACCCTGGCCTCCGCTCCCTGGCACTGCTCTCCTTGCTAATTGATTTCCCAGTACTTCTTGCCTCAGACACACTAAACTCAGCCCCTGCCTTCCTTGGCTTCTGGGCCTTGACACATGACATTCTCTATAACTGGAAAGTGTTACTAAATGGAGATTAACATTCCTGACTTATTGGGAGTTTGTGAGAATCAGAGAGACAACATTTGTGAAATGTCTAACATAGGAACTGGCATATAATAAGTGCTTAAAGTGTGTCTGCGGAATTAATGGATGTTGAATGGTTTTAAATCGGTTCTTAGGAAGAAACAAAGAGATGTCAAAGTGTTTGGAAAGAGGATGCCTCTTAGAATAAAAGTGATTGAGGATAGAAGCCACACTGTGAAAGGGAATAGGACTTCTGTTTGGATACATTCCACGTGGAACTGTCCATCTGTAATCTGATTCTGGGTTATATGCTTCCAAGGGATGGGGGCATCCTGGCAACGCTTGTCTTTCCAAAGTCAGTCCCCTCTGAGAGAGGAAGGTCCTCAGATGGGAAACAAGGAAGGTGAGGTCACACCTGCAGGAGACATGAGAGAAGTCAGCTATGAGTTCCTGACTGGGCTTCAGCTTCTAAGAAACCCAGGTAGACATTCCTGGCTGCTGGATAATTAAAGACCAATCACATGAGCCAACTGAGGACCAAGGATGGAAAGATAGGGGTTTTTTTCTAAGAGTTAACACCAAGAATCCCCATTACATCAGTAACTATATTTTATTTAAGAAAATACCTTGTGTCAGCAGGAGCCAAGGCAACAGTAAAATTGTTAAATTGATCTTCATGAGAAAATAAGGAGAATTTATTTTGGAGTCAAGACCCAGTTGGGGGAAATAGAGGGTGATAGGAAAGGGAGGGTAGCAAGATGCAGAGAACGGATGAAGCACAGGATAGGGAGATGGGGCAGCAGAGGAGCAAACATATCTCATCGGGGAAGACTTAGAACCTGAGAAGCTGTTTGTGCAGCTACAATGCAGAAGTCCCACTCCAAGGCCCACCATATGTGACACCATCTCTGAGACTGAGATGTGTTGTCTTGTTGAAACCAGGAAAGGCTCTGATTTCCCATCTGCGCTGGTACTAAATGCAGCAGCAGTCCCATCAGAAGCCCAGGTGATTTGTTTACTTACTTACTAAGTCCCTAGAAGCAGGACTAGGGCCAGCAGTAATGGAAACAGACCCCCCCCCCCAACTCCCATGAAACGTGCTGAGCTCTTCAGCAGAGCCATACACCTTTGGTTCTATCGGACCCTCAGCAGGCTGAGCCCTGTATGCACCCCCTTCAGAGTGGAAGGGAGAGGCCCCCAGGGATGACGAGGGCTCTGCTTGGGCGCCAGCTGTCTGCCCTCCCAGAGCTCCATGCTTATTTCTCCACAGTATATCAGAATTTAGGCAAATCATATCAGGTTGCTCCAGCCTTGCCTCCCTTATACTCAAGGGCCCCGGGAGGTGCTGGGCATTCACAGTATCAAGGTACAAGTCATCCTGGAAGGCATGGGAAGATGGACAGAAGGCGAGGGTCACAGCCACGTGGGCCAGCTGCATCTCACCACCAGACCATTATCTGCCCAGCACCAAAGCTGGCAATGCAGGAAATGTTTTCATTAAGAAAGGCTGCATTTCCTCCAGCTTTCTAAAGAGCCTGGTTTTCTCTCGCCTCCATCATTCACCAAGCAAAGTGGACAGTGCAGAGAGGCCTTACCGAGGCAAACAGCAGGAACTGACCTCTGACCAGATCCTCAGACAGGCTCTGTCCATCCAGCACGCTCAGACCACAGAGGGTCCCGCTGCGAGGACAAGTCAATGCCCAGACGTCATAGCTCGAGAAACCCATCTCCAGGTGTGACCTCTCTGCCAACCTGCTGCCAGCCCACCCGTCCTGAGAGGGGAAGCCATGTCCAGGCCTGAGGGGGGAACAGATGGTGGCAGAGGGCAGAGTGTTGAAGTTCTCCTCATGTTGAATCCCAGATGTGAGGAGGATGGAGCGTTGAGGGTCACTTGCTCTACCCAAGGCTCTCTGGCCTCCAGCTGTTCATGTAGCCACCTGTGGCCAGGACGGCAATCAGCTGCACCCAAGGGGACCACCTGTGCTCCTGTCTCTGACAAAGGCATCGATCCGTGCCAGTCACTACATGTTCCATCTGGGTCTGCAGGGTGAAGTAAACCAGCAAAAATGACATGACATCCAAAGTAACTCTGGTGTGAAGAGGTTCGGTGCTGCTCCAGAGGAAAGGTTTTTATAGGCAGGTTGACAAGAAGCTTGTAAGCTTGGGACAAGTGTGCAAAAAGCCTTAAAGAANATCCGTGCCAGTCACTACATGTTCCATCTGGGTCTGCAGGGTGAAGTAAACCAGCAAAAATGACATGACATCCAAAGTAACTCTGGTGTGAAGAGGTTCGGTGCTGCTCCAGAGGAAAGGTTTCTATAGGCAGGTTGACAAGAAGCTTGTAAGCTTGGGACAAGTGTGCAAAAAGCCTTAAAGAAATAGGGATGTAAGAGGTGGTGGTGTGGGGAATGGGGTCAAAATGCTGTAACAAGTTGAATGAGGGAGCAATGACTCCATCTATTAAGCCATCTTACAATTTTAAAATTCACAAAAAAGAGAAATCCCAACCTGAGGGAGCATTTTATGACAATACCACTTTAGCTCCTGCAGCCTAATTCAAGGTTCGGGCTCCGCAGTGACCAGACAACACAGCTTCTATCATTTGCCTGTCCTGCTTTGGAAACACATTTGAATACAAGTGGAGTAACAATGTGACAATTCATTTGTGAGGTTAATTGTAGCCCTGAAGTCGTCAGGCAATGCAGTCCTAAAGACCAAGGATGGTTCAGATGCTTCTCTGAGCAAGGCTGTCCATAAAATCTGAGCAAAGCCTCAGGGGTTCTGAGGGTCTTGTCATTTTTATCACTGGCTGGGTCAGACAACCCCTGAACAAACCTGTTGAGAAAATAAGAATGAGAAGCACCCAAACAAGAAGTGCTTGAGGGAAAAATAAACAACAGCACGGCACGTGGCAAAAGCAATGGCTTTGGAGCCAATAGAAGCCACTTACTTAGGTACTTTTCTTCCAAAAGATGTTCTCTTTACTAAATAGGAACCAAATTGTTGTGCTATAATAGTGCCTGGTTGGCTCTGCAGCACAAAAAGACCTGACCACAGGCCTAATAGAAGAAGATGGAGCTTCCGAGGTCAGCTCAGTGCAGAAGCAGAGAGATGGGTAATCTTGCAAAAATTCCCTGCTTTTGATAGCCTTCTTGAAAACTTTTAACCCAGAATTATCATCCCAAGAGAAGCTGTCTAGGGGAAGAACTAAAGATGGACTTGAGAGCTCCATTTCCAAAAGAATTTTCATTAATTCCATCAAGACAAAGTTAATAATCCATGACATCAATGTTGTATTTTTTTTTTCCCTTCAGTTGGTGGTGCTAAACATGTTAGGATCTTCTCAATAAATCTCACAGCTAGAGGCTAGTAGAAATTAGTTTGCCTTCTACACCGTCATTAAGAAAGAAAGAAGTGGTAATAGCTACAGAGAAAACTTGAAGGGAATGGCTTGTAAATGAGATGAAAATACAAGCTGCCCAAATGGTTGTTGGGTGGGATGAGTAAATAAATCCACATTTGCCTCTCATCACAGCCTGTACAAGGAAGCAGATGCAACAAATAGAGATAGATTCGTTTAATAAAGCATTTTATTTATAGATACATAAAGAGGCTTCCAGAGACAGTTTAACTTATGTCAAGACCTGCGTTCTTAACAGATCTACCCCATTAGTCCTTATCGAGAGTCTCCAAGGAGCAGGGTCTCATCTGAAGAGCTATGCAGGCCGCAAAGACACTGGCCTCCCCTCTCCCACCCAAGGCAGCACTGATGGGTTTCCTGCATGATTGAGGCAATGGTAAGTGGCGCCCAACACCGGTGATGAGGGGCCAGACAGAAGTGAGCGCTCCCGCCCGCTGTGAGACTTTCAAAGAGCACACTCAGGACAAAAGTAGACTACATCACACTGTTCAAAAAATAACGAGGCCACGTTCCGTCTTCCTATGGAAACCGAAGCACACCTGGCCACATCCTCTAGTAGGATAGTTCTGTTGACAGCTCAGCTCTCGTTGCTTTCTATACATCCTCTCATTTATTTTCATTATGACACTGAGGAATAGGTAACATTTGAATCCCCAACGTACAGAGAA
>SJYA01003065.1:162404-178103 GCA_006410615.1 Neotragus moschatus | reverse complement strand
CTTTGCACTGATCACTGAGGAAGGCTTTCTTATCTCTCCTGGCTATTCTTTGGATCTCTGCATTCAAATGGGTATATCTTTTCTTTTCTCCTTTGCCTTTTGCTTCTCTTCTTTTCACAGCTATTTGTAAGGTCTCCTCAGACAACCATTTTGCCATTTTGCATTTCTTTCTCTTGGGGATGGTCTTAATCACTGCCTCCTATGTCACGAACCTCCATCCATAGTTCTTCAGGCACTCTATCAGATCTAATCCCTTGAATCTATTTGTCACTTCCACTGTATAATTGTAAGGGATTTGATTTAGGTGATACCTGAATGGTCTAGTGGTTTTCCCTACTTACTTCAATTTAAGTCTGAATTTGGCAATAAAGAGTTCATGATCTGAGCCACAGTCAGCTCCCAGTCTTGTTGACTGTATAGAGTTTCTCCGTCTTTGGCTGCAAAGAACAGAATCAATCTGATTTTTTTATTAACCATGTGGCGATATCTATGTGTAGAGTCGTCTCTTGTGTTACTGGAAGAGAGTGTTTACTATGACCAGTGCATTCTCTTGGCAAAACTCTATGAGCCTTTGCCCTGCTTCATTCTGTACTCGAAGGCCAAATTTGCCTGTTACTCCTGGTATTTCTTGACTTCCTACTTTTGTACTCCAGTCCCCTATAATGGAAAGGACATCTTTTTGGGGTGTTGGTTCTAGAAGATCTTGTAGGTCTTCACAGAAATGTTCAACTTCAGCTTCTTCAGCATTACTAATCGGTGCATAGACTTGGATTACTGTGATACTGAACGGTTTGCCTTGGAAACGAACAGAGATCATTCTGTCATTTTTGAGATTGCATCCAAGTACTGCATTTCAGACTCTTTTTTTTTTTTTTTTTTTAAACTATGATGGCTACTCCATTTATTCTAAGGGATTCTTGCCCACAGAGTCTGGCACTGCTTCAAAGAACACTTGTGCCTCTTTCTACCATGAACCTGGGATCGCACCCAATCTCAACCACATGATTTAACATTAAATTTTCTTTTGTGCTTTACTAGACGTCATAGGTGACGTGACTTGGATCACACGCCTGCACGAGGCTTCTGCAGTTATCACTTCTCAAGAAAATGTCCCTCTTCCAGGCAACTCCAAAGTCAAGATAGAAAACTTCCCTTCTCATTTCCTTCTGCACAGTGGGTTCATTGCTCATCAATGCTTACACTGAGGATAGAGATTTCCAGCTTTTGTGGAAATCTCTCATTTGCTTGGTCCTTATACTGAATCTCACGGGTTCTATGTCTCATTAGCCAGAGGAACAAATGCTCAAAGTCTCCATGTTTGACCAATAGGTTTAAGGCAAAACCTAACCTGAAACTGTATTATTTCCCAGAGTTTCCTTTGTTATATTTTGTTCCTGAGGACATTATTCTTGACTGTTCAGTGATCTAGTTTTAACATTTTTCAGAGATACTACATTCAGAATTTTCAGTTCTTTTCCTTTTGGGAGTGTCACTGAAGCTAATTATACTTCCATACGCAGCAGATTCAAAAGCAGGGACATCACTTTGCTAACAAAGGTCTGCCTAGTCAAAGCTATGGTTTTTCCAGTAATCATGTATGGATGTGAGAGTTGGATTATAAAGAAAGCTGAGCGCTGAAGACTTGACGCTTTTGAACTGTGGTGTTGGAGAAGATTCTTGAGAGTCCCTTGGACTGCAAGGAGATCCAACCAGTCCATCCTAAAGGAAATCAGTCCTGAATATTTGTTGGAAGGACTGATGCTGAAGCTGAAACTCCAATACTTTGGCCACCTGATGTGAAGAACTGACTCATTGGAAAATGCCCTGATGCCGGGAAAGACTGAAGGCAGGAGGAGAAGGGGACGACAGAGGATGAGATGGTTGGACGGCATCACCTACTCAATCAGTGGACATGTCTGAGTTTGAGCAAGCTCTAGGAGTTGTTGATGGACAGGGAGGCCTGGCATGCTGCAGTTCACGGGGTCGCAAAGTCAGACACAACTGAGCGACTGAAGTGAACTGCATTGATGCTTCTATAAAAACATATTACTCAGTCTTGTACATAGAATCGTAATTCTTTAAGGCATGACTCTGCCTTTTTCCTAGAACACCTAACTCCCAAATTCCTCTGCATATGTCTTGGCTGTGTGACTGACTAAACTTCAATTCTTATGCTACAATTTACATCTGCCTCACTTGCCTGCCTTTTCCTAAGTTCACTGTCATTAATATTATAAGGAGGCCTATTTCTGAGGAGCCCAAGAGAAGCATGTGCAACCTTTTCCATCTGGTTAAATCTCAACTGTATTCTTAAATCATCTCATTATTACACGTGGAAGAAGGTAAGGACTCTGCAGATTACATCTTAATTTTTTTGTGTTGCTCCAGAAATATCCTCCCTGAATTTCTCTGCTGCCTTCTTCTCCTGCACTCTAGAAGTTTCCACTATAAATCCTCTTTCACTCAAGAGATTTTCTTTGTGAGAGAAGATGGAAGCTTGGACTAGGGTGGTTGTGAATGGATCATCTTTAGAAATGGTGAATAAAGAAAATGGAGCATCTGTTGACAGCAGAAGTAAGAGAGAGGCAAACTACTGCTGGAAGTAGCTCCTTTTTCAATGGGAGAATTATACGCAGTTTGATAAGGAAAATATTGTAACAAGTAAAACAAGTAGAGAAAAAAACAGGGATGAACTTCCCAGTAACGTTCCATCCTTCTTGCCAGTCATCAAAGGAAAAGAGACCCTTTTGTGCCTTTTAGTACACCTGAAGAAAGATTTCTATGAAAACAATAACATGTGAGACTTGCAGCATGCACTAAGTAATAAAAATATCCACTGTCTCTAATTGCACACGGAGAGGACATACAGACGCTCAGATGATCTGCACTATGCTTAGCCACTCAACTATGTCTGACCCTTTGTGACCCTGTAAAGTTAGCCCACCAGGCTCCTCTGTCCATGGGGATTCTCCTAGCAAGAATACTGGAGCAGACTGCCACACCCTCCTCCAGGGGATCTTCTCAACCCAGAGACTGAATCCAGGTCTCCCACGTTTCAGGTGGATTCTTTACCACCTGAGCCACCAGGGAAGCCTTGATAATCTCTTTTGGCTCAATTAAGTTATTAGGAAACCTCTACAAATCTCCGCTTACAAAGAGGTAAAACTAAAGAAAAGTTGTTGTTTAGTCCCTAAGTCATGTCCGACTCTTCTGAGACTCTATGGACTGTAGCCCACCAGGCTCCTCTGTCCGTGGGATTCTCCAGGCAAGAATATCCTGGAATGGGTTGCCATTTCCTTCTCCAGGGGATCTTTCCAACCCAGGGATCGAACCCTTGTCTCCTGCACTGGCAAGAGGATTCTTTACCACTGGGGCATCAGAGAAGCCCCATTAGAAGAAATCTGAAAAAAAAATCCAATGTTCACATCCTCCAAGATGGTATGTACTTAATTCACTGATCAAAAGCAAAATTGTTCTTGTTAGCACAGAAAGGAACAGAATGAAATCTGATTGCCTCCATTCAGAGGTAACATATTTCTTCAGTCAGGCTCTCAGGCTGGCTTCAGGGGAGCTCACCCTTTCTCCAAAATGCTAAGTATACAAATATATGTGCATTTTCCTGTGGAGAAAAGCCCACAGATTTCTAAAGAAGCATTTGACTCCAAAAAGATAATCAACAATTGATATGCAAGTTATACGGGTTTTTTAAAGTCCTTCTTGGATTCCCCTGCTTGTCCAGTAGGCTAAGACTCTACACTCTCAATGCAGAGGGCCCAGGTTTGATACCTGATCAGGAATCTAGATGACAAGATTCTGCATGCCACGACTAAGGCCCAGCATATTCAAATAAACATATACAAGTAAATATTTAATTCCACGAAAAAAAATATTAAAGTCCTTCTTGCTGCCAAATATGAGAAGAATGTAAATAACACTGACAGTATCAGCAGAATGATTTGGAGATACAGGAGCCTCAGTACCTGGCAGCCGCAGTCGGCTATCTCTTCCTCACTTTCACCCAGGCCTCTGGTGCAGAAACAACAGCAACACCATCAACGACAGAGTCAAAGAAGCAGTGAGATTTATATGGTGAGCTGCTACCAGGGATCAAAAGTCGGGATTAACCTACAGTGCTGTGCCATTCCCTTAGGGATGTAGAGGACAGAGTTAAGGAAACAGAGAGAGAGAGGAAGACCACGAAGAGCAACCCCCGGAATGCTACACCAAGCAGCAGACATATATGCCACAGGACGGTAAAAACAGCGCTATGAGGACACACACTGGCTTCCGGAGAACGCGCGTCACTGAGGAACACGCAGATCTGCCGTCTCCCTGATCAGCTCACCCCACGTCCAGGCTGGCACAGCCCTCCTGTGAACAGGTGTCCTTCCCTCCAGCATGGTGTTCCGAGTAGGGGTGACCCCTGTGTCCAGAACCAGAGGTATATCCTGCTGGGTCAGAGCCCACTTGGGTGGTCCGAGCACTTTAGGCCATTTTAGGAGTCGGACTCAGCAGAGCGACTTCACTTTCACTTCTCACTTTCATCTATTGGAGAAGGAAATGGCAACCCACTCCAGTATTCTTGCCTGGAGAATCCCAGGGACNGGTGGTCCGAGCACTTTAGGCCATTTTAGGAGTCGGACTCAGCAGAGCGACTTCACTTTCACTTCTCACTTTCATCTATTGGAGAAGGAAATGGCAACCCACTCCAGTATTCTTGCCTGGAGAATCCCAGGGACAGTGGAGCCTGATGGGCTGACGTCTGTGGGGTCGCACAGAGTCGGACACGACTGAAGTGACTTAGCAGTAGCAGCAGGCGGAGGGTACATGACTTCATGTGTGATTGTTGAGACGTGAGGAGGAAGTTCTCCTTGAGAGATTCTGAGATTTGTTCAATCCTAAGAAGGTCAAGAAGAGGCTACACCTTTCTGCCTTGGGAAGTTTGAATCACAAGGAGATTCCACGTGAGGGCAGCCCCGGCACCCTGAGGACAGCAGACAGAACAGGGGTCCCAAGTATACTTCTCAGCCCCTGAATCACCCTGCCCTGCCACCTCATGGCCTATCGCTGAGTCTTCTCTAAGGTGAGACCCTGATGCTGGGAAAGACTGAAGGCAAAAGAAGCAGGGAGCAGCAAAGGCTGAGATGCCTAGACTGCATCACTGACTCAGTGGACATGAATTTGAGCAAACTCCAGGAGAGAGTGGAGGACAGAGGGGCCTGGCGTGCTGCAGTCCATGAGGCTGCAAAGAGTGGGACACCACTTAGCAGTGGACAAGATGAGATAAGAAAATCTCAGTCACTTTAAAGAAAGTAGATTCAGATTTCTCTGTAATTTATAGTCATCAATCTGACTGAGACAGAATTTAATGGGATCTGTAAGTGGGTACAGAACAGACTCCAAATATATCTGAATGGTCAGTTTCCGAAAAATTGCGATCTAAAGTACAGCAAAATTTGAATAGTGGACATGTAGGTGTTTGTTAGATCATATTCTGTATCTTTTAAACTTCTTAAAACTCTTTTATTTAAAACAGAGAATCACTAAAGAAGTCTCACTCTGAGTGTAAGCAGCAAAAAGGATACATTTTTATAATGAGGAGAGATCTAAAATAGCAATTAAAATGATAAAAATCTCCTTTTTCTAAATATTCATTTTGGCAAACAAGATACAAACCTCAAACACAAATAAGTTTTTGTCTGATCTCTGAGACTTCAGTAAAATTTCTGAACTTTCTGATATCAGGGGAGACTATCATTAAATATTTATTGAGAGCTCTAAACTTATATAGAACTGTGCAATCACATTATCAGTCATTTCTTTTTATTCCTTAGAAAGACCTAGATCAATCAGATATCTGTGTGATACCAACATTATTCTATCTCTGAAAAAATAATAAAGTTTATTTTCTTCATAAAAAAAGATGGTGCCAGTAATTTAAAGTTGATGATCGTAGAGGAACTTCACAGACAAGGCTGGCTTGAGCGAAGCTGAGATAATAGAAGGAGGATCCCATAAAGCTGTGATGAAAGAATTACTCCCAGTGAAGGTAACAGGCTTTTCAGAATGCCTGCTGTATTCGGGTCCCTACAGAGTGCTGAAGGCGAGGGGAGCTAAGGCTCCAGAAAGACAGACATCCTGTTGAGGAAGAAAGGGTGGGAGAAAGCTGCCAAAGCACTCACTGGTTCATTTCCAGGATACAGGGTGGTGGAAGGAGAGCATCTTCTGAAAGACTGTTTTGACTAGAAGATACCTTGCCTCATTATTCGTCCCCTTCCCAGGTGGCTCAGTGGTAAAGAATCTGCCTGCTAATGCAGGAGACACAGGAGACGTGGATTCAACCGTGGGTCAGGAAGATCTCCGGGAGGAAGAAATGGCAACCCACACTGGTATTCTTGCCTGGAGAATCCCACAGACAGCGGAGCCTGGTGGGTTACAGTCCACAGGGTTGCAAAGAGTTGGACAGAGCTGAGAGACTGAGCCCACATGGGAACACATGGGGTGTGCATAAGCCTCCCTACTTTATATAAGCCATAGAAAAGGCCCATATAGTCAAGGCTATGGTTTTCCCAGTAGTCATGTATGGATGTGAGAGTTGGACCATAAAGAAAGCTGAGTGCCAAAAACTGATGCTTTTGAACTGTGGTGTTGGAGAAGACTTGNGCTGCAGAGAAATGGGAAACCTAGGCAGAGCTTGCTGATCTCCATGCAGGGAAGAGAGGCTGGGATTTGAGAAGTCCAGGAAGCAGAATTCCAGAGAAGAGACAGCTACACAGAAAAAGTCCTCTACAAATATGAACAGAGTTCCCTTTGAGTCTTTAGCTGAGTATTGATTAGCATATGTGCATGAGCAAACTGGGCTCCCAGGTGGCTCAGTGGGTAAATAATTCGCCTGCAATGCAGGAGACATTGCTCAACCCCTAGGTTGGAAAGGTCCCCTGGAGGAGGGGACGGCAGCCCACTTGAGTATTCTCACCTAGAGAACCCCACGGACAGAGAAGCCAGGTGGACTATATAGTCCACAGGTTCACAGAGAGTTGGACACAACTGAAGTAACTGAACATGCTCGCACAAACACACGCATGAGGAAATGACCAGGAAAGGACCACCTAAAAACTAGGGTTAACAGTCCTCAAAGGTGGGTCAAATGGCAACAGACTAAGAGTGGTTTTGACCTGCTTACCAAAGTTTCAAAGCAAGCCTTGAAAAATCAAAATGTTCCAAAGCAACTTGGGCGGAAAAGAAGAATTTAAAGGAATAAAAAGGATTCAAGCAACCAACCATGTAGAATTATACAATGTCTGCCATTAATCAAAAATTACTAAGCATGCAAAGAAATAGAAAAATACAACCCATAATGAGGAGAAAAATCAATCAATAGAAACAGGTCCAGAAATATTGCACAACCCAGAGGGGGTACGGGGAGGGAGGAGGGAGGTGGGGTCAGGATGGGGAACACGTGTATACCTGTGGCGGATTCATGTTGATGTATGGCAAAACCAATACAATATTGCAAAGTAATTAACCTCCAATTAAAATAAATAAATTTATATTTTAAAATANGAGAAAAATCAATCAATAGAAACAGGTCCAGAAATATTGCACAACCCAGAGGGGGTACGGGGAGGGAGGAGGGAGGTGGGGTCAGGATGGGGAACACGTGTATACCTGTGGCGGATTCATGTTGATGTATGGCAAAACCAATACAATATTGCAAAGTAATTAACCTCCAATTAAAATAAATAAATTTATATTTTAAAATAAAATAAAAAATATATATATATAAAGAAATACTGCAGATGGTAGAATTAGTAGAACAGGACATTAAAACAGATATTGTAAATATTATAAATCCACACAATATGTTCAAGAAGACAGAGGGAAATTTGTGCATGACAGGAAGAAAAATAAAAGACACAAATTGAATTTCTACAAATAAAAATGGAGTGTCTGAGATGAAAAGTACTCTAGATGAAATCAACAGGAAATTAGACACTGTAGAAGAAAAATAAATGAACTTGAAAGTGTGGAAACAAAAAGTCCCCAAATGAAACACAGAGTGAATAAAACATCAATGGAAATAAATCAATGGCTCACTAATAAGGAGCAGTGGAACAACTTCAAGTAATCTGATATACATGTCATAGTCCATGAAGAAGAGAGAAATGGCGGGAGAGAAAAAAATAAATAATTCAAAATACGCTTTGAATTAAAATATGTTTAAAGAAGATATGATATCAATTCTATAAAACCCTTTCCAGAAAATTGAAGATAAGTAAATACACCCCATCCAGGAGGCCAGTACTATCCTGATAACAAAATCAGACAAAGGATTTACAAGATAAGAAAAATACAGACTAACATCCCTTGTGAACACACACACAAAACTGCTTTAAAATATCTTAGTTAATGCTTTAGCTAAGTTTAAATGCAAAAGTTAAAGGAAAAAACACCAAAGCAACATGATCAAAATGAGGTTTATTTCAGTCCTATGAGATTGGTTCCACATTTGAAAATGAATCAACTTCGTTCACTGTATTCACCGAATTTTAAAACAAGAAAAAGAAAAGAAAAAGCACATGATTATCCCAATAGATGCACAAAAAATTTTGACAAAATCCAACTTCCAATTACATTAAAAACCCTCAGGAATAAAAGAAAACTTCTTTAACTTGATCAAGGGTACCTATGATCAACATGCATCTAACACTATAATTAATGGTGAAAAGCTGAATACTTTCCCCTAAGAGCAGGAAAAAGACAAAGATATCCACCCTTATTATATCTATTCAACACTGTACTGGAGGTTCTAGCCAGTACAATCGGGCAAAAAAAAAAAAAACATAAAGGAAATCCATATTGGAAAAGAAGCACACTGCTGCTGCTGCTGCTAAGTCGCTTCAGTCGTGTCCAACTCTGTGCGACCCCATAGAGGGCAGCCCACCAGGCACCCCCGTCCCTGGGATTCTCCAGGCAAGAACACTGGAGCAGGTTGCCATTTCCTTCTCCAATGCATGAAAGTGAAAAGTAAAAGTGAAGTCGCTCAGTCATGCCCGACTCTTAGCGACCCCATGGACTGCAGCCCACCAGGCTCCTCCGCCCACGGCATTTTCCAGGCAAGAGTACTGGAGTGGGGTGCCATTGCCTTCTCCAAAAGAAGCATACACTATCTTTATTCATAGATGGCATAACAAAAGAATAGCACTATAACTAAGTGAGTTTAGAGCAAAGTTGTGGGATACAAGGTTAATATTCAGGAATCACTTGTGTTTGCAAGAAATAACTGAAAATTTAGAGTGAAAAAGCAACATCACCTACAATTGTACCAAATATTAGATTAGACACACAAGCCAAGTTTAACAAGATTTTGCACACTTAATACTCAAAACATTACTAAAAATAAGAAGGCTATAATAAATTAAAAAAAAAAAAATATATATATATATACCTTGTTCATGGATCAGAAGATTTAATATGGCGAAGATCTTAACTGTCCCTCAGATTATCTCTAGATTCAATATAATAGAAATTAAAATTCTGCAAGTCTTTTTCTAGAAAATGAAAATTCTCAGACGTATGTGGACAATCTCTAGGTCCACCTGCGTTGCTGCAAATGACATTATTTCATTCTTTTTTATGGCTGAGTAGTCATGTCACGCTAAGTGAAGTAAGTCAGACAGAGAAAGACAAATATATGATATTGCTTATATGCAGAATCTAAGAAGGGGTACAAATGCAGTTATAAACAAAACAGAAATAGAGTCACAGATGTAGAAAACAAACATGATCACCATGAGGTGAGGCGGGGGAAGGGATAAATCAGGAGTCTGGGATTGGCATAGCACATATTATACTATAGTATATATAAAGCAGGTAGCTAATAAGGACTTACTATAGGAGCATAGGGAACTCTACTCAGTGCTCAGGAATGGCCGATACGGGAAGAGAGTCTTTAAGAGAGAAAATAAATGTATGTATATGACTGATTCACTTTGCTGTACACCTGAGACTAACGTAACATTGTACACCAATATTTGTACTCAAGTAAATATCTTGGAATAAAAAATAAAATAAAATGTACAAGGAAACGCAGGCCAGGACGAGGGTGAGACACACACAGGCTTGAGAGGGCGTCCCCCTTAAATTTCCTGTCTCAGTTGCCTCACGCTAATCCTAGCCCTATGAAAATGTGAAGGACCTAGAAGGTGGAAGCACATTTTTCAAAAAGAAAAAGGTGGAGAACTTATTCCATTTGATTTCAGGATTAAGTATAAAGCTGCAATATAAAGGCAACCTGGCACCAGTGTGAAAATAAACATAAAGGCCGGTGGAACAGAGTAGAATCCAGGAATAGGCCCAAATACTGAATGCCAACTGATTTTCAGCAAAGGATTCAAAGGAGAAAATATACCATCTTCAACAATTGGTGCTGAAACAGTTAAATATCCATGTGAAAATTAAATTAAAAAGATCTTTCACATCAACCCTGCCTCACACTATATCTTAACATTAACCATCAACATGCACTACAGTATAAATGAATGACAAAATCACTCTGCCATGTGCAATAAGCTGGGAAAAAATAAGACGCACTCTGTTTGACTGTGTGGACCACAACAGACTGTGGAAAATTCTCAGAGATGGAAATACCAGACCACCTGACCTGCCTCCTGAGAAATCTGTATGCACAGGTCAGGAAGCAACAGTTAGAACTGGACACGGAACAACAGACTAGTTCAAAATTGGAAAAGGAGCACATCAAAGCTGTATATTGTCACCCTGCTTATTTAACTTAGATGCAGAGTACATCATGAGAAATGCCGGGCTTGATGAAGCACAAGCTGGAATCAAGATTGCCCGGAGAAATATCAATCACTTCAGATATGCAGATGACACCACCCTTATGGCAGAAAGCAAAGAGGAACTGAAGAGCCTCTTGATGAAGGTGAAAGAGGAGAGTGAAAAAGCTGACTGAAAACTCAACATTCAAAAAACGAAGATAATGGCATCTGGTCCCATCACTTCATGGCAAATAGATGGGGAAATAATAGAAACAGAGAAAAAATGTATTTTATTGGGCTCCAAAATCACTTCAGACAGTGACTGTAGCCATGAAATTAAGAGAGACCTGCTCCTTGCAAGAAAAGCTATAATAAACCTAGACAGTGTATTAAAATGCAGAGACATTACTTTGCCAACAAAGGTCCGTCAAGTCAAAGCTATGGTTTTTCCAGTAGTCCTGTATGGATGTGAGAGTTGGGCCATAAAAAAGGCTCAGCATTGAAGAGCTGATGCTTTCAAACTGTGGGTTGGAGAAGACTCTTGAGAGTCCTTTGGACTGTAAGAAGATCATAGCAATCAATCCTAAAGGAAATCAGTCTTGAATATTCATTGGAAGGACTGATGCTGAAGCTGAAGCTCCAATCCTTTGGCCACCTGATGACAAGAAGTGAACTCATTGGAAAAGACTCTGATGCTGGGAAAGATTGAAGGCAGGAGGAGAAGGGGACAACAGAGGACGAGATGGTTGGATAACATCACTGATTTAATGGATATGAGTTTGAGCAAACTCTGGGAGATGGTAAAGGATGGGGAACTCTGGTGTGCTGCGGTCCATGGGGTCGCAAAGAGTCGAACACAACTGAGCAACTGAACAACAACGTAAATCCATTGATACAAAATTCTAGAAAATGTAAATTAATCTATAGTGCCATAAAACAGATTAGAGGTTGCCTGGGATCAGGTGGAGGAAGAAACTGATTACATGGGGGCATAAGGAAACTCTCGTTGGTAATATAAATATAAACGTGCATTATCACTATCACTTGTGATAGTTTCACAAGTATATAGGTCAAAACTCCAAACTGTAACTCATCAAATTATGTGGTATTTTTAATGTTGGTTATACATCCAAAAGCTTGTTAAAAAAAAAAAAAATATATATATATATATATATAAGAGGATAGGCAAGTGAGCTAGAATGCATGGGTTCAAAGCCAGAGCACCCTACATAAACTACCATTCACTTCACTCACAAGCTAATTCTCATCTCCCTTCCCTGATTTAAATGCTTGCTAGGAGCCTGCCCTTCGACTAGCCATTTGCCTTCTTTACATATCAGTTTGGTCAGCAATATCTGTCAACTCTACCTTCAAAATTATAGAATCTGAGCACATCTCACCTCCTATGTGCATATCAGCCCAGACCAAGCCACCATCATCTCTAATTAAAAACCCTAACTTAAAAGAAATAATTCTTTATTTACTTATTTGGCTGCACTGGGTCTTAGTTATAGCATGCGAGATCTTAAGTCACAGCATGTTGGATCTAATTCCATGAGCAGGGATTGAACCTGGGCCCTCTGCATTGGGAGTGTGGAGTCTTAGCCACTGGACCACCAGGGAAGTTCCAGAAGGCCTTAATTTAAAAATTTTTTTTCACCCCAACCCCCACAATGTATTTTCAACACAGAAGCCAGGCGTGGTCCTTCCAAAGTATAATTCAGATCATATGACCTCTCGCTTAGAACGTCCCAGTGGCTCCTCGGCTCACTCAGAGTGAAAACGAAAGCCGTGGTAGCAAGAGATACAGCTGGATCACCTCGTAACCTCCCTCAGGTACCACCACCTTCTACTCCAAGTCACTGCCCCTTTATTAGAGGTCTGTCCATAACTGCACACCCCATTGTCACCACACTTCCCAGTCCTAGCTGCTGTGACTGCTGCCCTAGGGTACACACCCCTCCCAGGGCTGTGTCATGTGAACTGAGATACAAAAATCTAATGGACAATAGAGCCCTTCTTCCTGAAGGCAATATTTGGGGGAGGAAATGGCATTTTATATTAAACTGAACCATTATACTAAATTGGAATTTCCCTCGGAGGCACCGAGCTTTAATGATATGAAATTCCATAGTGCAGTGCCTGGTGCATAGGCAGATGGGCCAAGGGAAATGACTGAGAATCAATTTCTTGATTCCAAAAATTCTCACCCACAAGGAAGATATAAAAAGTCCAGAAGAATCAAAATGGAAGGAAAGAGGATTTAGAGAAGAACATTTCCCTGAGGGGAAAGGAGAATCCGGATATGCTTCTAACTCCCCTTAAGAGGAAGGAGAGTGCTCACCCATTCCCTGAAAGTCTTCCTGGAGGGGCTTCATGTGGGGGCCACTGAAGACTCCCACAGAACAGAGCCAGAGCCTTGAATAAGCAAGATCCTTCAAGTTTCATGATAAAAGCAACTTAACGTCTTCCACTGGCCTTTTGACCCTGCTCATTTACTCAACTGGATGAAAACTAGGCAAAGCTTCATGACTTTTCTGTTCCCTAACCAAGGTTAATAGAAAATTCTATTTCAGTTTCAAAACCAAGTTTTGATGCAGAAATTAAAATGATCGAATCCAATATAGCAACTGGAATATTTCCTCGCCTTGGTGCAGGAAATTTGACCCTTAAAAGACATAAATCAATATGTATCTCCCATTAAGGTAGATCTGGGCTGATTCAGAAGCAATACTATGTGGAAATAACACAGGTTTTGAAGTGAGATCAACTTGACCTGAAAACTCCAGCCTGTCTTTTAACCTCACACATTTTTTAGGCCTCAATTTTATTATCAGTCTTCTTGTATTAATAATGTATCTCTTAGGGACTTTCCTGGTGGTCCAGTGGCTAAGAGTCCATCTTCACAAGGCAGCAGAGTCAGGTTCTGTCCTTGGTCAGGGAACTAGATCTCAGATGCCTCAACCAAGAGTCCACACGTTGCAACAAAAACCTGCTTCAGCCAAATCAATGAATGAATATTTTTTAAAAATAATGCTTCCCTTAGTGTCGGAAAGATCTGGTCATATAACAAAAGATGAACACATTCACACAAAGGACAGAAGCAAACAAGTCACAAAATTAGAAACAGGCATGATCAGCCAGGANGATCTCAGATGCCTCAACCAAGAGTCCACACGTTGCAACAAAAACCTGCTTCAGCCAAATCAATGAATGAATATTTTTTAAAAATAATGCTTCCCTTAGTGTCGGAAAGATCTGGTCATATAACAAAAGATGAACACATTCACACAAAGGACAGAAGCAAACAAGTCACAAAATTAGAAACAGGCATGATCAGCCAGGAAACGTTCAAGTGTTTGACTTGACTAGTAAGCGAAGAAATGCAAATTAAAACAAGGCAGGGTGAACTTTTTTCATCTAAAAAATTGCTAAAAATGGAAAACTAATATATATTGGTCTATGTTGATTATATTCATGTTCACAAGACATAAGAGAGGGATGAGACAGGCCCTCTGATATAAAGCGCTCAGGTCTTTGGGAGCTCCCACACTCTGGAACAAATANTCAATACCAACGAGGTGCAGAGAGGGGAGATTCTATAGTTTGCGTCTGACATCTGTCATATTAGCTATGTCTTTGGATAAACACAAAGCACCTCCTCAAAGAAGAAGCACTGCAACACTCCTCTAAAAGTCTTCCCTCCAGATAGTGGGAATATATCATAGTCATCAACAAACTGTGCTGAAAATGCACTGGATTCCTAGCTATCACTTCTTGCACTATCATCATGCACAATTTGCTCCTCTGGGGCTCAAAGTCAGCAGGGAAGCCAAGACAGAAGTCAAGCATGATCTTTACCTCCAGTGTACCTTAGATACGGGTCTTCCTTCTGTGCTCAGGTCCCTCTATCCACAGTCCAAGGTGGAGCTGGAAGAGTCAGGTGGAATGTGAAATGGGTTTAAGCTCCTATACTATATGGGGTGTATGATCTAACTCCTCTACTCTCTCCATCACATACCACACTGAAAACAAGGAGGCACAAACAGGTGGTTCTTTGCTTAGAGGTAGACAGTTTATTTGGAGAGGGTCCTGCCTCAGCAGAATATTACTGGAAATGATGATGACAGCCTTTTCAGGAGGATGCAGAAGTCTGGGAACCTCTGAGCTCCTTCTTCCCACACTGGGTACTCTCCTGGGGTAGACAAGCGCCTTCTGCTGAGGTGCAAACTGAGACATGAGATGGATTTTCTGGCTGAGTGGCACGAGTCAGCAGAGGACTGCGCTTGGAGCTGCCACTGGAGAGGGGCAGGAAACAGGACTGACCAGACTGCACGGACTGTCGCTGGAACTCACTGTCCAGGCACTGGAGTGCGTCATAGAAGCCCTCCTCCTCCTCGAACTTAGCTCCCTTCATGGGGCCTTTGGTGGGAGGTGGACTCTTCTCAGCCTTTTTTGTCTCGGTTTTGGCCGCTTTCTCTTCCTTACAGCGGAGAATGCATTCCTTATGCTCTTGACCTTTCATGTCAGGGTTAATCCCATGTGTAAAATGCTTCAGCTTATTTCCCAGGTCAGCTTCTACAGCTTCTGGAAGGATAGGGCTCTTGTGAGTATGAGCTGTCTTTACCAGACTCTGCAGCTCGTGCTTCTAGAAAGAGTGGCCCTATAAATTTTTGCCATGAAAAGTTTGGATCTGAAAAATATGTGGATCCTTTAAATGCAAACTGTGGAACAGCAAATTGGTCCTGTAAGGTCTGGCCCTTTAAGTCCTGAACACTTCCAGACATGGCATTTGCGGGAATGCTTGTTTGGGTGAGGTCATTCACCTTGCTCTAACAGCCTTACAGACTGTTCTCATCTAGTCCTCTGGTCCCAAGGAATTCTGGAGGATGCTCTAGGAACTCAAGGTAAGGGAGAT
>SJYA01003065.1:120556-161232 GCA_006410615.1 Neotragus moschatus | reverse complement strand
GGAGGCACAAACAGGTGGTTCTTTGCTTAGAGGTAGACAGTTTATTTGGAGAGGGTCCTGCCTCAGCAGAATATTACTGGAAATGATGATGACAGCCTTTTCAGGAGGATGCAGAAGTCTGGGAACCTCTGAGCTCCTTCTTCCCACACTGGGTACTCTCCTGGGGTAGACAAGCGCCTTCTGCTGAGGTGCAAACTGAGACATGAGATGGATTTTCTGGCTGAGTGGCACGAGTCAGCAGAGGACTGCGCTTGGAGCTGCCACTGGAGAGGGGCAGGAAACAGGACTGACCAGACTGCACGGACTGTCGCTGGAACTCACTGTCCAGGCACTGGAGTGCGTCATAGAAGCCCTCCTCCTCCTCGAACTTAGCTCCCTTCATGGGGCCTTTGGTGGGAGGTGGACTCTTCTCAGCCTTTTTTGTCTCGGTTTTGGCCGCTTTCTCTTCCTTACAGCGGAGAATGCATTCCTTATGCTCTTGACCTTTCATGTCAGGGTTAATCCCATGTGTAAAATGCTTCAGCTTATTTCCTAGGTCAGCTTCTACAGCTTCTGGAAGGATAGAGCTCTTGTGAGTATGAGCTGTCTTTACCAGACTCTGCAGCTCGTGCTTCTAGAAAGAGTGGCCCTATAAATTTTTGCCATGAAAAGTTTGGATCTGAAAAATATGTGGATCCTTTAAATGCAAACTGTGGAACAGCAAATTGGTCCTGTAAGGTCTGGCCCTTTAAGTCCTGAACACTTCCAGACATGGCATTTGCGGGAATGCTTGTTTGGGTGAGGTCATTCACCTTGCTCTAACAGCCTTACAGACTGTTCTCATCTAGTCCTTTGGTCCCAAGGAATTCTGGAGGATGCTCTAGGAACTCAAGGTAAGGGAGATGCTGGTGAAGGTATGGACAAGGGGCACTAAGCTGAGAGTTTGGAGATGGTGGCTCTACAGATCCAAACAGAACCTTGCTAGTCCCTACTCACTCAAGGCAACCATTCTGGCCAAACTAAAATTTTACCTGAGAAAGATCCTGGAGATACATTTGAGAAGTCAGGGGCTCTTGGGGGTTCAACTTAAAAGTGTCCCTACTAGAAGCCTGGCAGAGCAAATGGTCTCTCTGGATGGAGAGAGATTTGGCACTGAACCCATACTCTGTGCCTCTCTGAAGCTTTGAGTCTCCCTGTGTCCCTTTTCTCCCTGCTGGTGCAGGGAGTTATCTAAACAAAGTGATTGGTAACAGCATCTGGTAAGGCTTACTGCTGCTGGTTCAGGCCTGACAGTATTCAGGGTATCACTTCCTGATCTGTGTAGGGACTGACTGTTGCCTCTGTGTCTAGAGGCTTATTTTCTGGGGTGCAGGGAACTAGGCTGCTTCCAGGGCCCCTGAAATTCTGTGGACCCAGTGATTTAGGTTCCAACCACTGCAGATGTTCCAACAGATGTGGGTAGGGACAATCCCCTAGCAGATTTTCTCACATCTTTAGTCAAGATGGCTCTACAACATCGCCATGGCCTGGACAAGCAACTATGGGCTGGCCCTGCTGGCCACAACACATCAGAAGAGGTCACTATCCCCTCAGGTCTCTAGGTCTGCAGGCTAGGGGACTCTCATGCTGGTCAGTGTGCTACCCTGAGAAAGACAGAGGCTGCTGGTCATCAGGGGAGAGTAGCAACTGGAGGGACTGCTGGATCTTCTGGGGCAGACCCCAGCAATGGTCAATTAAATTGCCAAAGAAACCACTTCTAAAGGTGGCACTCCAGCAGCTCGGGGCATGCTCCATAAAAATACTACCTTGGCTCCTGAGGATTTTTAAATGGACTTCTCCAAACAGGTGGGTCCCTGGGTCTCAGGAGATAGGCTTCAACACATCTCAGGATTAGGCTGCAGGGTTTGCTACATCTACAGAGATCTCTGGGCAACAGCTAGCAAGCCCTGTGGAAGCTGGAGCTGCCACTGAAGAGGAAGTGCCAATGCAAGGCTTCACACTTGACCAGAGTCAAAAACGGGACATTGATAGAGGCTCACTGACAGAAAAATGAAGAAGCCCAAATTCAGGAGAGTGGGAAGAACGTGGGTCTAACTGAGGTAGAGGAAATTTTAGACAGTCTGGAGATTAATAAATCATTGGGGGGAAAAAAAAGAGATCAGGATCGCCTTTGGGGGCAAGACGTTTAGGACTAGACCGGAGACTCAATGTGCAGAAAAGAGGAACCAAGGAAAGACAGTTGTGTTCTGCTGCGGCCAGCACACTGAGGCCTCAGTGCATCCCCCAAGCAGTGGACAGAGACGACTTACAATCTGAAATGTGGAAGAGGGTAGAGCCAGGATCACAGGGTTTGGGATTTGTTTGCAGTGATATTTGCACAGGGTCCACAGTGGATCCTTCAAAAATAGAAAGTTTGGGTAGACTGGCTTACCTCCCATGAACCTCAGGTCAGGGGAGATAAAAACTCATCTTTTCAACAGAGGCCTTAGACGCAGCATTCATGATGAAGGAAATCGTAGTGTTTCCACCCAAGATTGGAAAATTTGGGGGTGGTATGACATAAGCTGCCACAGGAATCTCGGGAACCCTCAGATATAGATAGAAACACATGTATTACATACAAATACTTAATGATATATCAGCGACTGGGGGAGACGGGAACATTACATGAAGGGAATCAAGGTAATAGGGTATTTTAGGTTTGTGAGCTTCATGTTCAGGGAAAGAAAGGGAATCAGATTTTCAAGGGCTACTGACCTTGTTTCTTCAGAATACCTTCAGAGTTGCTCTTCTTCTTGACATGTTGGTTCACATGAATCCTAGACTCTTCAAGGCTCAAAGAAGACAGAGCTCCTGCGTCCAAGGGCAACTTTGACCCTTGACCTTCCTGCCTTAGCTGCTGGTGACCAGCCCAGTACTGGCGGATGCTGATTGCACTGGCAGACTTGGTGGCTGGCTTAGTGGCTGACTTGGCAACTGACTGGGTTACAGATTTCTGATTTGTTAGTTGTGACACTGTGCGGGTTGCTGATGGAAGTGAAAGCTGTTTGAAGGGCAGGGACTCCTGACTCCGATCAAAAGAGAGACTAGACATGGACAAAACCTCTAGGCAGGAGGAGCCTTGTGATGGCCCCGATGAAGGAGGGGTGGTCAGCGTAGTCTCATCCGATATCCACTGCTGAATCTCCAGAGCCACAGAATTGCAGATTTGGCAGCAGGGGTCTGCACACAGGAGCCGCCGCACACTCCCTTCCTGAGGAAGCCAGCCATGGCTGGGAAGGGAAACATGGCAGTCGTTTGTTACCTATGCAGTAACATCTGCCTCTTTGCCAGTATGTGGCCTGAGACAGACCTGTGCGCCCTTGCTTTCTACCCCCATGCTGTTACTGCCACTGCTTTTCTGCAGAAACATTCAGCAGCTTACGGCTAGCTAAACTGGACAAGGTCTCAGACAACTGGTGGGAACACAGGGCCTTGAGAAACTAGAAGGTGGGTGAGCTCTCTGCTGACCTGTGTTGAGAAGCTGAATTGGAGAAGGGAACCAGGCAGGTGGGGGAGCCAATGGCTAGCTGATGGGGCAGCACCAGAGACATCACCAGATAGAACCTGGAGTCAACCCCAGGTTGACCGCAACCTCGCTTGGGGCCACGGAAGTCCTGTGCGAGCTCTGCATTCTGGCGATTAGGAGATGCACACAACATCTCTCAAGAGCCAATTCCTCATTCTGCAGAGCTCTTAAGAAGGGGATAGTAAGACAAGCTCTTGCTTGAGGGTTGTCCCGGGAACTGGCCTCCCTGAAGACAGAACCAGAGGAGGTAATGTCAGCAGGGTCCAGGGGTATGCCCTGGAAAGGGTGTGGCTGAAAAGAGAATATGAAAATGATGACTTGTTTATGCACTTAACTACCCATTCTCCTGACTGGGTAACTTGTCTCATGGTTGGCAGAAAACCCACAGAGTTAAATTCTGTCAAATCCTGACTTCCAGCACCTTTGTGAGCCTAGCCCAGAGCACAGCTGGAAAACACTCTCCACTGAGACGTCTGACCCCACCCTCTCCTCCAGCAACTCTCACCCAGGGCTCCAGGCTCCATGTGTCTGGCTCCCCCTCAGCCATTCTCCTTCTGCCCAGCCCTGGCCCAGGCCAAACACAGAAATCACCACAGGCCACGCTGGGAGGTAGGAGACTGCAAAGAGCAAGAGATCACCTTCTCATGAGCGAGAGCATCTCCCACGGCCTGTCAGCTTCTTTCCGAGAATGTCTCCTAGCTGAGAAACCAGGAGACAGTGTTACATGGAATACGAAGGAATTCAGGGACATCCTACAGGAAGTTGAAGGCGTTGAATGACAGGAGACTGCAGACAACCCCCCCTCCCCAGTCAGCACTCTGAGGGCACATCTGGGTACCACTTAACCAGGTATGATGTGCTCTCCTAGGCCTACTCTCATTTATCTTCACAACCACACTATGAGTAAGACAGCATCATCAGATGCCCATTTTATGGATAACAAGACTGAGAGATGAAATGACCTCTACTGGGTCATAAAACTAGTAAATGACACACTTGGGGATATCTCCCCTACCTCCTCTTCACTCCCAGGTGAAAGGTGGAGAATTTTGGAACATTCCCAGGTTCTCATTTCCCACCCAAAAAGTCTTCTGGGAGGATCTGTCAACTTGGGGAATTGGAGCAATGGTTAGAGCACCCAGCGCCTGGCACCAGGGGTCACTGAGGGCCAGGGTCCACGCAAGTCTCACCCCCAGGGGAGGGAAGTCAGAGCAGAGACTGGGACTTTACCTCTTGGTGTTTTCTCTTGAGCTCTTTGTTTGACTCTCTGGTGACCCTTAAAGACAAAACAGAGTATAAAGCTGGGGCACACTCTTCTTTGCATGTCTAACCTGAGACAAAACCTGCAAATATTTCCCAAACTTCTTCTGCTTCAGTTCTATACATTCGGCTACCTTTTTGCCTGCTCTACCTTTTTCATCCCATCATTTCCTTTCTCTTCTTATTTCTGATTCATTTCAAAGCTCTTCACACTCCATACCTCCACCCCCATTCCCTGAACAAGTTCTGTGGGAAATCAGAATAAGACAAGAGAAAGGGGGAAATGGGATAAAGGACGGGTGGTCTGGTACACAAAGGACTTTAGCCACCCAAGGCTCTAAAAGTCCACCAGCTGAAAGGATCACCCAAATCTGAAGGTGTACTGGGATCCAGTCAGGAAACTTCCCCCGTTTAAAACAAAAAAGCAGGGGTAAGGGTAATGAGAGACAGTGAAGGGATAAAACCTTGTCTGAGGCGTAACTGGTTTAGTCATGGTCATAGTGTTTCCCTACCCGGCAGCAGTTCCTCTTAGGTCCCAACTTTAAATCTTGGTGTTTCTTTTTCACTTGCCAAATAATTAACGCAATAATAATGATGGAGCCATAAGTGTAAAAGGGATATCCAACATCCCACAAAATAAAAGTAGAGCTCAACATAATCTAAACCTTACTAGCCATCCCTCTTCCTAGGCTTCCTAGGCTTTAAGGGTCTCAACACCTAACACCTCCAAATTGTGGACTTATTGTCTCTGCCTCACAGAGCACAGAACCAAACCAGCAGACTGCATCACAAAGCCCTCCTGTTTCCTAAGTCAAGCATGGCTGCCAGGAGCCAGCACAGGAGATCCCACCCATGACAAGGTCATGTGGAGAGGCCTGATAGGCAAGGCAAGTCAGGCTTCAGGGGTTCCCCCTGGATTTTCCTGACCATCTACCCCCCAAAACCAGAGTCAGCCTGCTTTATTGTACTGTGCTTTCCACTCTTCTGACATCACAGGGGGCCATCCCTGACCACTTTCCTCTAAAAAGAAAGCCAGGATATGGAAGCAACCTAGATGTCCATCAGCAGATGAATGGATAAGAAAGCTGTGGTACATATACACAATGGAGTATTACTCAGCCATTAAAAAGAATACATTTGAATCAGTTCTAATGAGGTGGATGAAACTGGAACCGATTATACAGAGTGAAGTAAGCCAAAAAGAAAAACACCAATACAGTATACTAACATATATATACGGAATTTAGAAAGATGGCAATGATAAACTTGTATGCGAGACAGCAAAAGAGGCACAGATGTATAGAACAGCCTTTTGGACTCTGTGGAAGAGGGAGAGGTGGGATGATTTGGGAGAGTGGCATTGTAACATGTATGATCTCATAAGTGAAACGAATCACCAGTCTAGGTTTGATGCAGGATGCTTGGGAATGATGCACGGGGATGATCCAGAGAGATGGTGGTGGGGGGTGGGGAGTTGGGATTGGGAGCTCATATACNAGTATACTAACACATATATATGGAATTTAGAAAGATGGTAATGATAAACCTGTATGTGAGACAGCAAAAGAGACACAGATATATAGAACAGTCTTTTGGACTCTGTGGGAGAGGGAGAGGTGGGATGATTTGGAGAATGGCATTGAAACATGTATAATATCATATAAGAAATGAATCGAATATAGTATTGTAAAGTAAAATAAAGCAAAATTAAAAAAAATAAGTATCTGAAGGGAAACAGCCATAGGAAAACAGAAGAAGAGAGTATATACTGTAAGATTCCACTTATTTAAAACTCTAGAAAATACAAATAATCTGTAACGTTTACCTACAATTAATCTCTAGAAAATATGAACAATCCATCTGAAAATACAGACTACCTGAAGCATGGGCTTCCCTGGAGGCTCAGCTGTAAAGAACCTGCCTGCCAGTGCAGAGATGTGGGGTTCAATCCCTGGGTCAGGAAGATCCCCAGAAGAATGAAATGGCAATTACCTCGGTAATCTTGCCTGGAGAACCCCATGGACAGAGAAGCCTGGCAGGATACAGTCCATGGGGTCACAAAAGAGCTGGACACAACTTAGCGACTAAACAGCAAGAATAACCACCTGCGAAGTAGGGAAGACAGGACAGGGGTGGGCACTCCCAGGGCACAAGGGCACCGCTGGGTGATATATCTGTCCACCACCTTCATGACGGTTACAGTTTCACAGGGGCATACATACATCAACAAAACTGTACACACACGTGTGTGTTTACTGTATGTGATTAAACCTAAATAAAATGGTTGATTTCTAAGTTAAAAAGATAGGTTTAAAAAAGGATGCTCAAAAACAGTGCCTGGTTCCATTTAATGTCTGACAAATGGCAGCTCCTAGTCCTGGTTCTGGGCTCTCAGTGGGGCTACAAAGTTGGCGAGGATGTGATCCTTGTGCTCAAGGATTCCTCAGTGGGGCTGGGGAGAGAAACCAGAGAATCGATCACAATAAACATAATCGTTTTAGAGTGCTGCTAAATGAAATTTTCAGATGGTAAATGTTACAGGGACTTAATATTCGCACAGAATTAGAATCTTCAAAGTGAAAGGAAGAAGAAAAAAAATTAAATCTCTTCCCTTGCTCTCTCCTGTGTGTCCCAAATAGAGATTTCTTAAAGCTATTTCATTCACCATGCATACCATATTCTTTTATTCTTGCGTTCTTCAATTAGTATATTAGCATTTCTCTCCCTTGCATTATGCATGTGTAGCCTAATCCCATGTTCACTGGCCTTAACTCAGTGTGTGTTTGGGGGCAGGAATGGTTTAAAAGTCTGGAGTGATGTTCACGGGACTGTTGACAGGAGTCTCCTCTGGAGCAAGCCAAGTCTGTACTCAGAGGGCCCTTGTGGAATATTTGTTGGTGACAAACCAGTGGAGACGCCAAGGAGAGGGCTGGAGCCTCAGGGGCAATAGCAGAACAGTCTGGGCAGAGGGGTTTGAAGAGGTTCAGACACTGGGAGGACCTTCTGCTCGGGGTAGGGGGGCAGGGATATCTCATGATACAGGCAGGGCAGCTCTAGGTGATAAGAAATGGCAGGAGCTGAGACCAGAGAGGGCTCTGCAGTCAGTTCATGAACAGCCTCATGGACCACGGGAAAGAATCTCAGCTCCATCCTATGGGCCCTGACACCCCACCACCTGCCGAAGACCTATTCCAGCAGAGACATGAGCAGATGTGGAGAGAAAAAGCACACGGGTGTGTCTGAAACACACATGCATGTGCCAGCCAGAGTGCGCCAGCTCATCTGTGGAAAGCGCAGCACGCATTAGAGAGGAAGTTGCCTGCAGGAGAAGCCTGTTTTTTGCCGTTTAACTCTAACTTATCAGCCTACTTTGATCACGGAATCCTTTTCCCACAAAACATCTACGAATTAGCAGAATACAGGTTCCCTGGGGCATAGTGCTTCCTCTGTCCTCCTCCCTGGCTGCTCCATCACCCGCTGACGGCCTGGTCAAGAACGGAGAATGCAAGCCTAGGAAAGGGAGGTGCAGCAGAACCTGGGATGCTAACAGCCACAGCTCGTAAAGCAGGACCACAGCTTTCTGAGTTCATGAAGGTTTGGGAGGCCACAGATGTCTCTTCCTCTCCATGAAGGCAATTAAAAAAGCAGCGTCAAGGTGAGGAAGCAAGAGGCAGATGTGGCAGTGGGAGGCTTAAGCCGGCACCTCCTTTGCGTGTGAACCCCTCATGCTGGGGACTCCAGGGAGCCTGACAGAAAGGAGGCGCAGCCCTCACTCATAGGCTGTCCCAGAAGCCAGATGTGTGTATCAAGTCCCCAGCACAGCATAGCTGGGGTGAGGAGTACAGGACGGCAGAAGGGTGAATAAATCCAGGGAGATCTTTCAGCAGAGGCCATGCTTAGCAAACTCAGAGGTGGTCATTCCAGGCCTAAAAGAAAATCCTAGCAAAGGTCCAAAACCAAGAGAGAGAAATAAATAGAGGAAACAAGTCACCCACTGCTTGTAAGGATAAACCACGGAGTGCGGGCAGAGGGCAAGAAGTAAGGAAAGGATGGAGAGGTGTCCTGGGGTCATCCTAGAACGAGTTCTGAGGCAGGGGGCAGGATGTAGGCTTTTCCACTGGCTAGGGAACCAACCAGCAGGTTGGAGGCACAGGTCCCTGGGACTGGAGTACTGGGTGAGAAACAGGGGAGGGGAGGATGAGGAATTCAGAGAGATGCTCTGAGCTGTAGGTGATCATGAGGCTTGCAAGCAGCTGAGTCCAGAGGCATCTGGACCCCTGGGTCTGGAGCTCAGAGGAAAAAGATACAGGATGTGGGGGTCATGGAAATAGGCTAGTGATGGGTCAGGGCCTACTGGCTCTGTCTCCTCCCTCCCTAGAACCAACCTCCCCCTGGGCACCTGCTGAACCACAGAACAGAGCCCACCCAGAGCATCAGTTGTTGACAAAACCTAGGCACAAGGGTTATGTACCTGCTTCTGCATTTCTTGGACCATTTGCATAAAAGTTTGCTTTGTTCCCATGTCTGGAGGAACTCCTCTGACAGTGAGACCTGTCCAGTAACAAAGGGAGTGCTTCAAGTCCCCTTCACAGAGGGTTTTGGAGGAGGCTGGAAAGACAGACATTCCATGAAAGAATTTCCTCCACAAGGTTCTCAAGAGGCCAGACAATGAGGCAGGTGTGAACTGCCTGGACGCAGGATGTCACAGGAGAGCGTTCTCCTCTGCCCCCTGGTCTGCATCCAGACCCTGCCTAGCACTGAGGACAGGGACACCTGTGCGTCACTAAGCCAGAGCCACGTGGGTGGAGAGGAAGCTCTCCAGATCAGCTGACACAGAGGCTCTGGGAGCCAAAGTCAAGTCTGAGGGGTCCTAAACTGGTAGCTTCTGATGAACGGCGCAGAACAGTTCCCGCCATCCCTGGGTCTCCCATCTTGATTGTTTGCCGTTGTCGTTTCTTGGAGGCAGACTGGGAAGTACTCTTCAAAGCAACTAAGCTATGCACACTGACTTGCCTTCAACCAAACCCTTTTGAGAATCTCCTCTTTATACAGGGTATTGGGGATTCAGTGGGTACCTGGATCCTGTCCGTGTCCCTAGGGGACTCACAGCCTAGCAGCCACCTCGACTAACGTTCAAACTTGCTATTCACACTTCTTTTGAATCCCCCATCCCCCTCCAAGTTAATGTGTAACTTAATCAAGTGACAGAAATACAGTTTATGCCCCAAAGCACATCTGCTTGCCAGCGCCCTTTCCCTCAGTAGAGCCCAAGGATCTGTAGAAACTGTCAGCGAGGCTCACACACCCACAGCCTTTCTCCCCATCCAATTACCCCTTCTCCAAATAAAACAGTAATATGCAATATGCAACACCAATATTCACCAGTGAGGGTGCAGACACATTAAGAAAACCACGGCATGAAGAAAACAAACAGCAACACGTGCCCTGGAGTGTTTATGTTGAACCCAGGAAAACATATTAAGAACGTCAAGTGCAGAAAGAAAACTGAAGGACAGAGCCGTGAGGAACGAGGGGAGCGGCAGGTGGAGCTGGAGGACCACCCTGGAGGCCACCTTGGGGAAAGACGTGGCAGGAAGAGACACTGATCTGAGCTCGTCTGATGGACTGAACTTCCTCCAGAGGAGTCGTGAGCAGTTTGGGAAGCAAGAGATGGAGTCCCAGTGTAGGTGCCAGGTTCTGGAGATCATGGTGGAGCTGCTGAATACCTGCCCCTGATTCTTTTCCTCCCATGTTATTTTTTCCGAGCCATCACATATGATAAATGGAGAAGCGACTGGGAAACTATTGGTCTGTGGGTCGGCATTTGGATAGAGCCTGGAACGCTGCAACCATCCTAAGAATGACAGGTCTCGTTTCCAATGAGGCCATGCTGTCCTAGGAAACAGCAGTTCTGAATATGGCTTGGATAAGTTGACTTGTGATTTAGAAAACATCTCAGTCGTTAACCAGGGGCCACACTGGGGTCTAAGAGTCAAAGCCTTACCGAAGGACCCACCATCAGATCTCAGACTTCAAGAATCTCCCTGAGTGGACACCAAGGCCAGCACCAGGGCAACCCCATCAGTATGCATACCAGAGCCCTACTGATTGGTCTTACGGAATCAGATGCTGACCATCGGTTCAGGATCATTGCCAGGGCTACCTGCAGGATGGTGTCATTTGGTGTGAAGGTCTGTGGAGCCAGCAGTCTTCATTCAAAATCCCAAAAGCACCTTTCAACAGCTGTATGACCTTGAGCAAGTAATTCACCTCTGGAGCCTCCCTTTTCCCATCTGTGAAATGGGGATGCTAATGACCACCATACAGGGGTGTGAGTGAGGGCTAAGGATGGTAACAGACACAAACGCCCTGACAAGCACTTGGCCTCCCCACAGAAAAGGAAACTCAGAAAGTGGGAGGAGTCACTTCCGGAGGACATTTATCCCAGGGACAGTCACGTGATTTGTCTCTGAGTTCACGGTACAATATGCTGCTCACTGGTGAAGCTCAGCAATCCTCTTGGGTGAGGCTGTGCCAGTGTGGCCCTGACAGGTGTACCCACACCTGACACCTCCCGGTGGCATTTCCCGCCGCCCAGCAATATCCTGGGGACACTTCACATTGGTTAGTATTAACCTCAGCCCTGGAAAGGGGGTGGGAGGGACAGACAAGAGAGTGCTTGGAGTGGGTCAGGATTCAGGAGAGGAAAAAGGAAATAAGTTAGAAATGTAGAAACACAGCACTTTTTGAAGCCTGACAATATAGAAACCCTGGCTAAATGATTCGGAGGAGCCCTCCCTGAAATAAAGCCAGCGTCTGACATCTCCTTTCGGGGCACACGGAATGCCTCCGTCTCCGGAAACAAAAGAAACCTATAAAGAAGCCGGCAAAGCCCAGAGGATCAAAGCCTCCCCAGCACCAGGAGGACTCCGGCAGGCTCTGGAGAAAGCAGCCGTCATGTCCCTTCTCCTAATTACCAGCACAACCATCTGCAACCCCAGGGAAATGGACCTTGCAGGTCTCCAATTGGCCTGTGTAGACACGGAGTTAACAAGATATGAATTTATGGACAAAAACCATGAAAAGTGGGCCTCGCAAGCAGTTACTATCTGGTACTACCTGCAAAGTAAGAAAATAAGCCACCCAAAACTCTTTCAGCCATGGTAGTACTGAGCTAATGAAGAAACACACATCATAAAAGCATAAATTACCTGCACAATAAACCCTGCATCTTCCAGAATGTGGCCATTAGAAATCAATCAGTTAATTTAGGAGCAACAGAGGGCCACGGGCTGATGAAAGCCCATGCCAGGAAGCACTTTCAAGAGTCAGCTATATTAATAGCTGGCTGGGGTCATAGGCACTGTCCCAGAGGGTGCTTCCTGAATGGACGTGCAGGCAGAGGGGGCTCTTCGGGGAAGCTAGGGCGTGTTGCTACAGGCCCCTCCCATGTAATGTCTGTGGCGTGAGCAGGCCAGGGCCAGTCAGGGTATAAGCAGTGGAAAGCAGACCACGCCACCATGAAACCTCGATGTCCCCATTCCTCCCAGGGCCCAATCCAGTGGGAAGGCCTCCTGGGGGAGAGATTACCGTTTACCCCCTTTAAAAGGTTACACTGACCCACTACCTGACCAGCGGCACAGAGGGGTGTGTACACACATACACATACACACACCTATACAGATACACACTTACACATACTGACATGTGCACGCATTAATGCACACACATCCATACACACTCTCACAAATACATACAGTTACACACTCACACCCATGCACTCGTACATACACACAGTCACATAACACGCATACAGCTTCAGGCTCCTCCAAGAAGTGCAGCCTCTGGCCCATTCTGTATTCCTTTGCACATCCCCTCGGCGTCCCCTTTTCTGGCCAGCCTCATCTCTCCAGTCTCTGACCCCTGGCAGGTGGCCTCCCTCACCCAGCACATCTAGTGCCTGACGCCCCTTCCTCCTGGACTCAAATCTGCACTGTTTTCCTGGCTCCCGCCTGCTCCGGGTGAGCAGCTTGGCATGCCCCATCCAACTCTCTTCCCTGCTGTCTCGCTCAGGGAAGCCCTGGACTCCACTCCAGCACCCCAAGTCAGAGTGGAGCCTGACAGATCACTCTACTTTCCCGAGTGGCGGGAGCTCAATGTAAGCCGCGCCCTTCACCATTCTGGAGCTCTTACCTCATTCACAAAGACCCAGTGGCTGTCCTTGGAAGCCAGGTTGGTCTCCACAGCCTGTAGAGAAAAAGAAATTTAAGAAAAAAACATGAAAAGAAGCAAGCCAGAAGCTGGCAGACGCACAGGATGACTGCTGAGATGGAGTTTGATAAACATTGTACTTGGAGAATTTTTCCTCACAAAACACGCCATCCCCCTGGGGCAGCTCTGGCCGCCTTAGCTACGAGATGCATGATTCGAACATGGACATCTGATTTCCTGCTGTTCTTTGGAATCCGCATGCACCAGCCCCGAGCAAGGTTAGAAGCTACAGCTCCTGTCGGCATCACAGGGCCACGGGCGGGGACATCCCTCCCTTTCTCATCTCAGAGATTGCCTGCAAACACTTTTCTAGAGGGTTACTGGGGTGGGGGATGTGTCATCATTGCCCAAGGCTAGAGACTCAGGAATCTGGAACAAGAGATTTACAGCTGCTTGGCCAACCAAGCTAAACAATACCCAGGAAGATGGCAGCTCACAGCCAGGGCTCTGAGCTGCCTTCAGCTCTAAAGAACCCATCAAGGACCCTAGAACTGACTCTTTTTTTGCTCCTGAGCAGTGACCCCCACCCCCCACCATTCTCTATTGGAGCATTTTTTTCTGTTTCTTTATAGCACTTGCCAGGTCTGTACTTGAATAGTTTTCAGCTTATTTATTTCTTATTGTCTATCTCCTTTAACCAGCTGGGGTCTCCATGAGGTCAGGGCCACACCTGTGGCCGTCACATTTGCGTCTCAAAACCTTCCACTGTAACCAGCACACCCCCAGTGTTCAGCATATAAAGAATACTGTTGGGGAACATGTGAATGAAGGATGGGAGAGCTAGGCAGATGGGACCCAGTTACTTATTTTGCTTCTCATGTGTTTTTGGGAGTGCTCTTTCCCTTTTTAGACTGGAAATCCAACTACTTTAGCACATTAAAAAATAAGGCAGGTGTATGGGATAATTTTGAACATCTAAAATTTTCTGTAGTTTTCCAAATAAAAAGAGTAAGTGTATGTAGATTGACAAAAGAGGAGGAATTGATAGTTCTCCAGCTTGCCCTGTAAGAATACTCACAGTTAGCACGTGCCAAGTATTGCTGAGTGCCAGGCAATGTGCCAGGCCTTCTATGAACCTGGGAGAGAGTTCAGTTCATAGTTCTCTTTTACTTTTAATTTTTTTATATTTTTATAATGTAATTTTATGACTCTTTATTTGGAAAGATACAGAAAAAAAGCAAATGTTCAAAATTATCCCATAAACCTACCACATTTTTTAATGTGTTAAAGTAGTGAAAACTCTCCATGTATCCCTCCAAATTCACCCCCCAGAGACTATTCCGAATGTCCCCTTCCAGAAGTTTGTAGTNGTTCATAGTTCTCTTTTATTTTTAATTTTTTTATATTTTTATAATGTAATTTTATGACTCTTTATTTGGAAAGATACAGAAAAAAAGCAAATGTTCAAAATTATCCCATAAAACTACCACATTTTTTAATGTGTTAAAGTAGTGAAAACTCTCCATGTATCCCTCCAAATTCACCCCCCAGAGACTATTCCGAATGTCCCCTTCCAGAAGTTTGTAGTCACGTCTGCATGTATCTTCATACACTTTTCAAACTGATGTTCTCACCAAAATGGGGTCATGAAACACACATCATGTTTTAACTATCCTTATCAGTGTGTGAAGAATATCTTTTCCTCATCAGTATACAGAGGTTTGATTCACTCTTCTTAACAGGTGAGGCATAGAGGGAGTAAGGAGCCTGCAGGCTCCAGTGAGCCAGCATATATATGGCACTGCCATTGTCCAGGGCCTCAGTGAGAACCACACTTCTGCAAGGAATGAACGTGCTTGCTGGTCAACACAATGAGCACGTGGAAATAGGGCCTGTGGGAGTGCCTAGGCCAGCTCCAGTATCCCAATCCTTTGGACACTAAGGGTGGTCATTGGTGAAGGACACAGATGCACCTTCTCCCGCCTGTGAATGAAAAGGTGCCACCCCTGTGAAGACAAGTGGGGACAGGAGTCCAGACTGGACTGGAGGGGATGGCCTCCACCAGCTGGCATTTACCACTCTGGTCTCCGCCTGTCCATCTGTAAAATGTACACACCACTCGCTTCCTCTTGTCCGCCCATATAGGTAAAATATTTCGGTCTCAAGAAGCAGCAAACACTCAGAGTAGTGTCCAGAGAAGTCCCAGGCCTTCCCAGGAAGCAGCAATGAGAATTGTGCATCCCCGTCCTCTGCGAGTTCCATCCTCACCTCTTGACTCATCTACATTCTTAGATCCTGAGAGTCTTCTCTGGCCGCAGGAGTCCTTCCCTTAAGAGGCGGGCGCCCATGAGAAGCTTTCTTCCTCAGGATGAAGAGTTATGTCTAAGAATACCTTGGCCACTCCCTGCCAGCCAGAGGCAGAAGGTGCCAAGCATTCCATCTCCTGCACTTATACGAAGGAAGCTCTGAGAGAGGTCTTGCCCTATGCCTGGGTCCCTCGTGGGGCCATGAACTGAAGACTCCTTTCTCGACATTCTACAAATTCCATAAACCATACTGCCAAGAAGGCACAGGAACTTCGGAGTCAGCAGCTCTCTGGAGAACCCTTAGATCCTCAGGCAGGGTGGAGAAGGGAGGCCCCCCAGTCTATACCTTCCTTCCTCCCAATACACAGACTGTCAGGAATGTCTTCAGAAGCTCAGAGGCCCAGGAGGAGGTGGGGAGGGAAACGTGAGGCAGGCGATCTGAAGTCACTGCAGCACGTGGCCAGGCTGTGACTTGCCTCCATTCCTGACACCTCAGCATTTCCTTAATGCTCTCGTGGAGGACAACCAGTAACGTGCTCATCAAATCTGCACATGATACAAAACTGGGGGTGTCATGACATCTGAGAAAGCTGAAACACTGAGCCAAATCTAAAGAGAGTTGAACAAGGCTGAACTCAAAGCCCTACACTTATTTTCCAGGAGCGGAAGGGCACATGGGGAGATGAGGCTTGAAAGTGAAGACCCATGAAAAGACGCGGCTGGAAGGTCTGTGCTGCCCTTGGGGAGCTGACTAGTGGGTCAGTCTGCTTGATGGAGGGCACTGCAGACTAGAAGCGGTCATGGAGTTGGACAGTGTAAACTGATGGCCAGTTACAGTCACCAGGGACAGTCCAGGGATGCAGAGAGGCTGGAATTAATCCTTACAGGCCTCCGAGAGCTGATTCAGGACCGAGGTCTCCAGTGCTCGGGTAAGGAGATAACAACTCAGTATAAGAGAGAACTTTCTGCCACCCCGGGAGCAGCAAGGTCTCATCGAAGAAATGCTTGAATGGAAGGCAGATAGCTGGACCATGAATGGTATGTGAATATCAGCAGGGAGCTTGACCATGGGTGAGGGCTAACACCCCATCATCACTGGCATTCTGCAGCCATGAATCTCAGTCTGGCTACATGTAAGAACCTCCTAGGGAGCTTTGTAAAATGCAGACCCTGGGACCCTGCTCCTTGGAATCCTTATTCACTGGGAAGGTCATGTGCCTAAGATGCTGTGTTCCTTCAGAGCTCTGAGCCCTGAATCTTCGCCTCCAGAGCTGGGAGCTCTCTAGTCCAGAACGTGCAGTTTTGTGAATCTGAAGGTGCACGTGCATGTGTACAAGTGAGAGGTCCTCCACTGTCCCTGTAGGGGCCAGCCGTGCAGAGGACCCAACTCAGCCACCAGGACATCCCACGCAGCAGGTGAGAGCCCTGGCCACACTAAGGCATCTTCCCACCAGGTCTCAGACTCATGTGTGGAAGATAATGACGGAGAGAATTGATCAGAAAACCCCACAGGACCACTGGCCAACTTTCTTGTCCTACTTTCCCTCACCAATTAGCAATTAGCTAATTTGTTAAGCCTCTTTTCCCCACATGGAGATAAATAGCACTTGGCTGCAGCCTTTTCCAGAGGATGCAACTCACACAGAAGCTGAGATGGCTGGTGAGAATGAGATGCAGCTGCAGATTTAGCGAGAACACCCTCCCCTCCCCGACGACTGGAGAGCTGCTGCCAGCTCCCTGGGCAGAGCCCTAAATGCTCCAAGCCCAGTGGATGGTGTCCCCGTCTAAGTATCTTTCCCTCATCTTCTCCAGCCACAAGTGAGGCAGGTGGAGGCCCCCGAGATCTCTCTTTTATCTCAGAGCCAGCAAGGTAAGGAGAAGGCAGGCAGGCAGAGCATGGTCAAATCCCAGGTCTGCCTCTACTTAGCTGAGTGCTCCTGGGTTAGCTACTCCACCCCTCTGAGCGGCAGCCCCAGGCCTGCAGGGCGTTGAGATGCCGGCAGAACAATCGATGCTGCGCCCTGGGTCTCCCCAAATCCCATCAGGAATTCTGAGCACACTGGCTCTCCATGGGCATCCATTGCCAATGGCAGACACTGGCCAGCTGTCGGAACTCTCCTTGGCACTTGTGGAAATGTGCACTCTCAGGACTAGGGGTGCCACGTATCCAACCCCAGCTGCCCCGTTCCACTATGGGGACTGTTTGGAGTGTAAGCTCAACTCTTTCTGGGTTCCTTCTGCAGGACCAGCCCACACGGCCTCACTGCTGGCTGCCTCTGCTTCCAAGATCCATATTTCCACTCCCTTGCTGGGCTCTTCTTAATTCCCCTGGGAAAACTGCTTAATAAATCATCATCACACAAACTCTCACATCAAAGTTGGCTTCTGGGAACCCAACCTGAGACAAGCATCTCCCATCTTACGAATACTGTGAGAACTAAAATGAAATTAAGTCGAAGCTTCCATCCCAGAAAGAAGCTCACTATGGATCATCAGTGAACATGAAGACCCTCCCCATTCCTTTCACTCACATCTCTTGCCTGGTTGTCACTTGATGGTCTTTTTTGAATACACAGAAATCTATATACATTTCTACACATTACACAGTAATTACTCATGTGTTCCTTTCTTGTTTTTCATNAAAGAAGCTCACTATGGATCATCAGTGAACATGAAGACCCTCCCCATTCCTTTCACTCACATCTCTTGCCTGGTTGTCACTTGATGGTCTTTTTTGAATACACAGAAATCTATATACATTTCTACACATTACACAGTAATTACTCATGTGTTCCTTTCTTGTTTTTCATTCAGTAGACAGCACTAGCAGCCGTTCCAACTCTCTTGGTTACTGGTGAGAGCCAGGAGTCTCATCCCATGACATCACAGAGCCAAAAGTGGCCTAAGACCGATAANGGACCAACGCATGCCAGGTACATTACATCAACCTATGACATTTATTCATTTATTCTTCAAACCTTGGGAGCATTGTTTGGTCTTAATAATCAGGAAGATGTAGGTTCAAATCCCAACTATAGCATATGCTAGTCAGGTGTCCCTGGGTAAGTTAATTAACCTTTCTAACCCTTCTCATTTGTATTTAGAAATTATTATATTTATATATATATATATATATACACACCCATAATCTGTATTTAGAAATCATTACATATGTATATATAAATTATAGTATACCTCACAGAGCATGTACCTTTTAAAGTGTGCTTTCAAGGTATATTTAATAGCATGGGAAAACGCTCATTAACAATATGAAAAGGCAAAAAAGTAGGTGACAGATACTAACACAATTCTGATTTTGTGAAAAGAATATATACACTTTGAATCTATCTGCACATAAGCATATGAAAGAAAACNGTATATATAAATTATAGTATACCTCACAGAGCATGTACCTTTTAAAGTGTGCTTTCAAGGTATATTTAATAGCATGGGAAAACGCTCATTAACAATATGAAAAGGCAAAAAAGTAGGTGACAGATACTAACACAATTCTGATTTTGTGAAAAGAATATATACACTTTGAATCTATCTGCACATAAGCATATGAAAGAAAACATATAAAGATATTAACGATGGTTATTTTCACGGTGGGAATTTGGATGATTTAATTTTTAAATATACTTTCATATTTTTCAAATTGCCTACAATGAACATGACATACTTTGAAATATTTTCTAGATTTGCATTTTTATTGCAAAAGTGATCCATGTTCAGTGTAGGAAATTGAACTTTGTTCCCACTGGGAACAGCTTGTTATGAGTCCTTCCAGATGTTTTTCTACGTATATCTAAATACACCCATAGAGGGCATGCATTTCACAGGCCACATACTCAGGTGTGCAGAAGAGGGCAGCTTTCATTCTCTGTAACTAAATTTTGTTTCTATTTTGAGTCCCCATTCCACCTAGGCAGAAACTTCATTTTAAGCAATAGAGAAAAAGCTCAGTCAAATAAGGGTTTTCTCTGTGAATTTTGGGCTTCCCAGGTGGCGCAGTGGTAAAGAACTTGCTTGATGTATTGAAGGAGACACCAGTGATGCAGGTTTGATCCCTGGGAGGGGAAGGTCCCCTGGGGTAGGATATGGCAACACACTCCTCCAGTATTCCTGCCTGAAAAATTCCAAGGAGCCTGGTGGGCTACAGTCCATGGGTTTGCAAAGAGTCAGACGCCACTGAGCGACTGAGAACTAGCGTGAACTGTGGATTTAACTCACCCACCCGATCTTCTCCCTGAACTTGTGCCTTCATCCTGGGGGGCCTGACACCAAGGTATGGGGATGGGGGGTGTCTGTCACTCACTTATCATCTGACCTTGTTAGTGTAACTGGTAACAGACTTTTCGCCTGGCCTTGGTCTGCAGGATGTACCCTAACAGACTCCAAAAGGTCGAGTTTCCCAAATCTACTTAACAACTATGCTGAACACTTGGGGCACCCTCTTCTCCACTGGTAGCCCTCTTCTGGTCTAACAGCTTTGTGTTTTCCATTCTCAAAACTCCTCTTGAAGGGCGCCAGTGGAAAACTTTTGGATGCTCTTCCACTCATTCCTGGAGGGGCTTTCTCAGGCTCTCTCTCTGGCTCTGCCAGAAATTTCTGTTCTGAAGCTGCAGCCACCTGACTCGGGATGTTTTGAGGGCCACCACCCCGCTGAGCTCTGGTATGGTCTCACATCACCAATCTTCTTCACTCAGGGAGAGCCTCAAGGACACTGAGTCCTTCTCAGACATCCGCGACTTCCCTATGCTCCGAGATCAGTCTCTGCTCAGTCTCTCTCCTCTCCAGGACCAGCGTGATCTGTGATCTTTAACTACTCTGCGTGGGATGGATGACAAGCCTGGGCATCTGAGGTTAATAATCTCATGTCAGGAGCCCTTTGCCTCAGGCTGCAGACCACATAGGTCTTCTCTTCTCACCACTATCTCTACTGTGGAATATAAAAGTCTATTTTAAAATTTCAAAGTTGGAAACTAACTTGGGTTCTGGGGCTTCATGTTCTGTACATACATGACCATTCCATTCTTAGAGCAGGAGCAAGAAAGGACCTAATTGCCGCCTGAAATTGGAGGGTGTCAGTGAGCCTGGCATAGAAAAAAACATAAAAACATCTGTTAATGTCTTAAAATATTAACTTACTGTATTTGTGTACTTGGGTGTGTGAAATATAGATGCATGGTTTAATAATAGTATCACAGTGGGATCAGACCACTCATACTTTCCACGGTGTTCCTTTATTCACTGAGCAATAGGTCTTGGAGTTATTGAGCTAATACATTCTTTGTAACAGCTGAGCAATAGTCGATTGTCCTATTTGGTTATCTAATCCTCTGTTTCAGAAAGACAGTACTTCCCAATTTTTCACTCTTATAATGCTGCAGTGCACACGCTTGTTCATATCTCTTGTTCAACTGATCAACTATTCTGGAGGATAAACTCTTAGAGGCCAATTTTTTATGTCAAAGGATATTGCTAAATAGCATCCCACCAGTAAAATATATATGGGAATATTATAGGTTAAAAATTCAATTCCATGTAAAAATGATAGTTCATTAAATAAATAAGTATAACAAAAATACTTGAATAAATCAGGATAAAGATATGTAAGATATATACCATATACAAAATAGTATATTAAACAAGCTAAAGCTCTAAATAGGAAATAATAAAATGGCTAAATCAGGAAAGAAAAAAATAGTAGAAACATGAATATTACCTCATACTGGAATGAGGAAGAACTTCTTAAGAAAGAGAGTTTTTAATACAGTAAGAGATACCACAAATAAAGCCAAGAGACTAATGAAAGTTTAAAGAAAATATTTACAAGTGTATTTACAAATGTATGACAAACTGATTAATATCACAAAACAAGGAGCTCCTTTAGAACTGATGAGGAAAAAAAAAGAAAGCAAAAAATTGCAAAAAGCAATGCAGGAAAGACATTGGAAAGGGAGGTTGCAACCAACAGCCACCCAATTTCTCCTTCATATCAGGAGGTGGAATCTAATTCCCCACACTCCACCCCAGTCTGGATTGGCCATGTGCCTTGCTTTGACCAATGGGAAATTAACAAGCATGACGCAAGCAATGAAAAGCGCCAGATATGGAGCATGCCCTGTCTTGTTGCTTGGAGGAACTGTGTAACAACCACCCTGTGACTAGGTCCAGGCCAGCCTGGTAGATGATGAGAGACAGATGGCCCACTCAGCCTATATCCCATATCCTAGCCAACAGTCAGCCAGCTACCATGCACCGGAATCATTTAGCTGACAGCAGCTAACCACAGACCCATGAGAGAGCTGAGAGGAGTAGTAGGAACCCAGCCCAAACTGCTGATCCCCAGAATCACAGCTAGATGAATAGCTGTTGCTGTGGGCCATGAAGTTTCAGGTTGGTCTGTTATGCAACAAATGCTAACAGGAAGAGCTAATAAATAAAAACATGTGCAAACTCACAAGCAGCACAGGTAAAGAAAACATCATTTTTTACCCGTCGAAGTGACAAAAATGAAGAGAAACGATAACTTCAGCTCAGGCAAGGAGGTGAAGACATAAACACTTGCACTCATTGCTGACGGGAGTGTAGACTGCTGCAAGCTTGTATGGACAGTACTGTGAAAACACCCATTAGTATATGCTGCGACCACTTTGGGGGAGGGGTCTATCTTACAGAAATTTCAAAATGTATAGAGATTTATTGGAGCCTTGTCTAGATTGGTGTAGGTGGGGGAGAAACCATCAAGAAATAAGGGGAAAAAAAGAAAGGATGATGGGGAAAGGAAAACGAGAGAGAAGGACAGAAAGGAGGAAAGAAAAGACTTCTAAGAGAATATGCGTGCCTCTGAAAACGAAAATGCTTAATAAAATGTAGTCCATGCATATTATAAATAATCATATAAATATTAAAGGAATTAATTAGATATGTATCTACCAATTGGAGGAATTAACTTCATTTACTGTTGAATTTTTAAAGCAGCTAATGATGTAATGTATATAATTCTCTTTTTCTAAAATAAAAAAGATGTACATGCATATATTTTAGCAGAATAATACTGACATGCTTTCATATCACTAATTCAGGGACCCTCCTAAAGATACAGGAATAACACGTCATAGCAGATTATAGAGACATGCGTTAATTTGTGGCTTTTGAGTCTCAAATTCTGAGGTCCTTGTCTAAACCGTGACTACTAAACATCTTCTGTTTCCTGTCTATAAAACCTGTGAAGCAGGTACTCCATTATCTATGCACTTAACTACTTGAGACTTATGTCCATGAATTCCTATGCAGTCTAAAANCTAGCTCGCCAGGCTCCTCCGCCCTTGGAATTTTCCAGGAAAGGATACTGGAATGGGTTGCCATTCCCCACTCCAGGGGATCTGCCCCACCCAGGGATGGAAGCCGTGTCTCCTGCATCTCCCACATTGGCAGGGGGATTCTTTACCACTAGCGCCACCTGGGATGCCCTGAAACATCTGAAAAAGGACTCCATGGGCAGTAGTAACAGGCCCTGGTGCTCTGAGGGGGTGTGTGTATCCCCCCATGCCCCATACCCCAAAGCCCTGCTCTCATTTGGCACCAAGGAAGCTCTGTTTGTGCTCAAAAAACTGGAGGACCCGAGTTCAAACCACCACCTCACTCACACTAGCTAGATGTCATGGAACAAATATCTCCAATTTCCTCTTTTGTAAATTGGAGAAGCTAAGACCTACTTTGTAGGGTCCTTATGAGCACTAGCCACATAACATACTTCACTGTGCTTTTCAAATTGTAAAATGCTTAAGAGATGTGAATTGCTAGTATATCTTGAGGAATAAACTTTTAATCAGTTATATTATTATACACAACTCATTAAGAGTACAAAATCTTTTTGCTATGACTAAAAATATGTATCTTCAACCATAAACAGTTTTTAGTGACAGCAGAGCAATTGAAAATACTTTTTTGTGAATTGTCATTTAACTCTGTACAGTACAGTAATTCAAAGACCTGGTTCCAGTTTCCTTTATTTCAATGCTTGATTTTAACGGTGATTATAGCTGAAAGCAGTGACTTCCAGAGTCTCAAGTGTCCAAATTAAAGAAGTTTATCTATGGTGGCTTTGGTGTCGCAATCTCAGTCATTAGAAAATATGTCAAAAGTTCACTGAACTAGTTTCATCCACCCAGAGATGTTAATCAGCTCTTTTTACAAAGGCTTCAGAACTTAATGTAATTTCATGTTTTTNTTAAAGAAGTTTATCTATGGTGGCTTTGGTGTCGCAATCTCAGTCATTAGAAAATATGTCAAAAGTTCACTGAACTAGTTTCATCCACCCAGAGATGTTAATCAGCTCTTTTTACAAAGGCTTCAGAACTTAATGTAATTTCATGTTTTTAGAAAATCATTTAGACACACAAATTCTGCACTTTGGAAGACTTTTATATATGGGTTGGAAAATATTGTTAACTGTTTTTTTTTTTTTTTAAGTGCCAGACATGAGAAGGTTTTTTAAAAATATTATTTATGGGTGACATATGCTGTTTGTGGCAATGACAATAAAATAATAGAAATATTTCCAAACATTCACTTTCAGAATGCCTTCCAAGAGCAAGAGTTCGTTTCAAAAAGCAATTGCTTTCTCATGAATTTTTAAACACTCTCCTCCATTGAAGGAACCAATTAAATATGTTTAACTTTTCAAAAATACCTGCCAGGTAGCATTTGACTAACACTGTCATCTCAAACAAAGGTCGGTAAACTTAAATGCCTTTCTGTGAAAGAAAATGTATCTTAATATCTATTTCAACGAGTCTTTTAAATACTTTGCCATGAAATCATCAGTGAAGCTTTGGATGATAAAAGAGATTTCAAAATGTCTTCCATTCCATTACGAAGTACTCTAAAGAATTCTACCATTTAAATAAGCTTTTGTTTTTAGCAAAGCAATCAGCTAATGGTACCCATGGCAGGTCACATGGGATGGAGTGGTCCCCACTCCATACACTCCTCACTGCCCATTACACTTGGTCCAAGTGCAAACTCATCTCAAATATTAGGAAAACATAGTTTCTTTCCTTTTGAATTAAAAAAAAGAGAGAGAGAGAAACAGACATTTAAAATTTTTCCTCTCATACCCCAAGGGATCAACCGTACAACCCACTCTGGAGATCACTGCCCTAAATGAGCCACTTAGAAAATCACCTTATTTGCCACAAGGAGATAAACGCACATTGCTAGGGCAAGAATAGAGAGTATGAGGCGCTTGGGAATAGAGTCAATGGGGCCGATCCCTGAAAGTGGTGTCCCTACTCTTTGGGCCCTGGCCCCAACTAAGGCCAGCCCTGAGTATGTGCATGCTAACTCACTTCAGTCCCATCCAACTCTTTGCAATCCTACGGACTGTAGCCCACCAGGCTGCTCTGTCTGTGGAATTCTCCAGGCAAAAATACTGGAGTGGGTTGCCATGCCCTCCTCCAGGAGATCTCCCCAACACAAGGATCAAACCCACATCTCTTACGTCTCCTGCATTGCAGGCAAGTTCTTTACCACAAGCGCACCTGCTCCACTGGACTTTAATTTTGTTAGAAGGCTATGATGCCAAGAAGCCTAGTGTTCCCAGGCATCTAGAAAGAAGGATGTCAGCCCCTGACAGACCCCTGGTCACACTCCCCAGCGTGGGGCCTAGAGCTCCCCGGTGACCTGAGAGTTGTGGGCAAGGAAAATCGTAGGTGCTGTTGAGAAAGACATGGTACAAGTGCCAAAAACTAAAGATGTGGAGATGTGAATGGGGCAGGAGAGATGATAGAAAATTCAGGAAGAAATGTGCTGTGGCTCAGAAGAAGGGAGGTAGATGATGAACCCGGCCCAGACCAGTCCCCACCATCAATCCCACCATTATCACCATTTTCACCACCAATCAGAGAGACATCTCCACAAGGGAAATTCACCTTGGCTAAGACAACTTTCTCAGTCTCTAGGCAGAAAGGAAAGCTTAAGATAAACANGGAACTTTAAAAATGAGTGATCAATAAACTTAATATTCCTCCTTGTCTATTCACAGAAATAGGGAGCAGACAAAACAGAAGTAATGCAAAAGATAGATCCTCTAAGGTGCCTGTTTGAGTGACGCGTCTGGAAGTGACAGTAGCCTGGCTCAGAGGGCAGCGGAGCAGACGGCATTGCTGCAGGCCTAAGGGAAAGCGGCCCAGGTAACAGGAGCGGCGAGACCACCGAGAAAAGGTGGCCTGTTGCTTTAATGGCGATTAGCCGCGGAGGGTCAAGCTCTATAGAATAAAAAGTGTATCCCAGCCTGTGACCAGTGAGATTGTAAAATACCCAGAAAAGCAAGATTAAGACTCTTAAAAATGACACAGCTACATATATAGGAGGGTCCCAGAACTCAAAACTGACCACACTATAATAAGTAATCCTGGCAAGGAGCAGAAGCAGAGAGTATCTCAAAGCCCTGTAAGAAAAATTTAAAATTAGAAGCACAGCCTTGTAGTTACCTTTGATTCATCCTCTAATCCAATCTGTTCCCAAACCCTGTAAACCTTATGTCCAATACAAACTTCCTACACGGGAGAGCACCTTAGACCTGTTCTTGATCATGCCAGGCCTGCTAGTCCTCTGGGGTTTACAGAAGAAAATCTACAGTACTGGCTTAGCATCCAGAGTCCTCCCAACTTTGGTCCCAGCCTGACTTGTTCCACTCCCCTCAACAAACCCTACACACTGATCACAGCACCAGTCAGGAGTCCCCTCCTGAGACAGCGATTGCCTGACCTGTACCCTGCCCCTGGAGAATGCGCAGCGGACACCTGGGGTCTGGACACCTACTGGCACCCGCATGCCATTTAGAAATGGTACCGACAAGACCAGCTGATTCCCACTAGATATCACTCACAAGATCCTACTTCACACCTGGGCACTGCAGGCTTACGTCCTCCTGACCACAGTGACCAGAGAAAAAGAACCCAGGCCAGGCCAAACACAGCCTTTCTAAGAGAGGTGACAGATGAACCTGGGGACAGACTCAGCTTCTATTTGCCTTGGGATCAGAAGTCATTACAATGTGGGTTGGGGCTGCCAACCAGCATCCTACCCACCATGAGGGGAAATGGCCTCTGAGCTCTGTAAGGGCGAGGGGGGGTCCTCTCTGGTACATGGCGCCTGCACATTTTTTTGAATGAATAAGTGAATGTGACAGGGTCCATTCAGATCAGCAGGGATGTAATAGGGCAGGGAGGGCCAGTATGCAGAGAGGGTTCTGAGCGTGTGCCCTTTAGACCTCCAAATTAAGTCCGCTCACATGTTCCATGTCTGTCTTTCTGCTTCCACTAACTTGAGTTGGGTTTCTGTCACTTACAACGAGAAGACCTGCCCCTATCACGCTCAGAAGTTCAAACCCTTCCAGATCTGTTTCATACGCTACTTCTGTCATGCAGGCTTCCAAGACGCTCCCAGATTAAGGTACCCTCTATATTTTCCAATTACACTTACATGTTACCTAAATCTTCTAGTAACATTTATTTTTTTTCTATCTTGATTTAAGATGGCTTACACAAGCTGGAGAAGGCAATGGCACCCCACTCCAGTACTCTTGCCTGGAAAATCCCATGGACGGAGGAGCCTGGTGGGCTGCAGTCCATGGGGTCGCTAAGAGTCGGACATGACTGAGCGACTTCACTTTCACTTTTCACTTTCATGCACTGGAGAAGGCAATAGCACCCCACTCCAGTGCTCTTGCCTGGAGAATCCCAGGGACGGCAGAGCCTGGTGGGCTGCCCTCTCTGGGGTCGCACAGAGTCGGATACGACTGAAGCGACTTAGCAGCAGCAGCAGCAGCACACAGCTGAAGCAGACACCATCAGCGCCCCACCTAGAAGCAAGCCCAGGATCCTCCTGTGGTCCAGCAGCTATGGCCCTGCCTGGGAGGCTGCAGGCACTGGGCTAACAGCTCTCACAATGTCACTAGAACTACTAAAGCCCAGACTTGCCTAGGAGTCATCCAAGGGCCACATCCCCATTCCATTGCCAACTTGCTGGAGAACAAGAGCTGGCCCTCTCACCTCCAGGCAACAACAATCCACAGCAAGATTCATGCTCCTCGGGAGTCAGGTTCAAGATAGGTTTCTCCTGAAACCATGTTCTTGAATAGCTCCACCCCTTCCTCTACCCCAGTCTCTCACTCCTTTTGAGTGTCTCCTTTCCTTGATAAATGAAGTGCTAACAAATCTCCATGCCAAGCTCTGCTTTAAAGAAATCTGGTCTAAGGTAACATCCCAACTTCCCTACAAATCTCTTAAAGGCCAAATGTATATGGATCTTTCCTCCTGTCTCCTGTAGCGCAGTGCCTTCGTGGCATTCTAAAAGCAAACAGGAGGTGGTTATGTGAATGAAGGGATGAAGAAGTAATTGCACGGAGTTAGTAATTTTTAATAAATAAGAAGGAGTAAATGTCATGACACAAACCTGTGAACACAGTATAAAGAAGCAAACTTCTAGAACGGGCTAAAATTTCAAAATAATTCAGAAAACAACCAAAATGGCATGGTTTTTTTTTAGTTGAATCCAGAGGAAAATCTAGACAGGGAAATTCGAAAATCCTTTTTGTTAAACTGATTTTCCTCAATGTTTCTTAAATTCCCAATTCATCTAAATTTCCCAATTCATCTCTGATGAATTGGGTACTTAGAAATCAATCTCAATGTTCCTGCAATGCCTTGAATATCTACACAACAACCTGTTTCTTTAAGCAGGTGTGTTTTCCTCCAAGTTTACCTCCCTTTTCAAAAATACAAGTCTTCTACCACCAACAGAACAAAACAAACAAACAAAACCCTAGGAACAGGGCCTTGAAAATTGAACCTCAGGTCTGTAGGCTCCCAGGTATGCGTTACTTCCTCCACTGAGCTGGACTATCATCTTGGGAGAATTGTATCATTTCTAGGATATTTTGTGAGAAGAAACTTCCCAATCACATATAACTAAAAAAAAATCTTCCTTGTTGTACAGAACCCTTGAGTTCTGGGGTACTGTGGGCTTCCCACCATTAAACTCTATCCCCCCAACTCTGCTTCAGCCGCTGAAGGGTTAATCATTTAACCATTTCAGTCTCTTCTTCGGGTTCATAAGCGTGAAGGCACAAGCATAGTAGCGTCCCAGCACAGCGCATGCACACTCATAAAAACCGTCACAGAGAAACATCACACTTTCTGGTTTTAATATTCATCAGCTTCTTAGCCTAGAGTTCCTAATTCTCAGTGTGGGGCAATGCTTTCCTATTAAACATTTTCCCCTAAGCCTCATTACCTCTCTGTGGTAGAAAATCATTGTGATGCTTTGGCTGTCCTTGCAGGGAAGAAAATTAATTTACAAAAGAGGGCAAAATAATTTCCAAATAACAAATCCTTCTGAGTCTTGGAATTTGCCATGACATAACCAAGTCAGAGAGAAGGAAGAGGCTGTGGCTGCTTGACAAATTACTGAGAGTAGCTGAAACTGACCTGAAATTAACAAGCGTAGAAGAAGGAGGAAAGAGGGAGAGCCAGTGGGAAATCCTGGCCCCAGAAATCCACAGCATGAAATGCCAGTAAAGAAGACTGTAACCGGATGGCACTCTCAGAATAGGTGGGTGAAAACAAGAAGACAGGAAGGATACTCTATTAAATACACTGTAAACTGGAAAAAAAGGGCTGCACTTCCACTGCAAATCCATGACCGCCAGTTACTGCACCAAATGAATATAAACACATCTCTCTTTACCCCGTGCCCTACCTATTCAGTGAACTGAGAGTAACTTACAGTCATGGGAAATCTTCCAAAATTAAATCTACATGAAAATTTAAGTCGTAAACACAGGAAATACAAATGACCCTTTCAACAGCACTCTAGGCATGCAAAAAAATCTCTATTCCTTTTATTTTAAAAAGAATTAACTCTTGAAATACAGATCGCTGACTTTCGACATATTTGAGGAAGCTGTCCCAAAACTGATGTTACTCTACCACGTGGCTGCTCTGATAAATTGTGTGCTCACATATTAGCAGAAAATAACAAAATCGGATGATCATTGTCCCCACACCAGCCTCCCAGGTCCTCGCAAGCTTGCTGAACTCTGTTAAACCCCCGAAATGCAGATCAAGGTAGTAAATTAGACTAACTGTTGAAGTCGTGTGAACTCAAACACTTACTAATCGTGTGATCTAGAATAAATCGCTTAATCTCTCTGAGCCACAGTTCCCCACTGTGTTGTTGTGAAACTTAAATGAGGTCATGGATATAAGGTGTCAAATCCGTTGCAGGTGCCCGGTGAGCATTAGTTTTTTCTCCTTTCTAGTACCTGCTGTGAAATAGATGTAAAGGACAGGAGTCCACAGGCGCAAGAATACTAAATGCCCTGGCACATGCGCGTCGGTTGGGCCCCGTTTCCTGAGCAGACAATACATGATGGAGCGGGGAGGACCACTGACCCCTGCTCACTGACTCACAGTTTCAGAGGATGAGCAGCTGGGACTTGAAGGAGAGAAGCCATCCCCCTGTCCTTTGGGTAGTGTTCACTTAGTAGGAACTGGGGCAACAGTAGCTTTTCTGATCTTGGCCCAAAGTCCAAACTCCCAGGGACTAGCAATCAGCACCAAGGTGGTAGCTGTGACCAAATAGCACATGGAGATCCCAAAAGGCCCCTGAGACTCTGCACCCAGGTGACCAACCTCTAGCCATAGGAGGCTTGTAAATACCAAGAACCTGCATGCAAGGGCCTCTTTCAGGAGTAAAACTGGTGACATATGTGGAGGGGGAGGGTGTCTAACAGGCTTCCTATTGCCCCTCCGCAGTCAAAGCCAAAACAGAAGGACCTGGGAACAGAAACTCATTAAGGGTATTGCTCCACTGAAAGACACAGGGAAGAATGAAGGATACAAAAGTGTTCCCAGGCCTCCAGGATAAGCAAGAAAGAAAGTTCTAGGCAGCAATGAAAAGCGTCCAGTGGGACAAAGAGGTCTCTATCGGTAGACAAGCAGAGGCCTCCGGACGCCAGGATTCATTCATTGACTCAGTCCATCTACACTGAGCACTTCATGCGTCCGACACTTTGGCATGGTGGACAATGCAGGTGGCCTGTCCCTGAGTGCTTCAGTGGGCACCTCTCCTGCCCCCTCCCCAGCTCTCAGTACTGCCGTACCCCCACAGAAGCTCCTCCAGTTCAGCTTCCACAAGAGGGCCTGCTGGCCTGCTACCAGACCCTGTGGGCTCCCAGACCCTGTCTAATCCTCAGTATTATAAGGGAAATGGAATCTGACATGAGGGATCATTTCTTGTGACTTTGACTGACTTGAGTCACCTTTGGGCACCCAGGCACCCTGGCAGGGTTGATTCTCAGTACTGCCCTTGAAGTGAAGGACTCCAGTCCAGATATGGCTACTCAGGTTCTGTGATGCTCAAGTTACCAAGCAGCCTCACTAGCCAGCCAGAGGTCTCATATGCTTTCTCCCTTCAACATCCATTACACCACATTTCATTATCCACATACTTTTTCTTATTTTAATTTTAATCAAAATAATTNCCTTGAAGTGAAGGACTCCAGTCCAGATATGGCTACTCAGGTTCTGTGATGCTCAAGTTACCAAGCAGCCTCACTAGCCAGCCAGAGGTCTCATATGCTTTCTCCCTTCAACATCCATTACACCACATTTCATTATCCACATACTTTTTCTTATTTTAATTTTAATCAAAATAATTTCCTGAATTGGATCATCACACTACTGCCTCAAGTGGTCTGAGCCTACCTGGCAAGTCCCAGGCTCCAGAGGTCCAGACAAACGGCCTTACAATTGGATACCACTGACCACCTGAGCCTCTAGTTGGCTATGCCAGCTCGCTTCCAGAACAATTCCTATTCCAGAAAGCACCTTCTAGCCCAAACTTGCCCATCTCTCTTCTCTAGACACTCTCGAGCTGCTGATGGTTATTCCTTTGAAAGTTCATGAAGATCCTTACAACTTCAGCACACTACATAAATGTCATGTATAAAGAAATAGATGCTCAGGTTTTCTCTTTCCGAGTGGGAGCAGGTGGGGATTAGTGCAGCTTTTCCCCTAGGGAGCATCTTAGCCTGATTTGTGCTCATGCCATGTGGTTAGATCACCATAAGCTGCCCAAACATTCAGTAGCAGCATAAGAACAGCCCCTCCAGAGGCCAGATTTCTACAAACTCTAATTAAAGGAGGTCCACTGAGCTGAACTGAAAGTGCCCTTTCTCATATTGATGAGGTCAGTGCAGGAAAGAGGCAGGGATGGGAAGCATCAATCACGTGGGTCCAGGAAGCTGCCAGCATCACTGATTTTCCTTTTTCAGGGCAAATAACAGAAATTAATTCTAATTTAAGTTGAAGAATCATTGGGAGGAATCTGGGAGCTCACAGAATCATTGCCAAAGACTGGAAAATGAAGCTCAGATACAAGACAACTCCAGGAGGCTGGAGAATAAACAACAGAAATGGCCTGAGAGCGGGAACACTGTAACCTGACTGCCCCCAGCTCCATGCCCTGAGATGAATGAGCTCTAGCCAGGCCTTTGGTCCTCAGATTTTCAAATCCACAAGGAAGTCTGTCACATGAGATCTTGATATTCCAATCTCTGGTTGTGCTAGGGACTGACAAGAAATATTGGATCCCTTTGGCATCTGTTTGGTGGGCAAATCTCCTGCAGACTACAAACAGAAACAAAAGTCATCTCTCCAAAAGGAGAGCAGAGAACAGTGAGGAAGACAAGGTGCTATACCCCCGGTGGAAATGAAGATAAAAATGTCCTAATGCTCAGAGTCCCTGTGGCAGGGTGGCACCCCAGTTCGAGCCAGGGCTGGCCTAGCAGGGCCCCTGTCTCCTCCACAGACTCTCTCCCTGCATCCATGCTAAAGGTGAGCCACACTTCCCCAACTAATCCTTCCCCAGAGCTTAGGAGACAGGGGTTAATGGAAAGGCAGCAAGACTTGGGATATTTCTTGTGGCTCATCAGGTGAACCTGCCAGTCGGAGGTGCTTCTGCACACCTAGCTGTCACCTGCCACAATGAGGCTGGCTGGAAACAGGGACCTTCCCCCAAACTGAGCTACTTTTGGTTAAAATGAGAACTAAATGTGTGAAACTACTTCTAACGGAGGTCAAGAAATGTGCTAGCTAGATAACGCTGGTGATGGCAGAACCCAGCAAGCAGGCAACGAAGGCAACCCTCAGCCGACCTGGGGCTACAGTCTTCTGGAAACCCCGTCCTTCACCCAGGGCTGCTCGGAGACCCCACACGGCTCCTTTGCACACGTTGCTGCAGTCTGGATTTTATTTCCTAGGGCGACTGCTTGACAATGGTCTCTCTCAATGGAGCAAAATCTTGAAAGCACAGGGACCCAGTCTGATCTTACACGTGCTCTCACAAATGTCACCAGCACTTAACATCTGGTAATTAGATGTGGAAACTCATTAAATCAGTGTGTGTTAGGCGCTAGTCAATCTCTCAGTCCACCTTATCCCAGGAAACCAGTGACCTGCTTTACATCACCAAGGATCAGATTCGTCTTTTCTAGGGATCCATGTACATGCAATCATACATATGGCACTCTTTAAAATCTGGCTTCTGTTGCTCAGCATAAGGTTTTTGAGATTCATCCTTGCCTCTGCAGTTAACAACACGGTGTTTACTACTTCCCAGTTTTCTATTACCTGAATATATCATAATTCCTTTATCTATTCACCTGTTAATGGGCATTTGGATTATTTCCAGTTTTTTCTGTGAAGATTAAAGCTCTTCTAAATATTTATGTCCAAGTCTTTGTATAGAAATGTATTTTCATTTCTTCTAGGTAAATATTTAGGCACCAAATAGTAGTTTCATAAGGTAAGTTTACACTTACTTAAAGTCGCTCAGTCCTGTCTAACTCTTTGCAACCCCATGGACTGTAGCCCACCAGGCTCTTCTGTGCATGGGATTTTCCAGGCAAGAATAGTGGAGTGGGTAGCCATTCCCTTCTCCAGGGGATCTTCCTGACCCAGGAATTGAACCCTGATCTCCTGCATTGCAGGCAGATTCTTTACCATCTGAGCCACCAGGGAAGCCCAAGTCTACACTTACCTTTATGAGAAATGGACAGACTATCGCCCAAAGTGACTTCCCCAACTTCCTTTTCCAGAGTGCAGTCTGAACACCACTGTGGCCCACAGACACCTAGGGAGGTGTTTCTCTGGGGCTATAGGGTACGCGGGCTGGAAAAGGCTGTGACGTATCACGGTGGGATGAGAATTCTCAGCCAGGTCTGGAGGGCCCTCCTAGCAGAAGCCTTCTCGAGCCCTCAACTCTAAACTGCCTCTCTCCCTCCAGTGTGCACGGCGACAGTGTCTACCATCACTGGCCGTGCTGAGGGAGAGGAAGCACCGTATGCTTCTGCCAGCCAAGGGTTCAAGGGCAGAGCATCATCTTATTTACCTGAGTGTCTCTCCTAACCCCTACCCCTGAGAATTTTTCCCCATGCCTGGCATTACACATGGGTGATGAACAATGGCATGAATGAATACTTGAACAGAGCCTGGGTTAATCACTCCTCTCTGCGTGCCTGCCTCACTCAGTTGGAACATTGATTTCTCCACTTGGATGCACAACTTTGAGCACTGATCTCTCTCCGGGAGCACGTTTCCTTCAGTCTTTTGAGAAGAACACTAGGCTTGATGGCTTGGGGAGGAAAAGGAGGCTTCTCAGAGCCCCTTACGGGCCTTGCCTTCTCCCTGAGGACTGAGAGAGGGAGACCCCACCCCCACCCCGGTGGGGTCTTTCGTCTTGCACACACACGCAGGCCGGCACACAGCTCTCTTGTGTGGCTGTCCCAATCCTGGGAGGGAGGGCTCCACAACTGGGTCTCATGCATCTCAGGAGTGGTCCCTGCCTTGGTTGAGTGGCAGGATCATTCTAAGCCCAGATTCTCTACTCTGGAAAGAGCAGCAGTAATAAAACATTCACAGCATTGCTCTGAGGACAGAATGAGATACTGTATATGAAAGTGCTTTCAAAACACTAAACTACTCCCCAAACTAAAACCCTATTACCATGTGCCATTTGGTTTACCTCACCCTGTCTGTAGCCCCTTAGTCCACTGGCACCGCCAGACTCATCAGCTGCGTTGAGCAAGTACTAGTGTATCTGCCAAGTCTGGAAAAGCCGGGAACAGACCTACTGTTCGCGCCCACTGCTAAAATCTCCCTATGCTCCACCTCTTCCTTCCCTTGTACATGGCCTCTGCTCTAGTCCAGGTACCGGCCATCATTTCTCTGTGTAATTTGCATGGCAATGATACCACAAAGGAGGAGGGCCAAACAGCTATATTGGGGTACAGTTTTAGTGGCTCACATAGGAAAGAATCTACCTGCAATGGAGGAGAACCAGGTTCAATCCCTGAGTTGGGAAGAACCCCTGGAAAAGGGAATGGTAACCCACTCCCAGAATTCTTGCCTGGAGAATTCCATGGACAGAGGAGCCTGCTGAGCTACAATCCATGGGGTCCTAGAGAGTCAGACATGACTGAGCAACCAACACTTTCTAAAATTAAGCTATTATTAATCTGAACTAGATTGTTTTAAATTAAGATATTAATTATAATCCCCAGGGCAACCACTAAGACAATAACTCAGAAACATCTGTAATAAAAGATACAAACAAGAGAACAAAGAGGTTACACTAGAAAATATCTGTTAATGCACTTTAAGGTAACAATGGAGGAACAGAGGGATAAATACGTAAAGAATATAGAAAACAAACAACAAGATGAAAGATGAAAATCATACTTTATCAAGAACTTCATCAAATGTAAACAGACTAAACGATTCCAGTATATAAATCGCTGAAAAGACCCAACCAGATGCGGTCTACAGAAAACAAGCTTTAGATTCAAAGATAGAGGTATGGCCAAGGAAGTGGAGCAGAAAGACTCTGCGCTCACCTCCTGCCACGGGCACACCATAATTACAATTTACAGAGCAACTGTCTCTGAGAAGGTCCTGCAGACTAGCAGAAAAGATCTGCCACATCTAAAGATACAAAGGAGGGACCACAGGGAGGCAGACTGGGAGGGGCAGAGACGCAGTGCAGTCAGGACCCACAGCTCCAGGGATGGTCCACAGGTGGGCGGATGATCACAACGGAAGCGGTTCGCCCCCAAAAAGCGAGGAGTCCGAGACCCACATCAGGCTCCCCAGTGTGGCAGGCTCACACCAGGAAAAAGAGCCCCAGGAACGTCTGGCTTTGAAGGCCAGTGAAGCTGACCTACAGTGCCGGGGTCCAGCCCCGGTGGATCTAGGGTAATTCAAAGCAGGGACGGAGCCAGCATTTAGGAAAGAATTATTTAATTAGAGATATAGAGAGAGATTGGGGAAGAATAGTGTAGTAGGAAAATTAGTGGAGAAAAGAGGCTGAATAACTTGGTTTACGCAGAAAGCCAATAAAACCCCAAGACAAGGTGCTTGCACCGCCTACATAGGCCACAGGCGTCTTCCTGGTCTCCCGAAGGAGCAGAGACACAAAGCGCCTCCCCGTTCAGATCTTAGGAGCCCAGGAATTAGTAGGCCCGGCGAGCCTCCGAGCTCCAGATGGGAATTCAGCCAGAAAAGAAGAGAACGAGAAAAGACGACATGAGGGAAACCAGTCTTTCCAGGAACTGGTCCGTTTCTTTATTTTCCAGGGCCGCTTTTATACTTCAAGTCGTACATAGAGAAAAATGGAAAATACAAAGTCACGCGGGGTCAGCAGTCCTGGCCCTTATTGAAACCATGCTTTCTTTCTGCATTCCTTCCAGTATACAAAGTTCTCAGGTGATTTACATCATCTTCTGGCCAAGAGGCCTGCTAACATTTTATGACACTTTCTGACGAAAACTTATTTTCTCCAAAGGTCATTTTTCTTAAGTCAGGCACCACTCTCGGAAGGCACCAGATAAAGTTGCATTTCTATAGGGCAAAGGTGCAGTGGGCTACAGTCAAGAAAAGAATTTACCTAGCCTAAGGTCTAACGTGATTAAAATCAAGGTTAATACTTATTTCTCCTATATGCTAGTTATATCAATTAGTGTGTATAAGGGGCAAGGGATATGGAGGCTTAGCACCAAATACTGGCTCAACAATGAAACCCTCCACCGGTATAATTTCTAACTAACTCGCTAATACTATACTAATAATTTTCTAACTTCTCAAAAGAATCTGTATTTAGAAAGTTTATGGCATCTCATGCCTCTCATGGTTGGGAGGCTGTGAACAATCACATGTGGCCAGACAAACCTGTCAGGCAGGCTAGAGAACCATCAGAGGAGCTTGTGGACGGAAACACTCTTGTCATGCTCAGGAGATTTATTAACTGGAGCTCAGAGTTAGCTCCTTTTCAGAGAGAGGTGGTGGGGGATAGCCCCCCCCCGGAATGTCAGAAGTGTAGGTGCAAGCATAATGCAGTGAGGCAGGCAGACTCTGGTTTTGGGGGAAGATGCTTGAGAATGTCCAGGGGGACCCCTGAGGCCTGATCTTGCCTTTGCGTATGTCAGGCCTCCTTCCTCATGACCTTTGCCATGGGCGGGATTCCTCACGCTGGCTCTGGGCAATACAGCAGAGAGAAAGAGCTGTAAGAAACAGACTCCACTCTTAAAAGGTGCAAACAAAATCTCACACACCCCAACTCTCGGTGCAGAGGCAGTAATTTGAAAGACGACTAGGTTAGAGCACTACACTTGGACTACTTTCTCACATCATATACAAAAACAAACTCAAAATGGATTAAAGACTTAATGGAAGACCTGGTACCAGAAAGCCCCAAGAGTAAAGCAAAGGCAGCACATCCTTTGACATCATTCTTAGAAATCTGTTTTGACTATGCAACCTCGGGGAAACAAAAGCAAAAACAGAAAACAAACGGGACAACTCAAACTGAAAACTTCTGCACAGCAAAAGAACTATAGACAAATAAGGCAGTCTACAGGGAGAGGATATTTGCAAATCATACATCTAATTAGAGGCTACTATCCAGAATATGACCAAAAATGACTCATATTCAGAACACATATTTTAACAATTTTACAAATCAAAAAGAAAAAGAGCAACACCCATTGGAAATGTACAGTGGGCAAAAGAGCTGAGATATCCAAATGATCAGTAAGAATGTGAAAAGACGTTCAAAATATTTAGTCACTGGGGAAATAAAAATTAAAACCACAGTGAGACCCCACGGTATTCCCCTCAGTAGACCTAAAATTAAAAACACTGACAACAGTAAGAGTTGGCAAGAATGAAAAATATCTATAACTTTCATACATTGCTCGTGGGAGTGAAAAATGCTTCAAATACTTAGGGACACTGTTTTTGACAGTATCGTCTAAAGCCAGGTGGCACTAGTGGTAAAGAACCCTCCTGCCAGTGCAGGAGACATAAGAGATGTGGGTTCGATCCCTGGGTTGTGAAGATCCCCTGGAGAAGGAAACAGCAACCCACTCCAGTATACTTGCCTGGAGAATCCCTTGGATGGAGAAGCCTGGCGGGCTACAGTCCATGGGGCTGCAGGGAGTCGGACAAGACTGAAGCGGCTTAGCATGCGCATACTTGGTAATCCTGCAATCCCACTCCTGGGCATACGTCTTAGAGAGATGGACCCCAACTGACACCACCAAAAGACATGGACAGGAGCATGCCCATTACAGTGCCACAAAGCTAGAAATAACACCTGTGTCTATCAGCTGGAGGAGGGATAAACAAATTATGGAATATGCATATGATGGATGGAGAAGGCAATGGCACCCCACGCCAGGGTTCTTGCCTGGAGAATCCCAGGGACAGCGGAGCCCGGTGGGCTGCCGTCTATGGGGTTGCACAGAGTCGGACACGACTGAGCGACTTCACTTTCACTTTTCACTTTCATGCATTGGAGAAAGACATAGAAACCCACTCCAGGGTTCCTGCCTGGAGAATCCCAGGGACGGCGGAGACCGGTGGGTTGCCATCTATGGGGTTGCACAGAGTAGGACACAACTAAAGCCACTTAGCAGCAGCAGCAGCAGCATATAATGGAAGGCTACAAAGCAAAAATCCCACAGAAGATATAACAACATGGGAAAATCTCTAAGACATTACGTGGTATGACAGAAGCCAGACATAACAAGAATATGCCCTGTATGATTTCATTTATATGATATTCAGATACAACTAACTGATGGTGATTAAAAGCCAGTCATCACCTCCAGATGAGAAATGACTGAGACCAGAGTGCCACAGAAGCATCTGGAATACTATTACATTCTATATCTTGATCTGGGTGGTAGTTACATAGGAGTGTGCATACGCACAATTAAAGAAAAAGGCTCTAGTTAAAACTAACATATTTATGCACTTGACCAAACCATGATTTCAAAGTTTTTCTATCACATCATCAAAGATTAAAATAGACTGAATAATAATTTAACAAAATAAAATAAATTATATTTAAAAAATAACTGAACCAAGAACTCCAGCCTGGGTCTGCCCCAGAAACAGCATGTCTGTGTCCCCACGTCCCGAAGGTCTTACGCTGTGTTGCAGTTAAAGCAGTCAAGGATTTCCTGAGCATTTTTTACTGACCTAAAATACTAACGATTCATAGTCAACTTTCAGTCAACTAAAATTCCTGACTCTCTTTACCCCATGCCCAGCTAAGACCTACTGTCCTCGTTCTGTCCTTATGAATGTTTTAAATGTTTTTAATGTCATTATTATCACTTGTTACTGCAAACCATAACAACTTTAATGAAAGTCAACTGCAGTTCGGAGAGGAAAATTTCGGCTTGCCATGCCACAAATCATCGAGTTCCAGGAACCTCCAGCTCCTGTCCACTAACATATTTAATTTTTATGTACTGATAATCACCTCATTAGATACAAATTTGCTATTCTTTTTAACATACATACTGTTAGATCATAAATATTTCCCATCTCTTCATCGTCTTTATAATTATCTTTTTTATTGCCTTCAGAATTGTCTACTGTGTGGCTACACCCACAATTTACCTAACTACTCTGCAATGAACATTCACGCTGTTTCCAATGTTTCACTATGACAGATAACACTGCAATAAAATCCTTATATACTCACCTGTCTTACTTAACTTTATTTATACTTTTAGGCAAAATTCTTAGGAGTGAGTTCATTGAGTCTAACATATAATTTTAGGTATGCTTTGCAAAGTGATTTCCTAATGGACACAGTCACCAAAACCATATAAAGGCAAGAATTTTATCACAATCTTGGCAAAAGAGTTATAACTTTTAATCAAATACAATAGATATGAGTTCCGGGATTTTGCCTCATTGGGCAATTATCTGAGTCCTCCAGGAGCTGTCCGTTTTGCCATGTAAGTTTCTGAAATTCTGGCATTTAACACAGGGTCAGCACAGTGAAGGAGCTCAATAAACACCTTTCGAGGGACCTGAATGTTATTTCTTCTGCTGTTACTGTTCACTCATGCCTTTTAATCTACTATTTGCCTCATTGATTTGAATGAGGCAAGGTAACCACTTTCACCTTGTTATATTTGTAACAAGGGCTCTTTCTTCAATCATTTCTGTCTTCTTTGTCTTTAATTGTAAAATAAAGTCATGTCTCTCTAAATTCCTTTTTTACTGAAGTATAGTTGACTTACAATACCTTACTAGTTTCATGTGTATCATTTAAAATTTAGGAAATTATCTGAAAAAAATCTTGTGGTCTATTTTTTGCCAGTTTTCCATGATTTAAAAAATGTGCTTAATTCCTTGGTACTTCCCTGGTGGTCCAGTAAGACTCTGGTCTCTCAATGCAGGGGGCCTGGGTTTGATCCCTGGTCAGGGAACTAGATCCCACATGCCACAACTAAGACCCAGGACAGCCAAATAAGCAAGTAAATATTTTAAAATAAAATTTAAATTTTAAATATTTAATTCCTTAATAGGACTATTATTTTTGGCTCATTATTAGATGTGTGGCTATTTTTTCCTAATAATAAATTCTACCAATATCTNTGGTCAGGGAACTAGATCCCACATGCCACAACTAAGACCCAGGACAGCCAAATAAGCAAGTAAATATTTTAAAATAAAATTTAAATTTTAAATATTTAATTCCTTAATAGGACTATTATTTTTGGCTCATTATTAGATGTGTGGCTATTTTTTCCTAATAATAAATTCTACCAATATCTTTTATTAAGCCATCCTTCCTTTCTCCATGGTATTTGATTGCCCTTTTATCCATTGCATAAATTCAGTTCAGTTGCTCAGTTGTGTCCGATTCTTTGTGATGCCATGAATCACAGCACACCAGGCCTCCCTGTCCATCAC
>SJYA01003065.1:74777-120474 GCA_006410615.1 Neotragus moschatus | reverse complement strand
GATCCAGCGGATGTTGCCAATTTGATCTCTGGTTCTTCTGCCTTTTCTAAAACCAGCTTGAACATCTGGAAGTTCACAGTTCACGTCCTTTATGTAATAGAATGTTTTTCAGCTGTAAATCTCTGCTTTCCACCAATATCTCTCTAATTTAATTATTCTTGGTTTATGTGTTCTAAAATCTGCTAATACTGGCCCTCTTCATTATTTCCTGTTCTCTGAATATTTTACATTAACCATGTTTTTCTTTCTAGAATAATTTCCTGATTTTTTTTAATCCAATAAGAAAATTGATTGGGATTTTGATAGAGATTGAACTATAGTTACAAATCAAGAATAGACTTTTTTATATTTAGCTAAAGACTCTACCCAGGAATACAGTAAGTCTTCTTGATTACTCTTCCCTATTTCTTTCAATCAAACATGATGAAATGCCAAAGAACACGGGCTGTGGAGTTGTATTATCTGGGTTGGAACCCCAGCTTGGCTATAAATTGTGTATATATACAGCTATGTGTATCAGTCAGCACTGCTAAGTGACAACCATAAAGTCTCATTTAGCAGCACACAACACTGAGGATGAATTTCTCACACCAGCAGATTTCTAGGTCACCAGGATGGCCTTGCTCCATGCGTCTCTTTCCTGGATCCAGGCAGGAGGGCAATTAGTACCTGGGTCATGCTCTCATCCACATGTGATCAGAAGCAGAGGGGCAGGTGGAATCATGTTGCCATTGAAGGCCTAGGCTCAGAACTTGCACGCTCACATTTGCCTGAATGTTATTGGCCAAAGCAAATTCATGGCCAGATCCAGCATCCACAGGGCATGGAACTAAATGTTATCAGTGAATATTTAGGAAAGGGAATGAATATCCATTGTCCAACAATTCAGTCCACCACCGTACGACCTAGGGAGACTCACTTAAAGCCCAAGTCTCAGTTTTCTTCTTTTGTAAAATAGATTATCACTTACTCATCTCATGAGGCTGCCTTGCGGACTCAATGGAATAATGTCTGAAAATCACTCAGCACTGTACCCGATGAATATCAAGAGCTACTCATTTACTCAGTAGTAAATGTCAAATATTATGATTGTTTTTAATTACAAAGCAGATACTCCAAATGACCTTTTGAACCCAGGTGGAGACTTTCCATTTTTCCACATCAGATTTCAAGCCTGTTATCTCTGACACATTGTTCCAGTGACTGGACATATTTGGGATCATCATCTATCACGTAAATAAGTTCTGATTGTACTGCACTAAGTAGGTTTCCCATATATTACCTGCTGGCTGGTGCAGGGCTGATGAAATAGCTTTCCCTGTTGACTTGCTGTAATTTGCATGTTTAATCACTGTGTCATTGCTCTTCATGGGTGGTGGACGTGTCCAGGAAGACAGGACAACCCTGAAGCCCACTTCTGGTTGACATAAATCAGTGAATCAATAACTTCTGGGTACATGCACTTAAAGTTAACACATCCACCTAACTGTCCTGCTTTAAATTCTGTTTTTCCATTTTCTTTACAAGGGCCGATCAACAGCCTTGTGTACATCTGAATATGCTGCCTTAAGTTTCTCCGCTCCTGTTGTGTGTCCTTGTCATAGGTATGAATTTGTCCAGCATCTCCAGATATGGAAGATATCAATCTTCCCTGTCTCCTCTAGGGAAACTCGCAATTATTTGTCCACATTCAGTTCAGTCACTATAGCCTGAAGAACCATCTCTTCCCTTGTTTAGACAAAAACACTGGGATTTCTTTGAGCCTTTTGAAATCTCCTTTGCCAAAGTGTAGGATGAGCATGTGTTTGTCCAGCTTTCCCTTCCTGGTTTCAAAAATTAAAAGATCATCCGGGCAGGCTATCACAGGTTTCTTCTTGATTCTCTGTGTGTGTGTGGAGTCAGTCGTTCAGTCGTCTTCTACTCTGCGAGACTCCACAGACTGTAGACTGCCAGGCTCCTCTGTCCACGGAATTTTCCAGGCAAGAACACTGGAGTGGGTTGCCATTTCATACTCCAGGGGATCTTCCCAACCCAGGGATCAAATCCACATCTCTTGCACCTCTCTCTTCCTTCTACTTTACCAAAACATTTTCTCTGTATCATCCCCATTTAGAGCCAAGGTAGCAGTTGTCCTCACTGGATTCTGTTATATGGGAAATAAAGTTGTCAAAAAGCTGTGTGATGCCAATGATGTCTAGCAGATGCTAGTGCATGGCTGAGATCAGCTTAGGGGTCCCCTAGAATTTTCAAACAGAGGATGCTAACTAGCTTCACTGTGGATGAGGAGCGGAGGCCAGTTTGTAGTAGGCTAAAGTTGCAGAGCACAATTCTAGGGATGGACTATTTGGGGTTCCGATTTGCAGTCAGTGGGCCCTTCTTCAACCAAGTTCCCTCCAGACAGGTGCCCACCCAACAGGTGATCAAGAAAATCAAGCTGTGTGAAAGGCCATCTGTTCTAACAACTAGGTGAATTTGTGCCCTATAAAAGACAAGAGGGATTTTTTTCCCCTATAAAATATAGTTCACCTACATAAAAAATTAACATTTATATGTCTTTTCTTTACTATTCTTCCAAAATCTATCTATCCAAAATGGTGTGCCATATGTGCTAGGAGGCCTTGCGAGAACTCACCTAAGGCTCAGGGGCCCTCTTTGTTTCTGTTTACTTGTCAGCCGACTGCTGGGTTAGCAAATGCTGTCTGATAGATGCTAATGCCTTTGTGTTGCGTGTCTTGTCTTTCTTAGAATCCTAACATGTCTGTGCTTTTCTCTTCCTTTTTTTTTTATTAATATAAAAGCATTTATTTCTCCAATTTGATTTTCAGTTTTTTCTTCTGTTTTCAACTAAAAACAAAACAACCAGAGATCAAACTGTGATCATTTCCTGCAGCAATTAACCTGCCTTTAAGGCCATGTTCTGCTGAGCACTGTGATCCCCGTTAATCATGACTTAAGACCATGTTCCATCAATACAGCACAATTACCAGAGTGGCTCGCAGTCAACTGTTTAGAATCACTGCCCCAGGAGCAGAGATGCCTCCAGACTGGGTGAAGGCATCTGAGTTATTGCTCACGTGACATGTGCCTGCCTGTCTTCAGAGAAGGGCGGCCCCTTAGCAGCTCCCACTGACCTTGAAGGAAGGTGCCAGATCCTGGCTCCTCCCAGAACTCACTGGTGGGGCAAATCACTGCTTCCTTCCTTATAACGTCTGACCACCCGTCTAGCTCCTTGCTTCCCCAGACCCTTCCAGGTGTGTGCAACCAACCAAAGAGGCACTCACATCCCAAGCGACACCCAGAAAAACAGCCCTCCTGTCCCTACAGCAGCCAGAGCAGAAACAGCAGCTTCTCTCTCAGCCACAGCCGGTATCTCCTAATCTCTGTGTCACTTTTTGTAAATGTCTGCCTTCGGGCATGACAATCTTCAAAAGCTCCAGATGACAGGCAAAAACAGAAACACAGAGTTATTGAGGCCCCAGGAAAATATAAAACACTGGCACAGATTTGCTCCAACCGTGCTGGAAACTGACCTGTATGCTCTGGGACCATGAATGATCTGAAATCATCAAAGGACGCATTCTGCCTCTCCTGGCCCACAGAGAAGGCACGGAGGGAAGGTGTATTCGTGCTGGAAGCACAGGCCAGGGGACCCCAGAGTAGTCCTTTCCCTCTGACAAAGCCCAGCTCCCAAGGGAGAGAAGAAAGCCCCGAAGCCCACGCAGAAACCAAGGATGAGGAAATCCTGGAACACTCTCTGCTTACCCATCTAACATGGAGTACAGCCCTGTCCACTGAAACTGCAGTTAGTATCCACATTTTGGGGATTAATATAATTTGAAGAAGACAACAAAGAGCAGACTCACTGGAAAACATCCTGATACCGGGAAAGACTGAAGACAGGAGGAGAAGAATTCCAGAAAAACACCCTCTACTGCTTTATTGGCTATGCCAAAGCCTTTGACTGTGTGGATCACAACAAACTGTGGAAAATTTAAAGAGATGGGAATACTAGACCACCTGACCTGCCTCTTGAGAAGTGTATGCAGGTCAGGAAGCAACAGTTAGAACTGGACATGGAACAACAGACTGGTTGCAAATAGGGAAAGGAGTACGTCAAGGCTATATATTGTCACCCTGCTTACTTAACTTCTATGCAGAGTACATCATGAGAAATGCTGGGCTGGATGAAGCACAACCTAGAATCAAGATTGCCAGGAGAAATATCAATAACCTCAGATATGCCGGTGACACCATCCTTGTGGCAAAAATCAAAGAACTAAAGAGCCTCTCGATGAAAGTGAAAAAGGAGAGTGAAAAAGTTGGCTTAAAGCTCAACATTCAGAAAACTAACATCATGGCTTCCGGTCCCATCACTTCATGGCAAATGGATGGGGAAACAGTGGAAATAGTGAGAGACTTTATTTTGGGGGGCTCCAAAACCACTGCAGATAGTGACTGCAGCCATGAAATTAAAAGACACTCTCTCCTTGGAAGAAAAGTTATGACCAACCCAACCTAGACAGCATATTGAAAAGCAGACATTACTTTGCCAACAAAGGTCCATCTAGTCAAAGTTATGGTTTTTCCAGTAATCATGTATGGATGTGAAAGTTGGATTATAGAGAAAGCTGAGCACCGAAGAACTGATGCTTTTGAACTGTGGTGTTGGAGAAGACTCTTGAGAGTCTCTTGGACTGCAAGGAGATCAAACCAGTCAATCCTAAGGGAAATCAATCCTGAATATTCATTGGAAGGACTGATGCTGAAGCTGAGACTCCAATGCTTTGGCCACCTGACGCAAAGAGCTGACTCACTGGAAAAGACCCTGATGCTGGGAAAGATTGAAGGCGGGAGGAGAAGGGGACGACAGAGGATGAGATGGTTGGATGGCATCACTGACTCAAAGGACATGAGTTTGAGTAAACTCCAGGAGTTGGTGATGGACAGGAAGGTCTGGTGTGCTGCAGTCCATGGGGTTGCAAAGAGTCAGACACAACTGAGCAACTGAACTGAGGAGAAGGGGGTGACAGAGGTTGAGACAGTTGGATGGCATCATTGACTCAATGGACATGAATTTGAGCAAAATCCGGGAGATGGTGAAGGACAGGGAACCCTGCTGTGCCGCAGTCCATGGGGTTGCAGAGTCAGACACGACGACTTAGTGACTGAACAACAACAAGGTTTTTTAAAATGCTTAGAAACGTGACTAGAACATGGTAGAAATTCAGTAAATAATTTTCTTCCATCCTACAGCCTACTGTGGTTAAAATGCAGATACCAGAGAAGCACAGACTTAGTCGCAGGGGGATCATCCAGGGAGGAGCGGGAGGAACAGACAAGGAGGAGCCCACGACTCCAGGGCTGACCCCGAGGATGCACTTTCTACCTAAAGGCTCGCCGTGTGTACTGCAGAAACTACTGTGCCAGCCATCCAAGCACATCTGAGCTGGGTTCACCCCAGAGGCAGTGAGTTTTCAATTCTGCAGAAGAGAAACTTCTGGAAAACAAGCGAATAAAAATAGCTGTAGAACATGTCTAACAACATAAAGGGGACATGTCAGCACAACGCCACCAGGCACACCTACTGAGCCTAGAAACGCCCCCTCTTGCATGAACACACTCAAGGCTGCCCCTGCAGGACTCAATGCCATCAAGGGGTCCCCTTCACTTTCCTGGATGAGATCACAAGTCCCAATTCCCAGGCAGAAACATCAGGCTAATGTACATATGGCAAATACCCATACCTTGATAAAGACCCTCTACTCAAAATGAAATCCCAACCCGTATTTAAACAGAGTGCCAAGAATGGACCCCAGTGTGCCATCGTGGACCACACTCTGGAGCCTGGGCAAACACCTGGCCCACCCAATTCACTGGAGGGTGAGTGGCTCTGATAACAGTCAGATACTGCGAGGCCCCATGAGGGTATCCACATCAGGCTGGACCAGAGGGACCAACGAGTCAAAGAACTCATTCAGCTCTCAGACAGCATTTTGCTAAACTCCCAGGTCTCCCCCATATAGCTGAGGTTATCCCTATGGCTCTTGCTCGCTGTATAAAATAAAGCCAGCAACAAGTGAGGCAGGGATGGGCATTCTCCCAGACCGTGGACCACCTTCCCCACGCACTTAGTGATTACACATCCCTGAAGACACATCCTTTGGGCTCAGGCCCAACACCATGCAGCTCCCAGGGGTGCTCCCTTTGCCTCTGACTGTCTGCTGGACTTAAAGACCCAGAAATGCTACCAAGTGCGTCAGCCAACATCTAAAAACATACTGTATTTACTTCCGAATGGTTTCCCCAAAGAAAGTGGGATGGCTTATCACAAAGAATGTGCTTAATTGACTGGTACAACATAAATAAAGCATAATAAATTAGAACAAGGGGAAAAGGAAAACACAACTGTGCAGGCTTGAGAATTAACAGTCTTGACCTTCCTGGCCGTGAGAGCAAAACAAGGTAAGACATTCGGTTCCCTGGATCATGATGTCAGGGAAAAGGAAGCAAATGTTCCCTAAATTCTGAAAGATAACTCTCCAACTGAGGTAGTGGACAATTTCTTCAAGGGAAAAAGTAAATGCTTGTTATATGTTGACTACATGATGGGAATGAGATGAGACCCTTGACGTGCAGGGCCCCTCAGCCCGAAGGGGCTTTGAACACAGTCCAGTGTGGATGAGGTGGTGAGCAGCATGCTGACCAGGTCCAGCTCTGACTCACCCCCTGGCCCCCATGCAGGACACAGCCTGCCCAGCCGAATGCGGCAGCCACGTTTCTGCGCATCTTTCCTGCATCTTCCCGGCGACTCTGCAAGGACATGGTTCTGTCTCATAACAGAGAAACCGGGACTCAAAATCCATAAATGTCTGAGCCAAGTTCAAGTCAGTGAGTGACACCCGAATGCTCCTACTCCCATATCCAACTTCTTTCTACCATACGCCAATAACGATGTCAGCCACAGAGACTGTGGCTAATTCCATACCGCCTGTTGCTTGTAGGGCCCTTGACAAAAGCTGCCACTTTGTGTAGGGAACTCTCAGTCTGGGGACATAACGAAGGCCATGCGCAGAGCTTTTTGGTGGTCCGGCTTCCCCCCAAGGATAGAACTGAGGACCAAAGGGGAAAATGACTCAGGCTCTGCATCCCGCCCCCTCCACATCCTGAAATGCTCCTCAGCATCACAGGAGAGCCCCCTCCACCACCACCGATCTGCGTCTCCAAGAGGGGGACCCGGGTATGCTGATGTTTCAAAGGTTCCCAAGTTTTCTATATGAAGAGAGAAGGCTGTAGTAACCTGCTAGGGCTGGGTAACAGTCTACCACAGACTGGGTGGCTTAAACTACAGAAATTTTTCTTTCCAGTTCTGGAGACCAGAAGTTCAAGATCAAGGTGTCTGAAGGATTACCTTCATTCTGAGAGCTGTGTGGGAAAATCTGCTCCAGGACTGTCTGCTCGGCTTGCAGATGGATGTCTTTTCCCTGGATCTTCACGCAACCTTCCCTCTGTATGTTTCTGTGTCCAAATTCCCTTTTATGACACTAGTCATATGGGATCAGGGCCACCCTACTGACCCTCTTTTAACTTCATCACCTATACAAACTCCATCTCCAAGTAGGTACACATGCTGAGGTACTGGGGTTAAGACCGACAGATTTTTTATTAGGAGAGGGGATTCAATCTGTAAAAGAAGGCTATAGCACAGACAGGTACGGTCTGTGACAGATGCTGGTGTCCACAGGGATCAGGAAGAATCAGGACGCCAAGCAAAGCACTGGCTCGCAGCCAGGTTTCAGGTCTGTCCGCTGCCCCTCCTGGCCACCCTCATCCTTTGCCAGAACAACTTCAGTAGCCTCCTGGCTGTCTCTACTCACCCACAACTGCCACCCCATCAAGGCTCCACAGCACAGAGCAGCCAGAATGAACTTTTCAAACAAACACAAATCTGATAACAGCAGCCACTGTTTAAAAACCCTCAGAAGCTGCCCATTAATTTCAGAAGAGAGACCAAAGCCACACCATCCTTATCACTTTCCAAATACTGCACTGGGTCCTGAACCACTCTGCCCTGCCATCCTCCCCGACCTGGGACTCACAGTTAAGTTCCTCTCACCCATCATATCCAGCTCAGACATTTTCTTTCCAAGGTCTGCTGTATGAGACCATAGCACCCAGCATAACAGCATCAAGACTTCTCTGCCCTCATTAGACCCCCACCCCACCCCCAGCACTTAGCACACTGCCCATCTCATGATGGTAGCTCCATACTTGTTAAGTGAAGACCAAGTATGACAGTGATTCGTTTAAGTGTATTAGCCTGGATCGCTTTCTCTCTTTTTGTGAATGCTTGTTAAATCCTTTCTAGGCTTAAGGCACTACACTAGAAGCTTTAGATACAAAGACAACTTTTATTTCTACATAATACATGAGGATGCTGAAGTTTTGAGACCAGAACGGATTGTCTAAGGTCACACAGCTGACACCATCTGACTCCTGATACTGAGTTCTCAACCATAAAGCTCCACTGCCTCCCTGGGCTGGGCCTTATCCAGGGCAGCCCTGATTTCCTCCTTCTGTAGTCATCTCTGGGTATTTATGGGCCAGGAGAGAAACCTCCCTGCTCCTTCTCCACAGAAATATCCTCATGTTTTCCCTCCCAGAGGTTATGGAGCAAAAGGCTGATAAGAGAGCAATAATGATAACAGGCTGTGTAGCACAGGCTGTGCCCCAAGTCGGGTCAGAAGGGGGTTCACCTCCTGAGTACACTGTAATGAACTGAGCCCTGGACCTGAGTTCCCAAACGAGGCACTTGATTCTGATTCTGCAGGATATGGGGGCAGGGACTTGGGCGAGTTGTTTTCCTCCTTGTAAGATGGGAGTGAACGTTGAAGTGCATTTCACAGCGAGGACTCAGGAAATCACAAATGCCTGGCTGGCTGCTGGCCACGGCAGGCACTAAGGCAACGACAGCAGTCTCTTCCTTCCTCCACACTTGTAGCCTGGGCAGCCCCAGTGCGAAGGGGCTACTGGCTTCCACTAAGGCTATGGGACAAAGGGCTGTGTGAGGATTAAATCTCAGTTCAGCCACAGCCAATGAGCACAGTGTTGAGAACTGACCGACAGGCGGCAAGTTCCAGTCCAACCCCTGGAGGAAACGACCACCGGTAGCCAACCGAGAGGAACGTAGCCAGCCACTTCACACCCTCATCTCTGCAAGCACCACGTCTGGTCAGATAAACAGCTAAAAGGCAAGACTTGTTTGATTTTGGCTCTACCGTACATGCGGAAATGTGCAGGCAACGGCTGTGGATTGAGTCACTCTAGAGAAGAGAGGATTATTAGCCTTCGTAGAGGGGAACCTGGCAGCACCTGGCTGCCAACAGCGCTAACTACACAAGGGCCTCGTTGCCTGTCCAGCCTTAGATGGGAGCCCAGCAGCCACTAAGAATCTTGGCAAAGGACTTCATGCTGCTGCTGCTGCTGCTGCTAAGTCGCTTCAGTCGAGTCCAACTCTGTGTGACCCCATAGACGGTAGCCCACCAGGCTCCCCCATCCCTCCAGGCAAGGACGCTGGAGTGGGTTGCCATTTCCTTCTCCAATGCATGAAAGTGAAAAGTGAAGTCGCTCAGTCGTGTCCGACTCTTAGCGACCCCGTGGACTGCAGTCCACCAGGCTCCTCCATCCATGGGATTTTCCAGGCGAAAGTGCTGGAGTGGGGAGCCATCGCCTTCTCCAATGCATGAAAGTGAGAAGTGAAGTGGCTCAGTCGTGTCCGACTCTTAGCGACCCCATGGCCTGCAGCCCACCAGGCTCCTCCATCCATGGGATTCTCCAGGCAAGAACACTGGAGTGGGGTGCCATCTCCTTCTCCGGGACTTCATGCTGGTCTCCTTCAAATGGTGCCAAAGTTCCTCCACGCACTGCTTCCTCCCTGGCTGGGCTCCCCGGCAGGCCGGTGACTTGTACCCAGATGGGCGCGTGTGGAAGCGCCGTCTACCAAGGTCGGGCCTTCTCTCCCTCTGCTGTCGCTTTTGTGCTCTCCACGCCAGCGCCCCTTTGATCCTGGTGTTTGTTCCAGGAGTGCTCACTGACCAACTACGCGGAGTCCGGTCTGCGCCAGCTGCCACCGTGGACGTGGGGGCTACGACAAGGGTGGGACAGACACAGACCCTCCTTGTCACAGACTGGTGGGAGAGAGAGTCAGCTGACCACCAAACTAGCATCTGATATGATATCGAGTCGTGATAAATACTATGGAGCAAAGCAGGGGAGGGGCCAGAGGGGAGCAAGTCAGTGCTGTTTCAGGAAAAGTGGTCGGGGCGACCTCTCTGATAAGGCAGCATCTTGCAGAAGGACCAGCTAGAAGAGGAGGTGAACCCAGGCTCTCTGGGGGGCAGTTGGGGATCCAGTTAGAGAGGCGCTCAATGGCAAGGCCCTGAGGTGGGAGCCTGCTGGGCGTGTTTGAGGGTCATACCGGGGGCACCCAGGGACACAGGGGAGGGACGGTGGATTCAAGGCCAGGGGGGCAGCGGCCGTTTCATGAGAACCCTGGAGGTGCTGAACAGGACTTTGGCTATTATCCTAAGTGAGAATGAAAGCCACTGATCTGAGCAAAAATAATCTGAGTTATATTTATGAGGGCCAATCAGGTACTCTATGGAGATTTATCTCTAGACGTCAAAGGTGAAGACTCCTGTGTCTGTGGTTAACTAGGCAGGAATGGAAGGGGGCCCGGGTGGTGCTGGCTCCTGGAGAGCCCAGTCCTTGACAGACATGTGATTTGAGACAAGTCAGGGAGGCTTCAGACTTTCCAGGTGAATCAGTGGTAAAAGAATCCATCTGCCAAGGCAGGAAACATGGGTTCAATTCCCAGGTCAGGAAGATTCTCTGGAGGAGGAAATGGTAACCCACTCCAGCATTCTTGCCTGGATAATTCCATGGACAGAGGAGCCTGGTGGGCTACAGTCCATGGGGTCGCACAGAGTCGGACACGACCGAGTTACTGAGCGTGCACACATGCACGTGGGGGCTTCTCTGAGCTCGCTGTCTGCTTCTGGACAGCCTCACAGTTACATGGCTTTTCTTGCAAGAATGCAATGAGGTAACGGATATAAAGGGCTGTGTACCACGGCCACCTCTTATCAGGACTTGGTTCTTCCACCATCATCTCTATTCTGGAGGGAGAATCTCTCTCCACAGTGGCTGTTGTGGCTGGAAAAGGTTCTCCCTCAGAGGATGCCCAAGCTTCTCAGCAAAAGCAACCCATGGGCAAAAAACAAGAAAATTCAAAAAATTTTCCTAAATCAAAGCCTTAAAAACGATTATAAAAAAAGACAACCTGCTAGTTTTATGGCCCTAAAAACACTTTAGAAACACACATGGCTTTCTCCCAAGGCCCTCTGCTGTTGATCCAATTAGCCAATTTGAGGCCCAGATTTCCAGAGGCTGGTGGCCCCAGAGAGGTGGGGAACTGCCCAAGAGGGAGCAGATGCTGGCCACGACCTGGATGCAGCCCCTTCCCGCCCCCACCTCCTTGTTTGCTGTGAGTGTGACCGGACAACTTCTGTTGAGTTATCAAGTGAGGAAATAGGGCCTCTCCCCCCACATACTGGTGGACTCTGGGGCTGGGATTAGACCCAGGTCAAACGAGGAACACTGGGAGAGCCAAAATGCAGAAGGTAGGGAGGGGAAGATGGGAACAGGGCGTGGGTGTATGCGTTCCCTGGGTGAGACTGAGGCCAGCATGACTCCCCAGTTCACAGTGCTGCACGCCCTTGGAGAGGAGCCCAGCTAATTCTCACAGCTGCCCTGTAAGACAATCAGGGCAGAAACGATCATTCCAAGAGAAAATCTGCTCACCTCTGGGCTTACAGAGGGGAGAGGAAGACTGAAGACCTCTTTCCAAAATGACCAAGGAATCCCAGTTGCCCAACCTCTCCTGAGCCAGTGGGTCACATCCTGGGATGTCAGACTGGAATGGGCCTCTGGCCCTGTGGATGGTCAACAGGAACTGGCCAGGCCAAGAAAGGTCCCATAGAGTCTCCATGGCAGTGCCCAGCTCCTTCCCTGGCCAGGCCTCCATCAAGGGTGAGAGGACCAAGACTCAAAACTGAGGCCATGGCCTCGGGAACTGCTGAGAGACGAGGGCCCCTCCTCTCCACCTCTCACTCTTTGCCACCCCATGGACTGTTGCCTGCCAGGCTCCTCTGTCCATGAGACTCTCCAGGCAAGAATACTGGGGTGGGTTGCCATGCCCTCCTCCAGCGGACCTCCCCAACCCAGGGACTGAACTCTAGTCTCTTACATCTCCTGCATTGGTAGGTCCCTTCTTTGCCACTAGCGCCACCTGGAAGCCCTAGCAGCCATCTATTAATGCCACATGGCTGCCTGGGGCCAAGGCACAAGTTCCTTATTCCAAGGGCGAATCCCCATGCTGAGGGTCCTGGGGAGAGGTGCACCACCCCCCACCAACCGCCGTGCCTCATCGCCAGCAGCTGCAGGGGGTCCAGAAACCCGAGCTGGCAGGAGTGCAGGGCAGGACCCCAGGGAAAAGCTTGCAAGTACTCCGGTCCTGATCAGAAACCAAGGAAGAATATCAGAGCTGGCTGGCTCTCAGAAGTTATCAGACCTACTGCATTACAGGCAGAAAGGGAGCGGGAAGTGTCCTCTGACAGCAACAGGCTCAGGACCTACTCACTCATGCTCCCTGACAAAGCATAACCCCCACTCGCAGCACCCTGCCCCGCGTCCCAGAGGCCAGTTGTGGAGCATCTGAGTAGCTGGCAGGAGCGCCAGCAAGGAGGCCTCCTGCTCTTAACACCCTGAATCGGATTCAGTTCATCCTGATTAACACCCTCTTGGGTGCTAAGAACCAGGCGAAGCTCCATCATTCACACCAGAGTTTCTCAACCTCCGCTCTCCTGACATCCTGGGCTGAATCATGCTTCCTGGTGGAGGGCTGACCTCTGCACTACAGAACTCTGAGCAGAGCCCTGGGCTCTACCCATGAGATACCACAGTCCTCTATCCCCTAGTCAAGATGATAAAAAAAACCTCTGCTGACATTGCAAAATCCCCCTGGAAGGCACAATCAACTTGAGCTGTGAGTGACTGGAATCCACCATTTAATCCTTACGATGGAGACCTTCTACCCCAAGCTGCGGTGAGAAAGCTGAAGCTCAGAGGAGTTTCCTGGACTTGCCCGAGGACACCAGATCAAGTGGCAGAGTCCCATGTCTGAACCCAGGACTTTCTGACATAAAGTGCAGGGCACTTTCCTCTATATAACTCTATCCCCTGATACAAAGAGCAACAGTAAGTCTCCCTACCTCCATCTCCCCTACTGTAACCAAGAAGAAAATGTCCGAATTTCATAGTAAAACAGAAGTAACCTCCGTGGATGTAAGTAACCAGACTATGGCCTTCAGAGGCAGGGCTTACTTCACAGTACAGGGAACCCATAGGGTGGCCCTCCTTGTAGGAGCCACTCTCAGCACAGGACCAACATCCCCAGGGTCCCAGGATGGCTGCTTCGTGCATATGAAGCCCCTGGAACCCATAGTCCCTACCTGGTTGATCAGGCCTGTTCCCACCGTGCTCCTCTGTTCCACCCCTCTCTCTATCTGCAGAACCTAATCCAGCATCTCCAGACGCAGCCCCCCATGACCTCCCAGGTTTGACCTGCCCAGTGGGAGAGACAACAGTAGGACAAGCCAGCTGTTGTCTGCCTGTCTCCCCCACAGTCGGGTTCACAAGGGGAAAAGGGCACAATCTGGCCTCTAGGCACAAATTCTGACAAATTTTTGAACAATGGTTTCATCTCACAAAGCCTTCATTTACTCCCCCAGAGAACAAAAATAATAACATCTGCCTCGCAGGGACAGAGTGGAAATCAAACCAGACACTGGAGGCTAAAGGCCCAGCACAGTGCTCAATAAATCATCCATTTAATGGAATTATGAAACACTAAGCTCGGCTAGGAGAGAAGCTCTGCATGCCTCCCAGGTGTTTTTGAACTCATGGACAGACTGGGTGGATATTTAAATGTATGCTAAGAAGTCCATGATAAGTCAGGCTCCCCAATTTAATACAGAACAATCTGAAAGGTAATGAAGTTGTCTCAGACTGCCTTTGTCTTAAAGGCAATCGCCTGCAGATAGCAAGCCCAGAATATTTTCAAATGAGATGCCCTGGGAGAGCCCTTGGTGGGCGCCAAAGCAGTCAGTCTGATAGGAAAAAAGAAATAATAAGAATACAGATCATTGTCCGAGGCATCTGTTTGTGCAGTCTGTCGAAGAAAGAGCATTAGCTGCAGAGACAGGCCTGACAGGGCGGCCAGCTGCAGGGAGCATCGGGGAGACACAGCGGCTTGGAGAAGCCTGACACCACTGCCAAATCCTGCCTGCAACATCCGTGCACCCCATCAGCCAGGCGCACTGGGGGAAGGTAAAAGCGTGAGCGAGCAGAAGCATGTCAGCATCAATCCCGGAGGGTGAGCAGGTGGACAAGGATGCCAGCACCTTCTGAGACTTGCCCTGACCCTTCGGTCGACTCAGCCCACATCTACATCTAAGTCTGAGGTCTGTGGAATATCATTTATTCAGCAAGTGTTTGCTGAGCATGAAGACCAAAGAATCACTTTGGATACTGAAGATAGAGCAAAGGACAACTCAGATAAAGCTTTCTTCTCGCTCAGCTTTCACATGAGTGGGAAAGTGAACAACAGTCTCATTTGCTCCGTTTCTTCAACATAGCCAGGATCCTGTCCCATCCCCTGCTCAGTAACCTGGCCCAGAGCAGCCCCATCCTGGCGCATCAGCATTTTCCAGCCGCAGGTGCAGAGTCCTAGGTGGGGACTGCCAGCCTGAGCTCAGTGTGGCCAGAGCTCCCCTCCCTGCCCTGTGAGAGCCGTTCCTCCCACCTAGGCCTGTCCTGGGGGTGGGGGCAGAAGTACAGAGGACAGGGCAGCCACTTACTGCCCAACCTCAGAGTCGTCCCTGGGCAGCCAGCTGCCCAGCCCAGCACTCAGGGTGATCATTCCAACTAAAATCCACCCTGGATGCAGTCACCGTCCCATCTTTTAAAGGACCACTCGCAAGGATCAGGTGCTCCCCTCTGCCTTACCCGACTCACAGGAGGCTTCACCTCCTTCCTTCCCTCTCCACTTCCCCTCCCGCCCTCCAGCCTCAACCCGGTCAAATGTTATAGAAAGAGCCAAGACACAGGAACAAGCTCTCGACTGGAAATGTGAAAGCCGTCGGCCTTGACAGGGTAGTTTCAGGGCAGGAAAAGTGTCACACCGTGGTGGGCTGAAAAGTGGACAAGCAGAGAGAAAATGAGGATGAGAGAAACAGGAAGGCCCCTAGAAGGGAGTGTGGAACATTTTGTGTTTCTTTTCTTGAAGATTCTAAAACAACCTTCAAGGCAGGGCAGAAATGAATGACTGGGGAGAGAGTGACTGATAATGCAAGAGAGAGATGTGGAAAGCAGAAATGAAAAAGCCTACTGAGGAGAAAGGGGATGGGTCCGGAGCCCAGGGGAAGAAGCGGACTTCTGCAAGGAGTGGCAAAAGTCACTCTAGACTAACAGGGCAGGGCCATCAGTCCAAAGGTCCAAGTGCAAGTGAGGCCTGTAAGTGTGGAGATGGGAGATGAGTGGGCTCCCATCCATCGGCTGAGAAACAGGAAAGGAAGAGGGTAGGGGTTTGAGAGCAGAACACAAAGTATGCAGTAGGGGATTGGGGAAGAAGAGTAAAAACTGAACTGAGACGAACATGCCAAGTAAAACCAGCTTCTTGGCTCCGTGACTCTCCATGGCAACACTCAGTGCTTCTGCGCAGGACGCAAAGGCGGTGGCCAGGTTCAGCTCCTGCTGGATTTCTGCCTGATGAATATCCCACAGGAAAGGAGTCAAAAAACTGGGCAGGCAAAGGAGGGATTATCCTGTAACAAACTTTTGCAACAGAAGCTATGAAGGTTCTTTAAAAATGTAGGAATGGAGGTCTCACTAAGGCTGAATAATATTTCAGTGGAAAAACTGGTTGAATGGTATATCATGCCCGCGATTCCAGATACAGTACCGTTACCGCTGGTGGGCCTGGCTGGAGTGGTATATTCACAAAGCAGAAGGTTCAGGCAAAGGGCGAAGATGCAGATGAAGAGATGAAGGAAATAAAAGGCCTAGCTGTGCAAGTCATCAGGAATGAGCCAAATCTGGGGTGGAGACAGAGCCAGAGGGTCAGTGAATGCTAGGAAAGGGAGGTGAGTTGAGCCTGAGGATGGGGAGAGGGTGCCGGAGGCAGCCGTGTGAGCTAGAAAAGGACAGATACTGAAGAAAGGAGGAAAAGAAATGGTTTGCAGGTGGTGATGTGGAAGGAGGAAGGCACCTCCTAGAGACTGTGGAATGTAAGGAGAAAAAGACCTTCAACTTGACAGGCTGTCCGAGAGGATACCCAGGTGTGAACTAAGGTACGCAGGAAAAGGGAAGAGAAGGAGACTGGAGGGCTTGCTGGCCCCAGGCTACCAGTTGCAAACGGAGAGGAAAGGGCAGGGAAGTGACAACAGGTGGAGGCTGTGAAGATTCTGGGACAGTTTTGAGGTGAACAGGCTGCTCGTAGCTGACACGTGAGTAGCGGCGATGGACTCACTTCTGGAGCCAAGGTCTCGAATTCTCTAGTAGATAGTGTGGTTAATCCCAAGACACTACCTCACTTGGCTATTTTCTGCACACAGGTCTTTCTTTTTATATTAGAAAATGTTTCCAAAGTATAGACATATATATTAAATAAGGTATATTGGGGAAGCAATTGACAACCCACTGGTCGCAGGACAGGTTATTTGTGTCCCATTAATCCCCCCACGATCTGCAAAGAAAGTATGTGTTCCCAATTTACACCTGAGGGAAAGGTTCAGAGCAACTGGGTGCCATATGCAGGGCCTGCGACTAGTAAGGAAAAGAAGAGCAACATTAAGATTTACTGCAGCAGACTTGTGGCTAATTGCTTTCACACGCATTGTCTTATTTAATCCTCGTGACAAAACTATAAAATAAATCACGTATGTACTCATTACACAGATGACAGAATTGTGACCTGGAGAGGAATGAGTCTTGCCCAAAGTCAAAGGCAAGGCACCCCCTTCCACTGCTGGAGGTGACGTGCCCAGGCATGGCAGCCCGCCCACAGAAGGTCTGCTCCAAGCTCTGCCAGGCCTCTGCCCCAACAAGAGACCAGCTTAAATACAGAGCAGGTGCCCCTGCCACGGAGACAGACACCACATCTTTTAACCTCATTGGACTCTGGCCCTGCTGAGCTCTCCCCCGCGATGAATCAGCTAATCGGACATGTGCTGGGGCAGGGGCTGAAAGCTGTTTCAATTCTTCAAACACAACAAACAACAGGAAGAAAAAATGAGCAAACCGGACCCAGAAAGAGGCTCGACCCAATGCCCCCAAACAGCTCCTCCAGCTGAGAAACAGGCCCTCCATCTGGGCCTGCAGATGCTGTGCGGTGACCCACAGCCTGGCAGTCTGGCCCACAGGACTGCAGTGACAGCGTCTGTGAGGCAATGGAGGGCGGTGTCCAGGGGAAACGCTGACCAGTCAGGATAGAAATAGCCCAAAGTCCAGCCAGCCACTGTCAACAACTACAATCCCTGCACCAAGACATCTCTGCCCTGGAATTGCACACCTGGAATCAGAGGCTGAGGACCACACAGAGTCCCAGGTCCCCGCTTCTGTGTAACTATAAAACCAACCAAATCCAAGAGATGATGGGAAACTCCGGAATGGAGAAAAAGAGGTCTGTCCCGGCCAGGGCACCAGGCATGCTCTTCCTTTATCGGTGAACCACCTGTGTGCAGCCGTGACAGTGGACTGAATGCTGAGATCATCCTGATGGCCACCCCACAGTTAGGGACCATGGCTGGAACCTTATCTTCAGCTGCCCAGGCAGGATTAGGAAAGGAAGCCTTTGATTTTGAAAAGAGAGCCTTCACTGACAAGAATCCCCTACTTTTTAATGCGGTTTATAAAGTTCTTGGAGGAATAAAAAGCACCTCACGTGTAAGATTTATTAAGAAGAGAAAATGCTATCCTCACTCCAAATGCCACTGGGCTTATATTTTTAAACATTTCTGCTAGCCTAACCCAGGACTGGTTGAAATAGACCCAAATGTGAAATTAACATTTACAGACCCTGTTTGGCTTCCCAGTTCAGTTCAGTTCAGTCGCTCAGTCGTGTTCAATTCTTTGCGACCCCATGAATCGCAGCACGCCAGGCCTCCCTGTCCATCACCAACTCCCAGACTTCACTCAGACTCATGTCCATCGAGTCAGTGATGCCATCCAGCCATCTCATCCTCTGTTGTCCCCTTCTCCTCCTGCCTGCAACCCCTCCCAGCATCAGAGTCTTTTCCAATGAGTCAACTCACCATAAATGTTTTCAAAGTCACTTATTTGTGTTTTATATTCTTTTCACTTATTTCATGTTAGACTGGGAGGGGGGATATTTTGTTACAAAGTGATTTTCCAGAAGTAGAATCCTGCACCCATAGAAAATAACAGTGTGTCCATAGGGGACTGAGGCTTCACTTCCAGCAACTCCACGTGAAGGCATCATCTAGGAACAAAGCACTATGGTATCGAGACTCAGCTCTTTCTGCATCATTTTTCTAGATTCTGTACATGCACATCAATATACAATATTTGTTTTGCTCACTTCATTCTTTTGCAACAAACTCTAGGTCCAATCCACACCACTGCTGCTGCTGCTAAGTCACTTCAGTCGTGTCCGACTCTGTGCAAACCCATAGACGGCAGCCCACCAGGCTCTGCCATACCTGGGATTCTCCAGGCAAGAGCACTGGAGTGGGTTGCCAGTTTCTTCTCCAATGCAGGAAAGTGAAAAGGGAAAGTGAAGTCGCTCAGTCATGCCCAACTCTTAGCGACCCCATGAACTGCAGCCCACCAGGTTCCTCCGTCCATGGGATTTTCCAGGCAAGAGTACTGGAGTGGGGTGCCATTGCCTTCTCCATCCACACCACTACAATTAATTAAAATTAGTCTGTAAATCAGATAGATATAACTTCCTATGCCCTCTTTCCATTTTGTGAATCAAAAAAATAAAAAAGAGCCAACCCTGTGATTTGCCACCTGTTGGTAATGCTGTATTCTGTTTCTGGATACACCAAGTGTCCTAAGCCCATCGAGCTGGCAGAGCAGTCCCCAGCCAGTGAGTGCCTGGATCCTTTCACCCCATCTGCTGGCTCTGCCTCAGTTTACAGGGACTTTCCCAACATGGCTACATTGTTTAAGGGTCTCCAGCCTTGGGTAAGAGAGGTTGCAATCACCACCATTAAAAAAAAAAAAAAAACCTACAGAAGTGAAAAAACATTCTCCAGCTGAGCTAGAAGCAAACATCTGGTCATGAAGCATTGATGGGGAGCAGGCACAGCCCACCAGGATTCTCCCCTTGAATGTAACCATTAAACCTGGACAGCAGCACTGACCAGCTACTGGAGGAATCTGGAAAGTAAACAATGGCAAGCAGGTCAAAGAAGAAGACAAGAGTTTGAAACAGGACAAGAGTGGCTTTCAGTTTACCAAGTTTTTATCTTCCGTTCCTCTTACCACTTGGTCCTAGCGGCAGCAAAGAAAGTCTGCGGCAAGTCGAGATCACAAAGGTCACGCTTATGTGGCGAAAGAACCTTTCAAAGGGAAACCTCCTAGGAACTGGAAAATTCTGGTGATGTCACAGGCAGTTCAGGAAAGTTGCCATATCAAGTTGTTTATGAACTCCCAGACTCACTCGTGAGTGCTCAGGCATATATAAGATCCTAATCATGATATTAAAAACTCTGAGAACAGAATTTAAAGATAGATTCCCATCTAAGTTCCACCAAAAATTCCACAAAACTCAAAAAACAAACATCAAGCAAAACAACAACAGAAATTATGGCTATTATTCTCAATACTGAAAGATTGAAAGTTTTCTCCTAAGACAAGAAAAGGCAAACATATTGTTATTAGAAGCTGTAGCCAGTACAACAAAGTAAGGAAAATAAATTAAAGCACATGGACTAGGAAGGAAGAAACAGAACTGACTTATTCACAACCAACAAGACTATTTATATAGAAAGTCCTAATTAATCTACAGAACAATTTTTAGAATCAAAACTTAAGTTTAGCAAGTTTGCAGAATACAAGGTCCACACACAAAAACCAACTGTATTTCTATATACTAGTCATGTAGAACTGAAATACAAAATTTTAAAACACCACTATTTACAATAGCTCCAAAATAAGAAATAAGTTGTAAAGCTAACATAAACTGTGAAGCATCTGTACAAAATACTGAGAGCGGAAATCAAAAACCTAAATAAGTNAGCAAGTTTGCAGAATACAAGGTCCACACACAAAAACCAACTGTATTTCTATATACTAGTCATGTAGAACTGAAATACAAAATTTTAAAACACCACTATTTACAATAGCTCCAAAATAAGAAATAAGTTGTAAAGCTAACATAAACTGTGAAGCATCTGTACAAAATACTGAGAGCGGAAATCAAAAACCTAAATAAGTAGAAGAACAAACCATGTTCACAGATTGGAAGACTCAATGTAGCAATATCAGTTCTTCCCCAAATAAGTCTATAGATTTCAAGTAACTCTGATCAAAATCCCGGGAGGATTTTTAAAATATAGAGAAACTGTTTCTAAAATATAAACTGAATGGCAAATGAATTAGAATAGCTGAAACAATTTTGAAACAGAAGTGGAAAGAATCACTCTATCCGCTTTTAAGAAGGATAGTAATCAGGACCATACATGCTGATAACCCTGTTTGCAGGGAGGAAGACAGCCATGGGCACTGAGAATGGACTTGGGGGCCCGGCAGGGGAAGGAGTGGGCAAGATGGAGTGAGAGCGGAGAACTGCGTAGAATCACCAGCATGGGGCTTCCCCTGTGGCTCAGCGGGAAAGAATCTGCCTGCCCGTGCAGCAGATGAGGATTCGGTCCCTGGGTTTGGGTAGACCTTTTGGAGCAGGAAATGGCAACCTGCTCCAGTATTCTTTCCTGAAAAGTCCCGTGGAGAGAGGAGCCAGGTGGGCTACAGTCCTTGGGGTCACAAAGAATCAGACAGGACTAAACAACAGTGTGTAAAACAGATAGCGGGTGGAAGCTGCTGACTAGCACAGGGAGCTCAGCTCAGTGCTCTGCGATGACCTAGAGGGGTGGGTGCGGGTGCGGGAGGGAGGCTCTCGAGGGAGGGGATGCATGTATACACAGGGCTGACTCACTTTGTTGTACAGCAGAAACCAACATAATATTGTAAAGCAATTATACTCCGCTTAAAATTTTAAAAAAGACAACACTGGTGGAAGGAGACAGATCAGTGGAATAAAGAGTCCTGAAATAGACCCATACCAATATGGCAAATTGATTTTAACGGTGCAAAAGCAATTCAATGCTTAAAGGACAGTCCTTTCCATAAATGTTGATGGAATAACTAGACATTCATATGCCAAAGAAGAGAGAGAGAGAACCTAATGCTAAGCCTCACAATCATACAAACATTAACTCAAAATGGATCAGCCATAATGGGGAAGTTTAGCAGTTTTAATAAGTTAAATATGCACTAACCAGATGGCCTAGGATACACACCCTAGAGTAATAAAATCACACAAAAACATAAATGCAAATGTTTTCAGCAGCACTATTCATAATCACCCAAAATTTGGGGGGAGAAATCAATGTCCCTCAGCAGGTGAATGGATAAACACACCATGGGACATCCAATCAAGTCCTACTCTGCAGCAAAATGAGCGAACTATTGGAGCACACACGGATGAATCTCAAAGCCAGTATTCTAAGTCAAAGAAGCCAATCTCAGAAGGCTGCATTCCTGTCTGACTCTATGTGCAGGAGAGTCTGAAAATTCAAAATTGATCACGATGAAGAACAGATCAGGAGTTAGGAGTGGAGCAGTGGCGGGACTATAAAGGAAAGAGCACAAGGAGTTTCTGATGGAACTGTTGTATCCTTACTGGGGTGGTTACATCACAAATCTCTATATGTGTTAACATTCAGGGAGCTGTAAACAAAAATAAAACAGACAGCAACACAATGACAAACTAGATGGGGCACCGTGGCGGACTGTAACCAGTCTCCAAGATCTTGGGTGAAAGCTTCTTAAGTTGAAAATTTATAAACGAAACAAAAAATTCATTGGAAATCAGAAGACCCAGAAGGATAATGATAAGTTGTTGAGGGACTTTTGCTGCCAGTGCACGGGACACAGGTTCAACCCCTGGTCCGGGAAGATTCTACGTGCCACGGGGCAGCTAAGCCTGCGCACCATGACTGCTGAAGCCCACACGCCCTGGAGTCCACATTCCACAAGAGCAGTCGATGCAACGAGAGCCCGTAAACCACAACAAGGGGCAGCCCGCACTGGCCACAACCGGAGAAAGCCCGTGCACAGTCAAGAAGACCCAGTGCAACCAAAAGTAATAACAGTAAGTGAAAATTTTAAATGATAAGGCATTGAGGGAGCAGGTCCGTAAGGGCCCTCTCCCGAGCCTGGAACACTGCTCAGCCACTTTCCCCTGAGTCTAGTGAGTTCTTACGGCACCGGTCCTCAAACTTACCTGTCTACAGAGTCTGCAAAGAAAGACTGGCCCTGCAATAGAAGAGTATCTGTTACAAATGCAGGAATTCAGCTTCAATGATGTCTGTGATTCTGCCATACAGCTCAGCATCCAGCAACCCAGAAAGTTCCCTAATGTGGGTTATACGGCTGACAATTGGCTTGACTGTTGAAACTAGAGTTACCTCAAATATATTAGCTTGCTAGAGTTTCTATAACAGTAAGCACAAACTGAGAGGCCTAAAATGAAAAGAAATATATTCTCTCACAACTCTGGAGGCTAAAAGCCCAAAATCAAGGTGTTGACAGGGTGCTCGCTCCAAAGCCTCAGGGAAGGACCGTGCCTTGCCTCTCGCATGGGCCTCTTCTGGTAGCCCCACGCATTCTCCGGCTTGTGGCCCCAACCCTCTATTCTCTGACTCCATCTTTACTTGGCTGTTTCCTTTCTGTGTGTCACCATATGACATTTTTCTCTCTGTGTGTCTCTGAATCTTCCTCTTCTTATGAATAACCCAGTCATATTGGATTAGTCATGCATGCTAAGTCATTTCAATTGTATCCAACTCTTTGGACGCTATGGACCATAGCCCATGGGATTCTCCAGGCAAGAATACTGGAGTGGGTTGCCAAGCCCTCCTGCAGGGGATTTTCACAACCCAGGGATCAAACACCCATCTTCTGTCTCTTGCCTCTCCTGCATCAGCAGGCGGGTTCTTTACCACTAGCACCACCTCGGAAGTCCCCATTGGATTAGGGCTCCCTAATTAGACTTCATTCTAATTTGATCACATCTGGAAAGACACTGTTTCCAAATAAGGTCACATTGACACACAGCTTCGCATCCAACGATCTAGAAATTTCCTTCACGTGGGGTATACATCTGACAACTGGCTTGATTGTTGAAGCTACAGCTTATATGGGGATAAGTATGGGAAATTAGGATTTCAATACACCTTTTGATGTGATACAATTTAACCTATAACATCAAGATTTCATAGAAAATAGGAGTTGAAAGGTACAGTAACCACACTGGCATTAGTTTGTTTGATGTACTAATAGCAAAGATTTCTAAAGAAGCTCACCAGCATTAAGCCTCTGCTCTCCTTATCTTAAATCACCTTTCTGAGTTCCTGGGTAAAACAGAGCCTCCCCAGAGTTGTACATTTTTATATGATGCAGNATAGGAGTTGAAAGGTACAGTAACCACACTGGCATTAGTTTGTTTGATGTACTAATAGCAAAGATTTCTAAAGAAGCTCACCAGCATTAAGCCTCTGCTCTCCTTATCTTAAATCACCTTTCTGAGTTCCTGGGTAAAACAGAGCCTCCCCAGAGTTGTACGTTTTTATATGATGCAGGCTGAAATACTATTTAAAGTTTTCAAACCAGCCCTCACAGATGTAAAATTTAATGATTTTTTTTTTTTTGGCACTTGCATTTCTCCTGTGTTTTGATTTCCCAAGTCTCAGCAAAAGTATTGTTTAACCGTCTGGCCTTTTTCACAAAATTGTCATGGAAGTTACTGGGCCTGGGAGGGGTATAAACAGACCTCTCTACCCGTATAACTTCCCCAGACTCAGCCACGTGTTCTAGATGGAAGAAGCCATATTTATTGCTGTGTTCTTTTGTTTAAAGGGACTATGTTGAATTATACATACATTAAAAGACTGTGAAATTTAATNCATGGAAGTTACTGGGCCTGGGAGGGGTATAAACAGACCTCTCTACCCGTATAACTTCCCCAGACTCAGCCACGTGTTCTAGATGGAAGAAGCCATATTTATTGCTGTGTCCTTTTGTTTAAAGGGACTATGTTGAATTATACATACATTAAAAGATTGTGAAATTTAACATTTTTAGTAGATAGAAACAAAAGTGGCATTGCAAAACCACGGTTGGCAAGGATCATTTCATCTTCCTCTGTTGGTTTATTTACTCAGTAAATATTCGCTGAGCAAGTACTATCTTCCACACCCCATGCCCATGCATTGTGCTGGGGATACAGTGGGCTTCCTAGGTGGCACAGTGGTTAAAGAATATGCCTGCCAGTGCAAGAGTCTCAGGAGATGCTGGTTCGATCCCTGGGTTGGAAAGATCCCCTGAAGGAGGAAATGGCAACCCACTCCAGCATTCTTGCCTGGAAAATTCCATGGACAGAGCAGCCTGGCAAGCTACAGTCCATGGTGTCACAAAGAGTTGTGCATGATTTAGCGCACACATACACACACACGCACACACACACACACACACACACAAAGACAAACAGGACAGAGCCATGAAACTGACAAAAATCAGCCTTTGGTGTTCTCATGGTGTTTGGCGTGAGGTTTCCTGGGACCCAGGGGCTGCTCCTAATTCTTCCTGGAGACTGAGGGGGTGACTACCTTCCAACTGGTTTAATTCACTTCACCATGTCCATGGCAGACCCATGAGGACAAAGATGTCTTCTCCTTCTATCTCCCGTATCCGTTACAGTCCAGAACTTGCAGGGCAACCAGAGATACCTGACATCCACTTAGCAAATGCAGGTACACCGCTACAGTATGCCGAGTGCTGTGCCAGGCAGGAGGGCTAATGACGGTGGAGAGCCACAGCACAGTCCTCCCTGAGTCTTCATCTACTCAAGACTTGCTCTGGGAGAATGGGGAGCCCTTAGCACATCAGCTGGCTGGGAGAGCCCGCGAGGCGGCCGACAGCTGCTCATCCAGATATAGCCCTGCTGTCCTGAGAACATGTCAGCTTCTTATCCAAAAACAGAAGTATTTTTAATTCTCTGGCACTTCTGCCCCACTTAGAATAATACTTCAGTGATTAATCAGGGGAACCCAACTGCTCTGAACTCCTAAGAGCTCAGGTGGCTTCTCAAAGCTCCCATTGTCACTAGCAGCCGGCAGGACCCAGCGCAGATGGCTCATGGAGCCCCAGGTGGGCCTGGCCACCTTCCCAACTTTCTGCAGGCCCAGGTACACTGGGGAAGCTGCCATTGCAGACATCAAATGTGAAGGTGGCTTTCTTTTTATAAGGTTTTGGAAACCAGTGGTTTAGTCACTAAGTCATGACTGACTTTTGCAGCCCCATGGACTGTAGCCCACCAGGCTCCTCTGTCCATGGAGTTCTCCAGGCAAGAATACTAAAGTAGGTTGCCATTTCCTTCTCCAGGAGATCTTCCTGACCCAAGGATCAAATCTGGGTCTCCTACATTGCAGGCAGATTCTTTACCAACTTTTCCATCAGGGAAAAATGTCTGAAAATATATTCAAACATCAGCAAACAGGGAGCTGTACGTGATAACAAGACACACTTGAAGTCATCTGACAGGCAAAGACTTTAAGGTCGGTCAATACCAACCAAGTGTTGGCCAGGGTGTGAAAAATAAAGTACAACTATTTTTGAGTTCTGTGCTAATACCCGGGGAACCTCCAACCTGTTTGCCCTGCTCTACAACCCAACACAAGGGCAGAAAGAGAGTCCTAAGCTGTGTCCCTCACAGCACTGTTTGTGACATAAAACACTAGAAACTCCGCAACCTTCAAGAGTACAGGCACAGGGAGGTAAGCTATTCATATAAGGAATGGAAGCTAATCAGCACTAAAATGAGACCATTCTCTGTATATTCCGAATTGTTAGTTCCCAACAGCATATTGCTGAGTGAGAATAAAGCAAGTTATAGAATATTATGCAAAACAGGAAACCATATTTCATCATTTGAAACACGGAAAACATTGCTCTCTCTTGTTAATGGATATGTAGTTAAAATGAAGAAAAATATAACTGCCATATTAGATGCCAAGCTTAGGACAATGCTTCCTTCAAGGAAGAAGAAAGGGAAATGAGCTTGGAGAGAGAAACAAAGGAGGTTTCAACAACACATATTATGGTTCATTAAAAATATTTAGCTGAAACAGATCATATCATAGTGTTTAGATTCATGAACTCTAACAGGTCAGTGATAGAAAAAAAAGCATTGTGCACTGATCTATGCTTTGCATGAATTTTATCATTTAATACCCACGACAGTTCTGTGAGGGTAATGCGCTATTTACCCACAGTTACCAACGAGGAAACTGACACACTGAGAGGATGCCCACAGCCACCCATGTAGGATCCAAGCCCAGGCCACGTGGCCCTGTGTCTGTGCTCCTACCGACCCCAGAGTCCTGTCTCTGTGGAGTGGACATGGAGGCACACTGCAGTTCTTCCTGATGTTTCTGTATGTTTGAACAGCGTAATTACAGAAGAGGGGAAAGGACTACAAGAAAGAGCGTTCCAAAGCCCCCGGGGTAGTTCATTTTGTTTCAATCTGGTTAGGCCATAGTGGCCAGATATTTCATCAGACGTTATCCTGGGTGTTTCTGTGAGGATGTTTTTGGATGAGAATTACATTTAAATCAACGGACTTTGAATAAGGCAGATTGCCCTCCATAGTATGGATGGGGCTCATCTAATCAGCTGAAGGCCTGGACAAAATGAAAAGCTGACCTACCTCAGCAAGAGAGAACTTGGCCAGCAGGCTGCCTTTTATTCATCTACAACAACAGTTCATCCTTCAGTCTCCAGCATGCTGGCCCACCCTACAGATTTTCATCTTGCTGGCCTCCATAACTGTGTGGACCAACTCCTCCTTAAAATCTCTCTCTCTCTCCACTGCAGCCGCCCCCACCCCCCGACCGTGCATNGTCAAACAAAAAATCAAATTTTGACCCAAGTCAGCCTTACAGACTATCCAAGGGACCCCAGGCCATTTCATGAGTGAATGTTTAGAATAGATATCTTTAGCTATAAGATGAACTTCCTAATTGACTTTCTGAAAATCGACTAAGGGCTAATAAGGCAGAAAGGGCAAAGTGGAAAACATTTTCCTCTCCCTGTCAAAGTAAGAAAATAAAAACACCTCTATATCCCCAAGGAAATCTGAGAAATTAGCATCATCATGAAATATTTGAAAAGTGCAAAGCAAAGGCTTCCAATCACAGGCTTATGTAACTTTCTAGGTTGGCAGACACAGAGATAATGAGTCATAAGGAGTGACAGTGGATTATCATCGACTCAATCAAGTGATGACTCCAACTGTGCCCCGCTGTTCCTGATATGGTCTCCTGATTGGATCAAGTCGATACAGAGCCTAGCAACTGGTACGCAGATATTGATCCATTGGTATTTTTTCCCTCTAACCCAACAAACAAAAAACCACTAGAAAGAGTTAGCTTCACTGTGCTGCCTGAGGACCATACCAACTTTCTGTCTCTGAGTTACCCAGTCCACAAGAATTTGACTGTCTGACCATCTAGGAGAACATCACGCTAATACATGATGACTTCATGCTGACACGGCGTGGAGAGCAGAAATGAAGAGGTGCCAAGTGCTCCGGTAAGACACGTGTGTGTATAGTAGACCGTAGCTTCTATGAAAGTATGGAAAGTCGCCAGACTTGGTCAACTTCTTTGGAGTTCCACTGTTCTGGGGCCTTTAAGAATGTGCTCTAGAAAACAGAGAACAAGATGCCATTCCTTGTATACCAGGCCATTAATAACGAGGCACAACCCAAGATGGACCTCTTTGGATTTTAGGAGGCAATAGAGATTTTCTTTTCTTTTAGACCAGGCCATGGAGCTTGTGGGATCTTAGTTCCCCAACCAGGGATCAAACCCAGGCCTTTGGCAGTGAAAGCTTGGTGTCTTAACCACCAGATCACCAGGGTATTCCCGATAGATATCATATTTAAGCATGTTGCTCCCATCCACTCAGCAGATGACCATCCTTTCAGCCACACGGACACACACTTCTCATGAGCTCCTTTATGCCACGAGCCATAACCAAGCCCTGGCATCAGAAACCTCTCATGGAAATACAGCAAAGATGACCCAGCTTGGTCAGAGTTCTGTGAGCCTCCATGGTGGGTGTGAGAGGCAGCACCTTGCTCTCTGGCCCCACACAGCTCTGTGTGGAGAGATAAGACAGGCCTGTGAGAAGCAGCCAACACCACAAGACAGACAGCACCCCGTGCCAAACTGTCTGGGAGGACCACATCCAGTTACACAGGCGGTGTTCTCAGCACAGCACGACAACCCGTCTCTCACTCCAACAGGTCTAGATTCTTCATTGCTGCTCCCAGGCCAAGCACAAACAGCTGGCTTTGGCACATGGCACGCGACTGCAGGTGCCCACGCCTTCATCTGGGCTGAGCCTCTGCCTTCCAGAGCTGTTGGGAAAGAGAGGTGATCCCTCCCCAGCCTGTGGAACTCACCAGCTCCGAATAGACAGCCCAAACACACTCTCAAAACTGGCCTGTCACCCCGTCTTGCCACTCTGTCAAAGGCTATCACATGTCCCACTGTTCCCACCAGCCACAGACCCAGGGTTCCGACATGATCCACAGCCCTTGCCTTTCTCAGGACGCAGCCAGATGTTTCCTGCACTTGGGAAATCCCAAGAGCACGTGTATATCCACCCTCCACGGCGCTCCTCCAAAACACAGTCCAGATGCAGAGGGAGGAGTCTGCAAACCCCAAATCAGGATGCATGATCACGAGGCTTAGTACTGACGCCAGACGGCAAGGACAGAGAAGGACACCGCAGCTCCTATCAGATGGGAGGGCTTCTCCAGTGAAGAGCAGAGCCTTCGCTCCCCCACGAGAGGGCAGAGGGTGGGATGTGGGCAGCTGGAGCCACAGGCCTGGCTGCGCCCCGGAAGCCCACTTGGGACCCATCCGGACCAGATTCAGCTTCTGCAGTGCAGGGTGCTAGTCAGCCCTGCAAAGCCCTGACCCCAGTGCTAACAACTGTATGCCCTCCCAACGGCTGCCCTCACACAGACACCCTGCCCCCTTGGTGAGACAGTGCTCCCACGGGGACCGCCATGGCAAGCTGCACCCCCACGCTGCAGCCCCAGGCTGTCACCAGGAAGGCCACAGCATCCCCATCAGGGAGCAGGCAGCAGCCTTCAGCTCCTGGGGACTGGAGGACCCCGCAGCACAAGCTTCTTCCCGTTTTCTTGCCCATGAAAGAAACTGACCCCTGCTCCAGTTTGCTTACTCCAACCCAGCGGCTCTTACCATCCATATGGACGGAATACCTTGGCCCGGCCCTTGTCAGACTGCTCACGTGCTCCTCCCAGACACCTCCAGGGGACCTTTAGCACTCAGGTGCACGCTACATGACTTGCCACAAGCCACATCCTCCGATTACAGCAGCTTATCAGCAGATCAGGACACAGAGATCTGTCTGACTCAAAGCCAAGGCCAAAAGAAAGCAGACGCACATCTGGTCAGGGCCACCAGCCATCCTGGGCAGGCTGCCAAGGGTCAGCAGCCTGAGCAGAGCATGCTGGTACCAGTGATCCGCTCACTGACAACTCCGCACCCCACGCGGCCGGCTCCATCCTGGTGGTCACAGAGGGGAAGTGGTGATCCCACCAAAAGCCTGGAAATGCCCAGTTCCAAACAAAGTAGCTCTAGCTGTCCTGTCACAGGGGAACACGTGGCAGACATCGCACATCACCTAAAACCAAACTCAATTTGTACCCATTTATAACACAAACATGTCTCAGGTGTAACATCAAGGGAGCTCACTTAGCTTTCTACCCACTCACCTCCAAGGGCTAGTAACGGCACAATCCGAGGCAACGGCGCAGATCCTCTTAGGAGCAAACTTGTTTCAATGCGGGAGAAGAATTGGTTGACTTTAGACGGCAGAAGGCGGGGGAAACCCTTGCTCGTTTGTAAAGTGCCAGACAGGAGGAAGGACGGGCAACACAGGAAAGGAACAAAAGCTGAGTGACGGCTTCGATCCCCCGTGACTGGCAGGATGGTTCTGGCCACTGACAAACTGGCTCAGCTTGAGATGAGCCGTCCACCCACTCAGCTCCAGCCTGCAGGGCCCCTTAGGTGGTCCTGAGTGCAGCCTGTGGGACCCCGGAGAACTGAGCTGAAGTGAAGTCACATCCTTGCCGAGTGACCTTGTTGAAGTTACTTGACTTTTCTAAGCCTCCATTTCCAGCCTATTAAAATGCAGTCAGGTCTGTGAAGGTGACTGTGGGTCAGAGGAAGTAAGAGTCACAGGAGAAACAGTAGAAAGTACTTTGTCATCCGTCATCATTAATTCTATCCCTGCCATTTGTACAGTCCTGAAACATCATGTCATTTCAGCCAGACTACCGATCCCCAGCAAAGCCAGCAAGGCAGCCAAGTCTCCCTGGGGAGGTTGGAAAGCCATTCTGGGAGCCGCTTTCTGCTCGCTCCTCATGGGTCTGAAGACAGTGACAGCTAACTCTGGAGCCTTTTGTTAAAGAAACTATGTTTACTGAAGTGGAACAGATAAACAGAAAAGTGCAAAAAATCCTCAAGACTGGTGAGTTTTCATAGAGGGATACACAGAGATGGGGAAATGGAATACTAGCATCCCCACCAGAACTCTCAGGGACCACTTTCCAAGGTGTTTTCACCTCCTGGTTCTCAAACGTGCTTAACTTAGCCCTGGACCAGCCTGCCTGGGAGGAGGACCAAAGAGTCTGAAAGTCGCTCTAGAATTCCATGAGCACATCCATGATCGAAGCTTGGATGGGATTCACCTGTAATTGCAGGGTTTGCTTTGAGGCCTTGATCTCCAACACAGAGGCCAGCCAAATTAAGAAAAGGGATTGCCTCTCTTTCTGGGCCTCTCTGAGTTTCCTGGTGAGAGTCTCAGGAGGGCAGCCGGCTTCCGCTCACAGCTCTGCCTTGCGCTGTGCAGATGGGCAGCCTCGAGCATGCTCTGATGATGAGCTGCTTTGATGACAGGCACCTTCCCTGCTTATTAGTGATTGACCGAGCAAACTTCTTTGCCCCCAAAACACTGACAGCACTCTGTTTTGTTCTGTTTGCTGTTATTTTCCTTATTCTTCTGCCTAAAGTTTTAGAAGAGTTTTTAGGCTCACAGCAAAACTGAGCAGAAAATAGAATTTCCACCCACCCTCTGCCCCTACATAAGCACCCCCCCCCCCATTAGCAACATCTTCTACTGAGTGGCCCAGCTGCCACAACTGATGAAGCTAGGACACAACATTCACACAAAGTCCAGAGCTTGAGTTACAGTCAACATCGGCTCCAAATTTGCAAACCTTTCTCATCCATCCCCATGGCATACTTTAAGTAAAGCCCAGAGCCATGGGCTTCTCAGACAGGAAGCTAAGCCGGGTCTCCCCAGTCTGCAGTTTTCTAGTAGCCATCTTAAAAAGAAACATGGGAAACTAATTGTAGCAGCAGGTCTCATTTAGCCCAATGTATCAAAAAATATCATTTCAACATGTAATCAATGAAAAATTATTAACATTTTACAGTCATACTCAGTCCTCGACTGATGTGTGTTTTACATTTATGGCACATCTCAGCACTAAATTTTCATCAGAAACACTTGATCCAAATTTAGGTTTCATAAAATTTACCTTCAGAAAAGTGGACTCATGGAATCAAGTTGTTCCAAACACACTTAAAATTTTTCTGATGCTTGAATCAATGTCGGTTTTTAAAATGTAATTAAAATTAAATATTGTTAAAAATCCTCAGTCACGTTGCCACATTTCAAGTGCTGATTAGCCGTATGTGGCTGGTGGCTCCTGCGCTGGTCAGAGCAGGACCACAGGGCAAGGCAGGGGAGGCCCACAGTCCATCCGGTGCCTGCCTTGGCCCATGATGGCCACTATCCCCGTGATGCCAAAGCCAATTAAAAGTGGAAAAGAGAAGATAGCTCTGAAGTTCTTTCTTTCCCAAAGTCTCCTTGGATGGCTAGTTCAAGGCTGCTAGTCTACTCAGGGAATGAGTGGTCTGGCAAATACCTTTTGCAAGATATGCAAGATGGTTAAGAGATGAGAGTTCAAAGTGGAGTCACATGGTGGGGAGGCCCGTAGATTTTTAGCCACTGCCTCCTGGGCAGACTGACTTCAGCCCTCCCAACCTCCCATGCAGCCCTGGGCTGGTCCCCTCATTCTCAGGCACTGCTGCCTCCTACTGCGTCTCAGTGTCTCCTCTGCCCTGAGGGACGTAGTCAAAAGTCCCAGCTCCCCACCCACTAACATCTGAGCAAAGGTGAAAGGTGTGCCCCAAGAAGGCTGGAGAGACCAACTGAAGCCAAAACCCATAGCAGCCATACGCCTAGTCTGCCGAGTCAGGGTCTGGTGCTCTGCGATAAGCGCCCCGGCCTGCATCACCTCAACGAACTCTCACAACCCACAAGTTAAGTGCTATAATGATCTTGTTTTGCAGGGATGCCCTTGACCTCTCACTGCCTCCGCCCAGCTCATCTATTCTGCTCTGCCCCTGAGTCCGTTGTCCTCCTGTACTCTCCCAACAACCCGCTCCATGCCCACTGCTGCTATCACTACCTATAGACCCGGGCCTCCTGGCCAGGGCTCGCTCTTGAACACCCTTTTTTTTAGTACCATCTGGTTACTGAAAACACGTGCAGGGCAACACCACAGCAACCCTGCACACCCAAAACACCCACGCTGGACTCTGCATCTCCCCCTGGCCACACGCTCCTCCTGCCGCCTTCTTAGTCTCTGTGAACTGTGTGCACTTACAGAGCCACACAGGAAGCACCCAGGCCTCACCCCAGCCTTTGTCTTATGTCTCACCTGTCTCCTCTCCCCCTGCATTCAATTACACCAACCCCATACGCGACCCAAATTAGCCCCCTCCCACTTCTGTGCTGCACCAGCTTTTACTTAGGCTACAGCAAAAAACAAACGCACAAGTTCACAGACAAAAGAGTAATAATCACAAGACCACCCTTGGAATCCAGTGCTTAAGACTCTGCCCTGCAGTGCAGGGAATATGGTCCACTCCCTGGTTGGGGAACTAAAATCCCACACGCTAGGGAGCAACTAAGCCCGAGCCACAACTACTGGGCCCACACGCCACAGCGAGAGTCCATTTGCTGCAGCTTCAACTTAGTGCTTCAACTAAGACCCGAAGCAGCCAAATAAATAAATAAGGAAATAAATATTTTTTTTAGGTTGGCTCATGTGTACTTTAAGAAAAAAAAAAAGTAATAATCACAACCACGTCTGGATGCCTAGCACAGAACAAGCATGCAGTTACTAACTGTGCTAAATTACTGCTTTCCTCTTTTTTCCCCTTCACTCTACCTTCTGTGGCCCACCCTTGTCCAAGGCCAGCCATTTATGCCTCCAGGGGGAGCAGATGGTATCAGCTGTCAGATTTCCCTGTCAAGGGTCCCTACCCTCCAACAGCATGATGAGAAGGATGTGGGTGTCCACACTCTGACAGCCCAAATGCCACGGGAGGCAAAGCAACAGCTAGAATGGGTCATCTGCGATGAGATCACCCAGCTCCCAGACTGGTGGGCAGAGGTTACCTGGTTACTATCCTGCAGAAAAACCTTCCTGCTCCCTCTTTGCCACCCCTTTCTATGATCGCCCAATCATTTGATGGGAACGACACATTTATACATCTCTGAAGTGACGCTGAGAGGCAGAATCACGTGGNGCGATGAGATCACCCAGCTCCCAGACTGGTGGGCAGAGGTTACCTGGTTACTATCCTGCAGAAAAACCTTCCTGCTCCCTCTTTGCCACCCCTTTCTATGATCGCCCAATCATTTGATGGGAACGACACATTTATACATCTCTGAAGTGACGCTGAGAGGCAGAATCACGTGGGAGCCAGCCCTTGGACCCCAGGCAGCAGTCGGGATTGGGTGCAGGATGGGGTGCTCTCATGTGTCACACATCAAATAAGAGAAGATCTATTTTTCCCCTAGGCAGCATGCCTGCAACTTCAATTGGCCCAAAATACGCTTGGCTAAATTTACCTATGTGATGCTCTAAATGGTACCCTGTGCTCCATAAGAAGGCATGGTGAGAAGCCTCAGTACAAGGTGGCAGGGACAGGAATCCACACGGTGAGCACGCAGGAGCCAGGCACAGGGCTCCTCCCAGCAAATGACATCCCCAGCTCTGAGCCCCACTTCTCCAGCTGGCTGTAGTCCAGAAGTCCTTGTGGCCACCAGGCTGCTTCCTGGCAGCCTCACAGCGTCCTTCTGGGCCAGACTGCATCTCCTTCTTGCCCCTGGTGGCTTCCTCTCTGGGCACCCACCCCTGACTCATCACTCACTGCTGGTCCCAGCATACAGGGGGCTGCCAGCTCCCAGCACAGGGAGCCTGGAGAAGGAGAGAGATCTTCGGCAGCACCTACCAAGAACGAGGAAAACACCCAGAGAGCACATGAGCCCAGGCATCCCAAGATGTCGCCTGAGACCCAGGGGCTTTTACACCAGGCTAACCCCAGGAATGCAGGCCTGGCGAGCTCACAGCATCAATTCCAATGAGCAGCACCCTGAAAGAGCACCAGTGGTTTGACACGTCCTTAAACACAGAGCATGTGCTGAGGGGGCCCAAGATGCAGAAAGACAGCCCCGTGTGTCCAGCGCTCTTCAGAGGGCGGCTGCCCGATAGAGGGAGATGCCACAGAGCAGTGTACGCTCGACCCAGAGAGGACTGCACTCAAACCCTGGCTCCCTCTGATCGGCTCCGCGACCTGGGCACACAGTTCTACTCGCTGAGCTGCAGCTGCCTCAGCTGTAGGCCAGGGATAGTAATGGGTCACCTCTCCATTTGGGAGGCAACAGGCCATAAAGTGCATGTAAAGCACTTTGTGCCCGGCACAGAGTAGGTCCTCATAAACAGGGCTTATATCAGTTCCCTGGTGTCTGGACTGTGGGATGCGGGGCCAGTCCTAAAGTGCAGATGGTTGCATCCCGCCTCACTGGTCACTGACGGGGCCATCNAACAGGCCATAAAGTGCATGTAAAGCACTTTGTGCCCGGCACAGAGTAGGTCCTCATAAACAGGGCTTATATCAGTTCCCTGGTGTCTGGACTGTGGGATGCGGGGCCAGTCCTAAAGTGCAGATGGTTGCATCCCGCCTCACTGGTCACTGACGGGGCCATCGGGTCACCAGCTCTGGTAGGGAGACCAGTCTTCTCATTAGAATCAGCCTCCCCTGTGGAGCACCCCTACAGTCGGAGTTACAGTCATGGGACCTGCCAACGGGCACTAATTATGCATGCCAAGGTCTTTTCATATGCTATTTATCTGGTTCCCACACAACCCTGAGAGAGGATCTGTTCTCCCCTCATTTTACGGAGAAAGCAAACCCTTAAGAAAAGGTAAGCGTCTCCCCCAGGGATCCCACACACAGCCAGGAAGTGCCAGGGCTGGGTTTTGAATCCAGAGAAGAACCTGATGCCCATGCTCTGGACTGTCAGCAAGGGCAGTCCATGTTACTCAACCAAGATGAGACTCTTACCCAGCTGACACTGGGTTCCTAACTACGAATAATCCAGTCTCAGCACTTGAGCTAACCTAGAACGTGCCTCTGGCCCATTCACTCCCTGGTGTCCTTTTCTGACATTTATCTGTCGGACACACACTCAGTTTCTACCCTCTGCCAGGGCCCCCATATACTTGAATTTCAGCTCTGCCAAACTGAAAGCCCGGCCCCTGGCCTAGGGATGGTACATCTAAGACTTCTGCCTTGGGGTCTAGCCCTCTGCACCACGAAGCAGCCAGCCAGCTGCCTCCCTGGGCCACACTGCTGCCCAGCTCTCCCCTGCCATTCCCAGGCCTGCAAATGTGTTGCTAACACACCCATCACAAACCCGTCTGTGCCCAGGGTATTGACGACAATCAGCTCAAACTAACATATGTGCCACATCTATATTACTGCATAATTTATATACATTTCACACTCTTTGTGGGGAATATATGCACCACACCACAAACTATTTGCATATAGATGGCGGGTTGTAGACAGATGCTGGTATTCAGTGGGTAATAGCTGATACACACACATACATGCACTGCTCTTGCAAAAGCTAAAACGCTCATTTTCTGCCACCACTTGCAGAGCACTGATCCTTCGACAGTTTGTTAATTTTCAAAATTTACAATATCAAATTGTGCATTTCCGAACACAGAAATAATTGTCAGCTAGTTGGTATGCTGTGGGTGCCAAGTCTTGGGGAAAAGGATAAGGGTTTCCAGGAGCTTTATTTCAGAGAAATTAGGAGTCATGTTCACTTCTGTAGAAATCACTCATATGAATGGTGTCAAAGAGAAAGCCACTCCACCAGTCCAGCCTGCAGTCTACCACCAAGTCCCCAGTCTCTAGGACAAAAGCCTAACACGTGTTTATCAGACACACACTCAGTTTCTACCCGCTGACAGAGATCAGATGCTGTGCTAAGCACGGGGGGCCCAGAAGTGAACCCAGATGGGGAGAAAGCAGCCGAGGCCCAGCGCGGAGCCTGGCAACAGCCAGTGCTCGATAAACGGCGGTGACTACGGCGGTCAACAGAAGGCTGGTGCTTGTGGTGGCAAGTCCAGCCCTAACGCGGAGATGGACACAGTCGGTCTGAAAGACAGTTCAGCACGTGCTAGTCCTGTGATTTGAGAAAATGAACGACACTTTCTCAGCCACACATTCTTGGTCCAGGAAGCAGGACTAACGTCTCCACCCTCGTAAGAACTGCTGTGAAGATCGTGTCTGAAGCGTTCTGGACTGTGTCTAGCCCACAGAGGGGCAGGTGGAGACAGGAGAAGAGCTCCACATGGAGATAGCAACCTGCTTGAGAGCCTTTAGGGTAAAATTCCAGAATCCCTCATCTAATTATTTTTTTTACTGAGGGAAAATACACATAAAATTAGCCATTTAGCAACATTAAAGTGCCCAATTCAACGACACTTGCTGCAGTCCCAATAGCATGGAACTGTCATGCGAATCGAGTTTCAGAACATTCTCACCATCCAAAGAGGAAATNATTCTAGAAGCGGCGAGTGTCCATCCTACTTCACTGGGGCGTCCAATGTAGGATGTGAACAGTTTGAAAGAGCAGGGCCAAGGCAGTCTCTGGGCTGCAGGACCCAAGCCTTCTGCAGTGCACGGCAGAGAAGCACCCAGCATAGAGGGGCCTAGCTGCTGCTCACAGCCCACTCCCTCTGCGGTCCCGCCCTCCTCCGCCACCTCCTCTCAGTTCCTTCCACTCTTGCTTCTTATCTCTTGCCTCTCTCTTGCTCCCCACATACATGATCCGTGAGGTAGCTGCTCACTGATGCTGGGCAGCCAATCATCCCTGGATCCTAGTGGAGGGGGAATCATGCTCCACTCACTCATTCCCTTGGAGACCTCCTAGAACACTTGAAACCAATGGTGTATAGAGCAGATCCACTGAAATCTCCTGCAAGCCAACCCAGTGTCAGTGGTCGTGGCAAGGGCCTTGAGTCCTGGTGGGGCCTCCTGCAAGGCCTGAGGTCTTGCAAACACCACCACAATAGAACAAAACCTTCATCTGCCCTCACCATCACCACCACCAGGGGCTCAGAAAGAAACACACAGGCCTTTGAGATGCAAGTCCACAAGCCATGCCCTGCCCTGTGACTCATGGGAAAGAGGCTGATCTTATTTGGAGACCTCCTTGGCCAGTGCTGTTTACAAGGTGGCATCCTGAAATAGGGTGGAAGAAAGAGAAACGACAGTTTGCTCTCTTCCCTGGTGGGGCCAGCCACGGGACCCATGTGAAGCAGCCTTTTCCAGTCACTTAAGCTATGTCTTCTTAAGGAAGCATGAGGGCAGAACTTCCAGCTGCAGCCCTGATGAATCTCTAACTCTGTTCCCACCACTTTTCACAGGAAGTATTAACACACCATCCCTCACCACAGATAACCTGCCACCTGTCACTAGGATCGGCTCACCAGGCCGTTCTGCCTGAGTAGCTAAATCCTCCCCTCTGATTCCAGCCCTATCCTGGGGACCTCTCCAAGGAGACCGAGCAAAGTCAATCATCTTGTCCAATGGCAGCCGCTTTAAGCAGTCTCAGCCCAGAAACAAGGGCAGGTCCACCATAAACAAGGGCCAGTCTACCAGCTCCACAAACAGCCTGGCCATGCAATCAGGAGACTGTGAGGGTGCCAGACAGGGCTCATGAGGGCTTCAGACCATCCTATAAAGGTCTTTGTCAGTACAGCAGCTGGCCAAGTCCTAACCCCTCCAGAAGACTGTCTCCAAACACCCAGGACAGAAAGGATGCTTGTCTATGCGCCTGGAGTCTTTCCTCAGCCAGAGGAGGTCAGCCTGGCCTGGTAGTCTGGCCTCTGGGCTTCTGGACACCACACACAGCTTCCAGAAGAGTGGGAGCCTACCTTGGGGACAGAGACCCCTCCAGATGGAGAATGGGGCCAGTAGTGCCTGAACAAAGCTAGAGAGGGAAGGGGCACTTGACCTAGAAAGGTAAAGCCCCAGCTGCCCTGCCTCCCAGGACCAACCAGTGAGCAGAGGTTTCTGTGCAGCTCAAAGGTCTGTTCCATGGTCCAAGAAGTTTCTAGGAGCCTGGAGGTTTGAAAGTAGCTGGAGATGCTCCCAACACCAGACCAGCAGGCTAACGGCAACCTCAAGTTCTACCAGGCTTCCTCCAAAGAGCTCCGTGGGAACCTGTCCGGGATAGCAGGGGGGGCCGCCTTCCTGCACCATCCAAGCTGCACTCCGAGCATCCTCCTCTTCCTCTTTGAGCTGCTCAGAAAGCCCAAGATGCCAGCACAAAGGAAAGACTTTCCGAGAGGCCATCAAAATGTCAACTCCACCAATGGAGAATAGCGTTACACATGCTCCAGCAACCACAAACACACCTGAAACTCCCAGCCAGGAGCTGCTTCCCTCAGCCCTGAGCTCTCCAACCCAGGCACCCAGCAGGGCCCCTCCCTCGGACTCGCTCCTCTCCAAACACCCTTAGCCTTCCATTTCTGCAGCTCCATCAGACTATTAATGAATTGGGACCAGAAATAAATAAAAGTTCTCCGTCTCCATTCCAGTGGAATTCAATCAACATACGGAAGACCTCCCTGACAGCAGAGGGGTTGAGACCCTGCACTGAGGATGTCGGGGAGAACAAGGCCCCCCCGGGAGAGTGTCCTGAAGTCTCTCCTGCAGGCCTCTTGCCCGCGGCCCGCTGCCCTGCCCTCATTACCAACTGGATGGGCCTGGAGCCACAGGAAACGGCACAGTGGGCAGGCTGCGGGTGATGGGTGACCTACGTCAGCTCTGAATCCAGCTGGAGCTCCAGTCTGATCTCTGGCAAATTCACAGCTCAACTGAATTCAATAAAAACCCCTCCAGAACAGTATCCTGCATCACAAATAATCCAACGACCAGATTTCCGACTACTCTTCCCAAAACAATTTCTTCTCATCCTCCATTTCTGATCCCACACCAGCCCTGACACTGAATTTCACCAATCTACAAAAACTTATACTTTCTGAAACTTTCAATAGCTGGATCTTAACTGACAAGGGAAATTATCCCACGTGCTATGAACCTATGAGATTCTAAATTTCAGTGAGAAGGAATACATGACAACGGAAAATGAAAATAAAATATTTCATATGATTAAATACTTAATAACCATCATGTACAACACGTGTTCGATATTAAGAAAGCAAGTAGTATATTATTATACAATACCAGTTTACATCTCTTCAACAGACCACTAGAGAAATAGCTGTTTTATCAGACTCCCATACACAAACACTGCTTAAGGTAATAAGATTGTCAAGGTCAAGAGCTGAACTATGCTGTGTTACATTCTCTAGCCCAGCTCCTTGGCAAGTGCCAGGCAGGTAATATGTGACCGAGAAATGTTTGCTAAATGAAGGGGTCAAGGAACCAATGGCACTCCGGTGCATCCGGTGTTTCTTTTTCAAGTTTCAGGCAAGCATCCGCACAGCCTGCCTGCCTCCTTCCCCTCCTCAATAATCACAACGCATAGACTTAGGAACTTACGTTGACCTAACCATTGCAAACAGGCCAGAGAGTGTTAACTCTGGCTATGTTTTAGTTGCCAGTCCTTCTGAAGAGTCAGGAAGGCCTGAAACACTGCTGATTTATGGAGGACACATGATTTGCTTAGAGATGAAGAACTGGGCATTCACACAAGCAGCTCCATTTCTCTACCCTGCATCTTTCTATTTCCTACCAACTGAGAGTCTGTGACACCCCAGCCAGATCCCCCAGGGCTCCTGAGACCTTCCCTCCATAGAAAACCTTATTCAAAAGAAGAAACCCTACCAATCCCATCACGGAGGTGCTATTATCAAGTCCTCCGGGGAACTCCCAACAGATAAGGACATGTATGGATGTAAGAGTTGGACCATAAAGAAAGCTGAGCGCCAAAGAATTGATGCTTTTGAACTGTGGTGTTGGAGAAGACTCTTGAGAGTCTCTTGGACTGCAAAATATCTGGCCACGTGAGAAGCCAGATATCTCTGTAAATGTTATTTCTGCCAAAATAATTTCTATTAGAGTGTAGATTCCATGGGAGCAAGGATTTGTAAGTCCTTTTTCCCTGCGTTGAGAGGAGAGCCTGGCACATGAAAGTTGCCCAATAAATATTTGAGTTGACNTGCAAAATATCTGGCCACGTGAGAAGCCAGATATCTCTGTAAATGTTATTTCTGCCAAAATAATTTCTATTAGAGTGTAGATTCCATGGGAGCAAGGATTTGTAAGTCCTTTTTCCCTGCGTTGAGAGGAGAGCCTGGCACATGAAAGTTGCCCAATAAATATTTGAGTTGACTGACCCCAAGCTTCAGAGGAAGGGGAATGAAGCTGTACCAGAGGAGAAGCATGTGGGGCTCCGGGAACAGTCTTGGGGGGAAAGGATTAGAAGCAGAAAAGGAAGGAGGGAGAGAAGAGAGAGGAAGATGGCGGGAGGGAGGCTAAGGACTGAGTCACGGCTGACCCTCTCTGGATGCCCTTCACCAACAGCAAATCTTAAAGAAAGCCTACCAATCTCACAGCTGATTGGTGTGATGACTGCTGACTAGGGGGCTGTTCTGGTTGTTGCAGTCAGAGGAGGGCTAAGTCTCCCATTCTGAATACAAGGTGAACAGCAGAGGCTGGCTCAGAGATAAAGAAGCCTGAAGACTGGAAAACCTCTGGAGATACGCCACTATCTCTTGGTGAGCTTTGGACTCCACTGGCTGTGGACTTGGGCAGGGATTTGGGGGAAGTTGCACCTTGGTCTCAAGGCACAGAGTGGCCAGTGGGAAGTTCTCGGCTATAACTGACATGACCACATTAGGTGGATAGTTAAGAATTTCTTTACTCTCTTCTCAGAGTTTAATCCCCCAAAGAGCTGATTTGATAAAGACCATAACAGTTAANAGAAGGGGACGACAGAGGATGAGATGGCTGGATGACATCATGGACTCAATGGGCATGAGTGTGAGTGAACTCCGGGAGTTGGTGATGGACAGGGAGGCCTGGCGTGCTGCGATTCATGGGGTCACAAAGAGTCGGACATGACTGAGCGACTGAACTGAACTGAACTGATCCTCATCTGTGGGTTTCCTTGCTCTAGCTTCTGTCTCTAGCCCATAGCATTTGTCCTGCAACCTTTTACATCAACAGTAGCAAAAAGATTCCATACTTGAATAAGTTTGAAAAGTGCTGGGTTAAACAAAGTTCAGTAGAGTTATTTTCTGCAAAACTTGGAGCATTTGAACTGTTTATGTGTGCCTTGAATCTCTGAGCAGGAGATAGAGTAAGCAACCTTTCTCCCCCTTGAATACCCTGGGACCATTTCTTCATATGGTGTTGACATGCAAGAGTTTCCATGAAATGCATTTTGGGATATACACCCCCCAGTCTGCATCTTCCCATTGTTGCCTCTATCCCCAAGTCTCAGTATGTTCACAAATTCCATTTCTTTTTCAATGTCCATGTCTTTGTCATTTCATTTTCACTTCTCCATATAGCTCTCCATGCTTTTGTCCTCCTTTGGTGGAGGCAACATGGCATCGTGAAAGGAATATTCAGTTTGAAATCCTGCTCCCTGTACTTCTTAATGGGGAACTCTGGTTTCTGTGCCTTAGTTTTTACCTTCAAAATCTAGAGGATATCACATCCTTTACTTCATAGGAGAGTTGTGTGTATTCATACATAAATATGAATGAATTTACTAAATTCATTTAATTTACTAAAATTCTCTTGAATTTACTAAACATTGACTATGATGTATATGAAGAAGGAAAATAATAGTTTATCTATCTTCAGAGACTAATCTTGTAGACCATATTACTTGCTAGGGTTGACAAAACAGGGATTTAAGGGGCTGAAACAACAGAAACTTATTGTCTCAGTTCTGGAGGGAAGCAGTCTGAGATCAAACTGTCTGCAGGTTGGTTCTCTCTGAAGGCTGTGAAGGAGAACTCTGTTCAAGCCTCCCTCCAAGCTGCTGGTGGTCTGCTAGCAGTCTTTGGCACTCCTTGATTTCTGCAGCATCTCCCTGATCTCTTCTTTCATCTTCACCTGGCTTCTCCCTGTGCAAATGCCCCCCAAATTCCTCTTTTTATAAGGACAGCAGTCCTATTGGATTAGGGACCCACTCTTAATTCAGTGTGACATCATCTTAGCTAATTTTATGTGCAACGACCCTTTTCCCAAATGTGATCACACTCTGAGATATTGAGGGCTAGGAATTCAACATATGAATTTTCAGGTGACACAATTCAACTCTTTACAGAGACTGATTAACATATCACCTATGAACGTGTTATCTTCTCATAAGCAGTTATAAAATTTAAGAGTCTCTGCTTGTCACAAGTTACCACATTTTAAAGCACCTAGTAAACTACTTCATTGCAGCACACAGCCAGAACTTGACTTGGCACAACCTGGATCCTTTGGGGAATGATGTTAACAGAGCTTGCTCAGGGGCTCTTTAAAATGAAGGTTCTGTTTGGTTCTAAATCCATCCCCACCTAACAGAAAAATTCATTCTGTTAAGAGTTACTAGATACTTGGGGTTTGTGTAGAAAAGGAGATCCAGCAGTATGCAGAGAGATTAAATACTTGCTTGGAGGCAGGGACTTGATGAAATTTTGCTGAATTAGCTGGGCTGTTCCATGGTTAGACTGAACAGAGGATCCAGCCTTTCTCATGTGCCCCCTTGTGCTATGCTGGCTCACCCCAAAGCTGTCACGCCAAAATGACCTTGCCGTTAAGGGGAAGCAGCCTCACATGGTGGTAAACAAGCATGAATTCTCAAGTTCCACTGCCTGGGTTTATGTCCTGGGTCTAACTGTGAGATTTTGGGCAAGAAACTTTAGCAACTTTCACCAAATAACCATACTCACCTGAGAGGGTGGCTCTGAGGATTAAAAGCACAAATCCATGAGACGGAGCAGTGTCTGGAACGTACGTAGACTGCATTCAACAAATGCTTGTTGCTGTTACTCTCAGTGTGATGCAAGAATCTCAAGAAATCACCTTGAGATCATTTTTCCTTTTAAAATTATTCAAAGGGAAAATCATGATGTCAACCAACAGGGCCACCTTCATTTTTCGTATATTAACTTCTTGTTCCTAGGACACTTAGAATGTGAATATAATTTTGTATGGTGCNTGCTTGTTGCTGTTACTCTCAGTGTGATGCAAGAATCTCAAGAAATCACCTTGAGATCATTTTTCCTTTTAAAATTATTCAAAGGGAAAATCATGATGTCAACCAACAGGGCCACCTTCATTTTTCGTATATTAACTTCTTGTTCCTAGGACACTTAGAATGTGAATATAATTTTGTATGGTGCTCTTTTTAATGTAAGCTGTGTCTGTGTTCCTACACAGTTGTTCTAATTGGCTATATAAGAGTCCGTGGAATGAATGCACCAAATTTTACCTAATAGTTCTCTTATGGTTAAATATCTGAAATGTGTGTTTTGTCACATCAGGTACTACTGACTAATACTATTTTGTGCAAACTGGTGAATTTTTCCTCGTTAGGGCAAATTAGCTAGAGCAATTTTCTTTCAACCTCTACCTCAGACTCCTGGCTTCAGCTGAACCCTCCTCCCTATTGCTCTGACCTAAATTGCCTTCCTCATAATCTACGCCTCCACCTCTCTGCTTCCCAAGCTCTAGTTACAAAACTCAAATCTCCATCACTGTTTCACTATTTCTTATTTTCCCTCTGCAGATCCCCATGCTCCCCATTCTGTTCCTTGCTGGGTCATATCACCCTGAATCTACTCATCCCTCCCTCCCCTCACCAATTTATTGAGCTCACAATCCTCTTCCGGGGACACTAAATAGGGGCACCCCAAGGTGAGGGCCATTTGGCATATCCTGCTATCCCCTTTTTATACTGTGAGCATTCTCAGAGTCTAAAAGGGAAACAATATGGTTTTTTCCTAAAGCATCCCTCCTCTTATTCTGTTGCTATCAAAATTCTGTTTACCCTTCAAGGCTCAACTCAATGCACTAATCCCCAGGCATAGCTCACTGATCCGCCCTTACTGTTCCCAGGGCACTTGCTACATATCTCTGTATTCTCAGCAACCAACAGTGATTGCCTATGGTAGAAAAATAAGCCAGTTAATGGGCAGATCTGTGTATGAGAACTTAGAAACTGCTTAAGTTGCCTGTTTTGACGAGGCTGGATAGAAGTATGATAGTTAGTGGCAGGAACTTTAGAATCAGGTAGACTTCGACTTGAATATTAAGTTTACAACCTCTTTGTAAAATCGCTCATCTCTTTGCTGATCCCAGCTGCAAAATGAGATTGTTTCTGTCACCAGCTTTCTTGGATTAAATGAGTTTAATAGATGCAAAGCACACAACAGGCACATCGTTTAAATGGCAGCTGGTAAGACCATCCCCGCCCCACTGGCCAAAAAGTCAAAGTCAAACAGGCCCAAAGTACTGCCCCTCCCTGCCGGGGGGTCCAGCCCTGGTGGATCCAGGGAATTCGAAGCGAGGACGGAGTCGGCGAGGAAAAACTTATTTATTCAGAAATATAAGATTAGGAAATAATAGTATAGTAGGAAAATTAAGTGGAGAAAAGAGGCTGAATAACTTGGTTTATGTGAAAAGCCAATAAAACCTCGAGACAAGAGGTTTGCACCATCTACGTGGGCCACCGGCGTCCTCTTGAATATCGGGGGGTGCCCCACCTTGGGCACCCCCTCACAGGAATCTTAAAAGCCAGGGCAAGTAAGTAGACATGG
>SJYA01003065.1:0-73017 GCA_006410615.1 Neotragus moschatus | reverse complement strand
GTCTGTTGATTTGATAGCAAAGGGCAAGTCCTATTCCCACTCACACTTCTCTCAAGATAGGCCACTGGAACAATGGTTGCAAAACTTCCCCACTGCTCAATACCCTGTCCGCTGAGCACGAGAACAAAGGATTGCCTTAAAACTAATTAGCTGCTTATATTCAAAACCAATTAATTTTTGTTAAGCTCATTGAAGCCTCACCCTTAATGATTAAAAATACCAAACCTGAATTCATCATCAAAGGCGACTTCCCAGCAGGAAACCCACTCATCTAAATAGCTTATTCTCCTGAGCTACCTGGGCGCTGATGGAAGAAAGGAGTATGGCCACAGGCTGAACAGTAATCCATGAGCGCAGAGTGGAGCCAAGCCATAAGAACAGGATCCTAGCTGGGCGCACATTATTAAAACATAAGCTAAAAGTCACTTATTCTGCATTCAGTGATTAATAGTGCCGGCCCTTTCCTAGGACATGGCAGCAGCCCTGAGAAATGATGCAATTACTCCCAGTGAATGGAGATGTGAAGGGACTCGTTACTACCAGGGCAAAGTGTACAATTCCGTGGTTAATTAGGGCTTCGTGGGGGGAGCTCCGCTATATCACCTAACCTAAACAGAGTTTCTAACCCTGCCCCTCTCCTTGCCTTTAAACTGTGATGAAGGCAACTTTAAGGACTGAGGCAATCAAAGAAGCTCTGGACTAAGGAGAACCCAGCAGTGATTGCTGGACATGATTTTCACAGTGATCTTGGATTAGCCGAGTCCTGATGGCCTTTCATCCACACGTGAGCCACCTGAATGCCCTCCATAGTACAGAAGAGGCAGTGCAGACGTGGTTTCCAGGGAGAAAAATGAGTTTTAATCAAGACTGGGAAATGGAATTACATGTGCAATTAGACAGAAACAGCCACAAAACCACAAGCGAGGGAGCACTCTGTAATATTGCCCTTCCGTTCTCAGAGCTAGCAAGAACTTAAGCATAAACTGTGCTGATGTAGGGATCTGGGGGGTTTGTTCTCAGGCTGACCAGAACTTCCCAGGAGGAAAATAATGGCTGCTTTGTCCTCACTGGGAACACCCCCACGTGGCAATGGGGTGGCTGCAGGCCCTTTGTCAGCTCCTGCTCTTTGCTCTCCTGCCCTGACCTCAAGCTTATCATCCTGGCAGACAAATGAACACATGTGTAGGTTTTCCTCACGTTCCAAAGCACACCCTGAATGCCCAGTGTGAAAGACAAACTATTCTGAGGCTCCAGGATCAAAGGTCACCAGTTAAGGCCTCCAATTTGCATGCATTTCAAGTTCATAAGCATGTTAAACAGAGTGCCACATAAATATATACGCACAAATGTATTTTTAAAATAGAAACATTGACTTCTTTGACCTCTGAAGGATCACTGAGTGCCCGTCTTAGGCAAAAGTAGGGCAGAGAGGCAGCTACGGCCTGGAAGTCTGAGTCTGTTAACACAATCACTTCCTTTGGAGCTTTGTAAAGGCTTTCAGGGGCCTCTGCGGTAAAAGATACTGAAACCCCAACCACTGCAAGCTAATATTCTAAGTTAGAGTGACTACCAGGGGAGGCCAGTCAGGATCCCCCAGTCCCAGAGGCAGAATACACAATGAGACTAAGAAATTATGCCATATCAGGGGTAAACAGGGCTAGGACAGTGGTACGGACTCAAAGTCCAGCACCTGGTGTCCACAGCAGGGCTTCTGGTTGATGCTAACAGCTTCTCCCTTCCCGATGGAAGAGTCTGGGTGAGTGGTTGTGGGTAAAGATGCCATTTGGGAGGTAGGGTGGAAGGAAAACTGCAAACTGTGCAGCTCCATGTGGCCTAAAGCCACGTTACTTTTTATTCCTGACATGTCACACAGAGGGTTGACCTTGTTTGTAATGTCAGTAATAATAATAATAATATGGAGTTCTGCAGGAGATGTAAAAAGTTCACAGGATTTACAGCCCTACAGACCTGGGAATGCATCTTTTATTCCTTCTTTTTTCTGAGGTTCAGTTTCCTTCTCTGTAAAGTGGAAATAGTAGCTCTTCTCTCGCAGAGAATCAATGCAAGAATTGAGAATGGGAAAAAAAAAAAAAAAAAGCTCTTCTGTATGTCAAGCCTCGTGCCAGACACCTTATCTATGTTGCTTTATTCTCAGTCTTTCCATAAACTTGGTATCACCGTTGTCCCTGTTTTCCAGATGGGATATTGAGGTTTGCAGAAGTTAAGCGACTTGGTCCAAAAGCCATCAGCTAGTGAACAGCAGAGCTGAGATGTAAAGTCAGAGTAGCGGCAACAAATCCTGGGTGCATCACCGCCTCGCATGCCCCCTCATGCAGCAGCCACAGCTGCGCCCTCCTCTCCCACCCTACCCTACTGACTTCAGCTGGATCACTGGGATGGGGAGGCGGTTTCTTACACATTGCACTGATTCATATCAAATTTTATTCTGTTTGATCTGACTCGACATGCTAACAACAGGAAAATTTTTGAGCTGTAAAATTTCCTTCATCAAGATATGATTCCTGAATAAAGAGGACTGTGGGGAAAGGGCAATTGTGTGGCCCAGGAAAAGCATGGTCTGGTAGTAAAGGTGAGTGACTAAGCCAGAAGACAGAAAGCAAGTCTGGCATTAAAAACCAAGGACAGGCACACCTCTGGTCCCTCAACAAGGCAGGGACTGCTTCCCACTGGCACCGAGACAACCCTGCAGTTAGGGAGCAGGGGGACCCGTGGGAATCAGGGTGGCCGCAGATGCCGTGCATTTTCCAAACCACCAGGCCTGTTGGTGGGTCTGGCTGCCCTGCCTGGCTTTGACTACCACTAGGATGAAACTCCATCATAACAATCTTATTTGTCCAAACCCTTAAGAAATATAACAATCCTCTTACTTTACAATGTTGTATTGGTTTTGCCATACATCAACATGAATCCACCACAGGTATACATATGTTCCCCATCCTGAACCCCCCTCCCTCCTCCCTCCCTGTACCATCCCTCTGGGTCGTCCCAGTGCACCAGCCCCAAGCATCCAGTATCATGCATCGAACCTGGAGTGGCAATTCGTTTCATATATGATATTATACATATTTCAATGCCATTCTCCCAAATCATCCCACTCTCTCCCTCTCCCTCTCCCACAGAGTCCAAAAGACTGTTCTATACATCTGTGTCTCTTTTGCTGTCTCGCATACAGGGTTACTGTTACCATCTTTCTAAATTCCATATATATGTACTAGTATACTGGTAACCTCCAACTAAAATACATAAATTTATATTAAAAAAATTAAAATAAAAAAAGAAATATAACAATCTTCTTGAGACATATTTCATCTCTCCCTGAAGCTCAACTCTTCTCCTTGTCACCCTCTCAAGCCTGTCACACTGTTGCCAGCCTTCCTGTAACAGAATGTCCACGTTGCCCCTCACATTACATAGAATGTTCATGTTGCCCCTTACATTACACAAAACGTCCTCATTGCCTTTACGTGGTTGGTTTTGAAAAGGGACAATCTCTTCCCATTCTTCCGATGGAGCATGGGCATGCATGTTGAGCACTGGCCAGAACTCAATCTCAAATTGTCTGCTTGTCCAATTCTGCCAAAACCTCGCAGGCACTGGGGAAATGACAGGCTCTGTGCACATGAAAATCCAGTGCGTTGTCACAAGAAAGCCAGGTGTGCCTCCACAGATGCCACATATCCACGGATCACTGGAAAACCAAGTCAACAAATTTATGAGGGGCGACCAGTTGGTAGTGACACTTTGTAAGTCTGTATTTCTGATCATCCACTTAAACTTTTAAAAAATTAAGCACAGATGTGTTATTGTTGTTTTTCAGTCAGTAAGTAATATCTGACTCTTTTGCAACCCCATGAACCCCAGGCTCCTCTACTCATGGCATTTCTTAGGCAAGAATACTGGAGTGGGTTGCCATTCCCTTCTTCAGGGGATCTTCCTGACCCGGGGATCTTCCTGACCCAGGGATCAAACCTGCATCTCCTGCTTTACAGGAAGACTCTTTACCACTGAGCCACCAGAGAAGCCCAAACACAAATGGTAATCATCAAAAAGACAATAAATAACAAATATTGGCAAGGATGTGGAGGAAGGGGAACACTTGTGCGCTGCTGGTGGGCTTGTAAATTGGTACAGCCATTATGGAAAACAGTAGGCAGGTTCCTTAAGAAATTAGAAATAGAACTATCTTATGATCCAACGATTCTACTTCTGGGTATTTACCCCTCAAAACCAAAACACTAATGCAAAACACACATGTACCCCCATGTTCACTGAAGCAATTTTTACAACAGCCAAGACATGGAAGAAAGCTAAGTGTCCCTCAACAGATAAAGGAATAAAGAAGGAACAGCATAATACACACACTGGAATATTAGCCATTAGAAAAAAAAGGAATCTTGCCATTTGAGACAACATGAACAGATCTGAAGGGTATCATGCTAAGTGAAATGTCAGATAGAGACAGAGAGACAAATCTCATGTGATCTCACTTACGTGCAGACTCTAAAAAGGAAACAAATGAACAAACAAAATTAAAACAGACTCAGATACAGAGAACAAATGGGTGCTAGCAGAAGGAAGGAGGCACAGAGTTGGATGAAATAGGAGACGGGGATTAAGAGGCACAAACTTTCCACCATAAAATATGTATACTGATGTAATACACAGCATAAGTGATATGGTCAGTAATATTGTAATACCTTTGTATGGGGATATATGCTTACTAGACTTACTGTGGTGATCATAATGTATTTAAATGGTAAATCACTATGTTGCACACCTGAAACTAACATACTATTGCACATCTAAGAAAATCCTTTAAAACTTTGTATTGGGATATGTTTTGTTATGAAATAAAATTCAGAAGCCAAAAAAAGTCAATAATTTTACTACATATAAATCAAAAACTTCTTCATGACAAAAAGCAAAGTAACAACAAACTGGGTTCAGTATGTTCAACTCATTCTAGAGATCAAGGGATAAATCTCTAATTATAAAGAGCTCCCAAAAAACCAATAGAAAAATCAGTAAGGCACATGATTAACAGAAAATGAAATACAAATAACTCCTAAGCCTGTGAGAAGATGCTTAATCTCACTCAAAAGAGAAATGCAAATGAAAACCATGCTCTCATACTATTTTTATCCATCAGGTTGGCAAATATCCAATAGTTTGATAACGTATTCTGTTGACAGAGCTATGGGAAGGCATGTTGATATGTTGCTGGTAGGAGGATAAATTGGCACAGCCCTTTTGGAAGGGAATTTTGCAGTAGCTATCAAAATTACACATGCAAAAATCCTTTTACTCTGCAATTCCACTTTTAGAACTTTATCTGATACTTGGAAAAATGCAAACTGACCTAATTACAGCATTATTTTTGAAGCACTATTTTTGACAGCAAAAGATTGGATAGGGCTCAATATTGTCATTAGAAGGCTGGTTAAATAGGTAATGGCACATTCATACAATAAAATATTGTGCAGCTGGGAAAAGGATGAGAAAATTCTTAACGTAATACTACAGAAATGTCTCTAAGATGTGCTATCAAGTGAAAAAACCAAAGTGCAGAATAGGGATGCATTGTACATCCCCTTTTGCATGAAGAGGCTGGAAAATGTGAGTTTATAGTCATAACTGCTTACAGTTCATTATGAAAATCTAGAAGAACTCCCCTAAAATGAACACTGTGTTTATATTTGAGGGCCTGGGAAGGAATGGAACTGAATGGCGCTTAGAAGAATTTTCTCCCTACACTTCCTTTTTGAGTCATGGGAATGTACTGGCTATTCAAAAATTAATTAAATATGTTCATTTTTTTAAAAAGATAAATGCCAGTGGACTAGATCAGAGACTACAAAATAAAGTGAAACTCTAGAACTACAGAGATAAAGGACATAAAAGAGACCAACGATAGGAAAGGAAATGAGCAAAACTCTGTAGGACTGAAATGGAAATGCCAAGTGCAGATAATTGGGATCATGAAGAAATAATACACATAAACACGCCTTCTAGCATCTTCTAACTACAATAGTCTCCTCTTATCCTTGGTTTCAGTGTCCAAGGTTTCAGTTCCCCATGGTCAACCACAGTCTAGTATTATTAAATGGAATATTCCAGAAGTAATTCACAAGTTTTAAATTGTATGTAATTCTGCTGCTGCCGCTGCTGCTAAGTCACTTCAGTCGTGTCCAACTCTGTGTGACCCCAGAGATGACAGCCCAAAGCTCCCTGTCCCTGGGATTCTCCAGGCAAGAACACTGGAGTCGGGTGCCATTGCCTTCTCCAATGCAGGAAAGTGGAAAGTGAAAGTGAAAGTGAAGTCGTGTCTGACTCTTAGCGACCCCGTGGCCTGCAGCCCACCAGACGCCTCCGCCCGTGGGATTTTCCAGGCAAGAGCACTGGCGTGGGCTGCCATCTCCTTCTCTATATGTAATTGTAGTAGCATGAAAAAGTCCCATCATCCTGCAGGAGATGAGAACTATCCTTTTGTCCAACATATCCCACCCCCACCTCGTTAGTCACTTACTAGCCATCTCAATGATCAGGTCATTATCAGCGTGACCTGACAGCATCAGACTATCAGAGGGCCTGTGTCCAGGTCACCCTTATTTCACTCAACAGTAGCCCCAATGCAACAGTAGTGATGCTGGGAAGTCAGATGCACCAGAGAAGCCGTGACTTGCTGCCTTTCGGTGAAAAGGGGAAAGGTCCCTATTTAACAAGGAGAGAAAAAAATCATTTGCTGAGTTCGCCAAGATCTGCAGTAAGAACAGATCTTCCATCCATGAAATTGCGAAGAAGGAAAAGGAAGTTCATGTTAGTTTTGCTGTCACATCTTAAACTACAAAAGTGACTGCCACAGTGCCTGATAAATAAGTGTTGCTTAAGACGGAAAAGGCATTAAATGTGTACAGTAAGACACTCGAGAGAGAGAGAGAGAGAGAGAGCGCGCACATTCATTTAATTTCTGTTGCAGTATGCTGTTATAACTGTCCTATTTGATTATTAGTTAAGCTCTTACTGTGCCTAATTTATAAATTAAACTTTATCACAGGCGTGTACGTACAGCTAAAAACATAGTAAAATATATTCAGGGTTTATCACTATCCCATTTCAGGCACCCACTGGGGATCTTGGCATGTATCCCCCATAGATAAAGGGGGCTACTATACACATATACTTTATATAAACTCAAATGTGTACACAAATCTATATAAATTTCATAATTCAAAGCATTTTCATGAGCAAAGTAGGTGTGTGTAGTTGCTTCAGTCACATCTGACCGTCTGTGACCCTACGGACTGTAGCCTGCCAAGGCTTCTCTGTGCATGGGATTCTCCAGGCAAGAACACGGGAGTGGACTGCCATGCCCTCCTCCAGGGGACCTTCCTGACCCAGCGATCAAACCCACGTCTCATGTCTTCTGCACTGTAGGTGGGTTCTTTACCACTGAGCCACCAGAGAAAAATACCCTTTGTCCCCAGCAATGGTACATTTACATATCTCTTTAAGGAAATCACCAAGAGTGTATCCAAAGACTTTGGTACAAAGGCGCACTCCACACACAAATGTTCGACAATAGGTGATTCATTAAATAAATCCTGGCTTCCCATACAACGGAACGTCAAGTGAAGTCGCTCAGTCGTGTCTGACTCTTGGCGACCCCGTAGGCTGTAGCCCACCGGGCTCCTCCGTCCATGGGGTTCTCCAGGCAAGAATACTGGAGTGGGTTGCCATTTCCTTCTCCAAGGTTAGGAGTGCCAAGCAGGCACCAAATTTATGTCGCTGAATGTCTGATGATACCAAAAGATGTTTACTCTCTGCTGGCAAAGATACACACGAAAATATTCACTGCAGTTATCCCTAGGACTGGAATTATGGATCGCTTCTATTCTTTTGCATATTAATACATTCTCATTTTCTGCAATGAATATGTATTACTTGTGCAGTAAAAAAAACAATCAAAGTTATTAAAAAGGAAAAAAAGAAAAAGAAAAACCTCAGCTTAGTTGATGGATATCCAAGAGCGCTAGCTTAATGGACATCACTTGTCTAGTTTCTCTACTCTAATAATTTTTAAAATCACACTATGGTAAAATCCAAAAGCTTCCTCAGAAACTGTAGAGCGCAGGCAGGGTTTGCGGCTTTGCTCCCCACTCCGGTCCTCCCATGCCCACACGCACACGTACTCAAACACAAAAAGCAGCCCCACTTTCCCGCATTTCACAACGAGGGCTTCTGCCTGAGATTTAACCAGAACACTAGCCCATGAAGCTCTGCCCTTCAGCCTGCTCCAAGAACCAAGAAACCATTTAACTCTCATTACCCCCAGAAATGAATTCTCAAAACTCAGGTAATGAGTCTGAAGGGCTTTTACCCCAGGCAGATGACAGACTGCAATTCAATAGGATTCACAGGGAGACACAGTGTGGGCTTGTCTGTCTGCTAGAGAGCGAGGTGGTCGGGAGGAGAGCAAGAAGAAACCAGAGGAGGCACCTGAGAAGCAGAGACCCCTCCCCACCCCTTCAGCACATGCCCAAGCACAGCACGGGTTGCTCTTTGAGGATCTACTGAGCCACAACTGCCAACAAAGATGACTTGACGCTGGAGATGCAGACCCGGGCTGGTCTTCCCCCAACTCTAAGAGTAGGTCAACACCAACACCCTGCTGACTTCCCTTCCAGGCAAGGCCGCCTCCTGGATCCACAGCTTTCTCCTCGTGAGTGTGAAGTAGGGAACAGCGTGCCCTGCAAAGGCTAAAGTACTTCTCACCTTGGCCCCTGGCTGCATAAAGTGGCTGGCCTGTCTGCTCTGAAAAGTCATCAGTCTAATAATAACCTAATAGCACTGATCACTTACCATGTCTTCACTATTTATCAGGTGCTGCACTAACATGAACAAATTCATTTGAGCCCAACAGCAAGGCTCTGAAGAAGTAGAAGACTCACTGTAAAAGTGGTCCCGCTTTTCCACTCCTTACTGTATCCACACACTGAGTTATGTGACTTCTCCCATCAAAAGGTGGAGTCTATATTTCATTTCCTTCCCTTGACTTGGGGCAAATGTTCTGACTTTTTTTGGCCAAAGAAGTGAATCAGAGATGACGACACTGTGCCATATTCTAAGTCTAGATCTCAGGATCCTTTGCTCAACTCATTTTCTTAGAATTCTGCTCTTCTTATGAGAATAAGCCTGTGGTAGCCTCCTGGAGAGTGAGAGGCCCCTTAGAGAAAAGCCATCCCAGCCAAAGCCACCCTAAGCCAGCCAGCTATCCAGCTGATCACAGCCATAAGTGAGCCAAGATCAGCCAAGCCAGCTCGGATCAACAAAACCACCCAGGAGACTCGTAGATTCATGTGAAATATTATACAGTTGTCATCTTCAACTTCTAAGTTTAGGGATAGGCTGCTATATTGAATTGTTATGGCAACACACAACTGGGTACAAGTGAGTACCATTGTTATTACCAAACTCAACCTGAAAAAGGAGAAACTTTCCTGTTATAGACCGAATGTGTCCCCTCGCCCCGAACTCACATGTTGAAACCATATTCTCCACTGTGTTGCTATTTAGAAATAGCGCCTTTGGAAAGTAATTGACATGAAATTGAGTCATGAGGGTAGGACCCTAGTTTCATGGGATGATTGCCTTTGAGAGAAGAAATAATAGCATTCACTGACTCTTTCTGTCTCTTTCTCCCTCTGCCGTGAGAGCACACAGTGAGAAGGTGGCTGTCTGCAAGGCAGGAAGAGAGCTTTCACTAGCCCTGACCATGCTTGCACCCTCATACAGGACTTGCAGCTTCCAGAACTGTGAGAAAGTTAATTTGTGTTGTTTAAGCCCCATTTTGTTATGGCAGCCAGAGCAGATTAAGGCAAGCTCTCACAGCTAGTAGGTGAGAGTGAGACCCCAAAGCCTATGCCCCTAGAGAACAGTTCATGACTCCCCACCCAGCCTTGGGGCTGTGACCACCGCAGACAGATCCTGATTCCAGGGAATTCATCACCCACACCCACTGGGCTGCCCTCTGTCCTGAGCGATCCTTAAATCCTGAATGTCGAGGCCCCTGGAATTCCAAAGCCAAACACAGACTGGGAGGGCATTAACTCCAATTCCCTGGTTGCATAGATGATAATGGTGAAAACTGGTTGATCCAAATGAGCTGTCCAAGGTCAGGCTGTACATAAAGGCAAAGAAGAGACTAGAGTAAGTATGCCTGGCCCCCAGAGAAATGCTCACTGGTCCACACTGGACTTCTCTGTCTCTCCAAGCAGAATGAGAGCAAGAAAGAACTGTCCTTTGGTAAGTCTTCCCTTGCTCCCAACACTAGTGCCCCAAAGGTCCCAGTTAGGAGTTTTGGGTCCAAAATTCATAGGAGCTGCTTATGACTTCTGACCTCATCTTCCTCCTTCCTCAAGCTCTTCTCCATGGATCAGCCTGCTGGACCACACAGCCAACACGGCATGGGCAGATGATAAGACCTGGGTCCCCAGAAGACATCTAAAGACATGAGGCCGCTTCAGCCCACCAGCATCATGAAGGCAGCAGCAGAGGTCAATGCCCATCTAGAAGTCCTTGGGTCATCCTGAGAGCTTCTCCAAGGCCACATGAGGCACTCATAGCAAGGGCTGCAGGTTATGGAAGCAGTTTGGCTGCTGCCATGCATACGGCAGCCTGGCAGCTACTTCTAAGAGCTTGCAAACCACAGAGTAATCAGGAGCCCCGAGGGCTTGGGGCCCATCTGCTATGCAAAGACAGAGCCTCATTTCAGATGCCACAAAGCGTCAGAGGATGATGTGTGCTTCCCTTAGAGCTGGAGCACTGCCCCAGCCTTTAGGCTGTGATGAAACTCTTAGCGAAGATGAAGCTCACTCAGCACAGAGGCAAAGGGCTGCTGTCTCCAGGACTCTGGGGCCACTCTGATGAACATGGCGTGACTGTAGTCTTCAAGGAACCCTCCGTCAAGTAGTAGGTGGCCCACAGAGGTATATACAGTCCTGGGAGTACAGAAAAGATAATTGCTTCTGGTCTAGTGGGAGAGAGGATAGGAAGGGCCTTAAAGAAAGCTTCTCAGAGGATAGAACCTAAGCACCGGGCCTTCGAGAAGCTCTTTCCTAGGATCACTTCTCTGGAGGTTGCCCCAGGAGTCATCTAGGATTCAAGTTAGGAAGGGAGTAGATGAGAACTCTGTCTTCTGTGTTGCCTCCTAAAAGTGCCACACTCTCCAGCATCCGAGCTCACCTTCTTCTGCGGTGACCAACAGGATGGCCAAGATCCCCACCCTACTCACTGCCCGTACACTGCTCAACACCAAGCCATGACTTCCCTTTTTTATTCAACAAAGATTACAGTCTTCCATATAATCTACAAGTTCCTACAGATTTGCCTTTACCCTCTCTATTAGCCTTTCGCCTGTTCACTCTTGCCCTCTCTCACAGGTCCCAGGCATCTTCCCAGGCATCCTGGCTTTCCTTCAGTCCCCAAGCCCTATCTTGCTTACAGAGGCCTTGGCACATACTGTTTCCCCTGAGTTTAGGTATCATCTCATCGGTTTAGGTATCACTTCAGCGGGGGAGTCTTCCCTGGCCCTTTAGTTCAGGTCAGCGCCCTCAGATTTACTTTCTCATAGAACCACATCCCTTTCTTTCACGGTACTTTAATGCATCTTGAAGTTATATTCCTGTTGATGTAATTTTTTAGTTAACATCTGTCTTGCCCACTAGCCAGCAAACCCCATGGGAGTAGAAATCACGTCTGCTTCTGCTTACACCGGTATGCTCAATATCTAAGTCAGTGCCAGGAACACGGTTCACACTCAACAAATATTTGTTGACTGAATATACAGATGAAGGAGAACTGAAACAGTTCTAACTGGGTTTTGCTCTGGGAAATGGAGGGTCCATGGTGTCTTAGGTTAGGTGTCCCCAGACACAGATATTGGGACAAAAATTTGAGTACAAGTCAGTACATCTGTGGGGTGAAACCAGGAAAAATTGATCCAGGAGAGGGGGAGAAAGGGAAAGAACACAGGACGGAAGGTAGGAAGGGAAAACGGAGGAAGGGAAACAGCAGGGTGTATACAGGTGGCCCCTGGACTAGAGGAGACGGGGTAAGGAGGAAGGGAAACAACAGAGTGTATACAGGCAGCCCCTGGGCTAGAGGGCTGGGGAGACGGGGTAGGGAGGAAGGGAAACAGCAGGGTGTATACAGGCGGCCCTTGGGCTAGAGTGCTGGGGAGACGGGGTAGGGAGGAGGGAGAAGGAGAGGCTGGATGCTCACCTGTGTGCGTGATAGGACAGGTAGGAGAAAGCCAGGAAGCAGTGCATTTCTGTTTGCTTTCTACTTGATTGGTGGTGACTCCGGCCCCAAGTTCTAGCCACGCTGATCCAGGAGCTCTGGGATCCAGCCTCCCTGCTACATTCCCCACTGGTTTCTCATTAGCACACAATTTCAGCTCCTCCAGTACAAGAACCTTCTCAGGTAAGTCTCAGCCCCTACTGGCAGCTGCATGTTATCCCAAAACTGGCTGATTACACTCAAAGATCCAACTCGTTCCTTCCAGAGGAAGAAATGGCACCTGGTTTGGAGACCCTGACCCAGAGCTGGAGGCCCCGAGCACCCACCTGCCTCTATTTCCTGAGCTCATTCTATTTATGCAAACATGCAAACAGACAGAAGCCAACATCTACCAGAGTTCTGCCAGAGGGTGTGCAAGACACCCAAAGCAAGTCAAGATTTTATGATTTGACTAACACTTCTCCTCCATCAAACGTCGTCTGCAAGCACCACGCACTCAGTCCAAAGCCCACCAGTGCTGCTCTGCGCTTCTGTGTCTGGCACAACGCTGAGGGCTGGGAGCGGAGCTGTGAAGGCGGATGAGGTCCCTGCCCTTGGAGAAGTTATGGTCCAGAGGAGGAGACGTGAAGCGATCAGCTGGCTACCCAAATGCATGTTCAGTTACAAGCTGGGAAAGAAAGGTACTTGGCTCTAGAATGTAACATGGGGTGCGGGGGGACTAACTGCATCTAGAGGTTGAGGACACCCCCCTGAGGAAGGATGACGGAGGGGGATGTAGGAGTTAGCGAGGAGCAGGGCCACGCAGGGGGAAGCGTGTGTAGCAGAGAGAGCAGCATGTGCGAGGGGAATCTGGACCAAGTGGGCAGATGGACTGAGGATGGTAATGGGATGCTGGAGGCAGGCGCGGCATCCAGGTCCTGAGCACCGTGCAGGATGACGCCAAGGGACCTTGCTTCTGGGAGACCGGATAGCATCACGAATGAGAGAAGCTAGGCAAAGGTGACCTGCTGGTCACACCCTAAACAGCCAGGAAAGACGCGGTGGGACTCTGACAAGAAGGGAAAGAACTGGCCTTTCCTGAGCAACTCCCATGCTTTAGGCACTGTGCCATACAGAAGAGTGTCATTTATGAAATCCTTAGATTCATTCATTCATTCAATTCAACACATAGTTACAGACCCATGGCTACTCTTCAGGGCCAAGTAAGCAGCAAGGGTCATTTTTACCAAAATCACCCTTCAAAAAAAGAGCGCGTGAACTTATATTCAAATTCCTGGCCAACTCTTTCCTATTAAAGGGCAGTTCTCTCACTGACTTTATTTTAACTAACAAAGTACTATTTGGGGAAAAGATATTAGCCTGAAATGACCCCAATCAATGCAAGTTTAGGATGCTTATGAGAGGTTTCCTAATGGAACTGTTAAAAAAAAGGAGACAAAGCTATTTAACCCCTATTTAATAATTATTCCTGAGTATGACCTTAGAATAGCAAGCTGAGGATGTTTTTCTAAACAATCCTGTTACAAATCACTTTAAAAAGCAATACCATAAGTAGTTATACTGCGGGGAGCAAGAATATACCTACAGAACAAAAGGGGAAAAAAATCTTCTAATATTATGCAAATGAGTGCAGGTGGCTTGGGATAGAATCTCCAGTGACAGCATTTTGTACAGATCCACAGACTGCCGGACGTCAAACAACTCCAACGGAAGCAGAGATTTTGTGCCCTAAAAACTAGGTTAGTCACTGCCTGTCGCGGTTCAGGCAATGATAGAAGCACAGCTGCCAAAGAAGAGGCTTTGAATAAAATTGGTCCATCAAATGTAAGAGGGGGAAAGAAAGCAGGATTTCTAAATTATCATACTATTTTACATAACATGTGAGTTTAAATATGTGTGTCACTAAATTAATAAATCCAGGACTATATATAGAGATCTGACTCTTTCATCTACCTCCTGAAGAGTTTATATGTTCAACTTNCCATCAAATGTAAGAGGGGGAAAGAAAGCAGGATTTCTAAATTATCATACTATTTTACATAACATGTGAGTTTAAATATGTGTGTCACTAAATTAATAAATCCAGGACTATATATAGAGATCTGACTCTTTCATCTACCTCCTGAAGAGTTTATATGTTCAACTTCAAGTTGACCCTCTCCCCTAAATATAGGCTCTTCCCACTGGGAAAATGCAAAAAGCACTTTCTGTGGGGAGCTATTTTGTATTTCAGCATTTAAGGGAGCCTGCTACAGCGAGTGGAGTGGAAGCTCACCCAGTTCTACCCACCAGATAGAACCACTCCAGATACATGCCCACACCTTGGAGATAACACATCCCTGTTTCACTGATGAGGGACCAGGTCCAGAGAGNAAGGGAGCCTGCTACAGCGAGTGGAGTGGAAGCTCACCCAGTTCTACCCACCAGATAGAACCACTCCAGATACATGCCCACACCTTGGAGATAACACATCCCTGTTTCACTGATGAGGGACCAGGTCCAGAGAGGCCTCGGAGGCTGACTGGTTCATGGACGCAGGCGCAAGGACAAACTGGGACTTCAGCTGAATCTGCCCAGCTCTGAAATCTTGCCGCCTAAGTGCTTCTGACGTCCCCAGGTGTCAGTACTGCAGGGCCACCACAGCAGAGCTCCGGCCTCAGGACCTGCCCTCCTGATGTGGCACCCAGCATGCTCGGGAGTTCAGGGTGAGCAGAAGCCTCACTGTGTCTCCAACTCCCCCCCGAGCGCACAGCACCCAGGTTCANATAAATCCAGGACTATATATAGAGATCTGACTCTTTCATCTACCTCCTGAAGAGTTTATATGTTCAACTTTAAGTTGACCCTCTCCCCTAAATATAGGCTCTTCCCACTGGGAAAATGCGAAAAGCACTTTCTGTGGGGAGCTATTTTGTATCTCAGCATTTAAGGGAGCCTGCTACAGGGAGTGGAGTGGAAGCTCACCCAGTTCTACCGACCAGATAGAACCACTCCAGATACATGCCCACACCTTGGAGATAACACATCCCTGTTTCACTGATGAGGGACCAGGTCCAGAGAGGCCTCGCAGGCTGACTGGTTCATGGACGCAGGCGCAAGGACAAACTGGGACTTCAGCTGACTCTGCCCAGCTCTGAAATCTTGCCGCCTAAGTGCTTTTGACGTCCCCAGGTGTCAGCGCTGCCGGGCCACCACAGCAGAGCTCCGGCCTCAGGACCTGCCCTCCTGNGCAGGCTGACTGGTTCATGGACGCAGGCGCAAGGACAAACTGGGACTTCAGCTGACTCTGCCCAGCTCTGAAATCTTGCCGCCTAAGTGCTTTTGACGTCCCCAGGTGTCAGCGCTGCCGGGCCACCACAGCAGAGCTCCGGCCTCAGGACCTGCCCTCCTGATGTGGCACCCAGCATGCTCAGGAGTTCAGGGTGAGCAGAAGCCTCACTGTGTCTCCAACTCCCCCCCGAGCGCACAGCACCCAGGTTCANTGCTCAGGAGTTCAGGGTGAGCAGAAGCCTCACTGTGTCTCCAACTCCCCCCCGAGCGCACAGCACCCAGGTTCAAGACCCACAGCCTCCAGGTCACAGGCAGCCCCTTCCATTCCTTGGGTCCTCTATGGGCTGACATGCGAATCTGTCTCCCATCAACTGGCAGCTCCTTCCTTTATGGATGCCAAAGCCCTCTGCACAGGTGCCTCCTAACAGCTGGGAGGCGAGTGAGCTGGGCACTCACCTCTGGCCACCAAGAGATCAGTGGACCCAGAAGTCCAGCTTCCCCAAAGCTCCCAAGGGAGGGGCAGTGCAGCCCCCGCTCTCCAGGGGCCCCACATGGCCCCTGATGCCAGCACCATCCTTCCTTCGGCCTCATGCACGGGAAGGAGGTCCCATCCTGGTGCCTCCGCTCCCTCCTCCTCCTGCCCTCTCCTGAAGGTGGACTTAAGGGCCTCATTCACTGCTCTCCAGAACCTGGGACTCTCCAATCTTAACGCCTGCAGACATCTTCACCACGCAGAGGTTCCAAAGGCAGCTCATGAGAACCAAACACTGACAACCACTTCCCCCATGAGTTATGTCCACTCTGCCAGGCCAGGCCACGCATCCTTCGGGCAAGAAACCCAGGTGATGCCCCTGACTCTTCTCTCTCCCTGCTCCCTTCCACTGGCAGGAAATCCCATCCAAGGATTGCTCCTGCTGGGGAGTTATTTCTGTCCCGAAAGTGGCCACCTCAGATTTGACATCAGCCTTCAGAAGGGTGGCCCTGCCAGCTGGCTCTCCCCTCCAGTCTGTCCTGCTCCTATTGCCAGATTCCCACTCCTCAAATCCCAGCCAGGGGTTCCTCAGATGCTGGCAGGGGTCCCTGCCACTTAGCAAGGAGAGGCGAACTCCTCCTTTGTCATTCCAGATGATCACCTGTCCCTTCAGGCCCCTCATGACCACCATATAGGACCTCCCTGAGTCCTGTGCCCTCAGACTGCTCTGTCCCTCCGCCACCTTCAAAGTGCCATCAGTTCTGCATTTACAACAGGCACTGATGCCACCCCCAGCCCCTCCTCCAGAGTCTGTCCCTGAGGGCTCCCATGTCTCAAGTACCAGGTGCTCACCCTCCCTTCCAGGCCGAGCCACAGCCCTGGTTCCTGCACGTGGTATGATGAGTTAGTCAAAACTTCTCTCTCTAGTTTCTCCATCTGTCCAGTGAGAGGATATTAACATTCTAGTTCAGGGAGGATGAAGTTTTGTTTTGCTTCCCACTTGAGCCACCCAGACCCTGGTTGAACTAGACAAAGAACAGAGGTGGATGAGAAATGCCATGCGGGAACCTGAGAGAGAAAGACCAGAGGGATCAAGGCATGCTTCCTGAAGCTCTACGGGGATAGCCTCTAAAGAGGTGATTTCAGAACTGGACAAGGGTGCGAAGACGTAAGGAAGAGCTTATCCTCAGCACTGTGTTTAATAAAAATGAACTGGAAAAGCACCCAACACTTCTAGACTGGTTACATCAATTATGAATGTCCAATAATTTATTTATCCAGGCCGCTATGGTGAGAAGTACCTTGCAGCTCTTCGACATGAAAATAGAAATGAGTATATATTTATATTGTCCTATATTGTAAAGGGAACAATCAGATTAAAAAGGAAAAAGTATTAACCATCCCATGCTTCACTGACTCTGTCAAAGCCTTTGTGTGAATCACAACAAATTGTGGGAAATTCTTCAAGAGATGGGAATATCAGACCACCTGACCTGCCTCTTGAGAAATCTGCAGGTCAGGAAGCAACAGTTAGAATTGGACATGGAACAATAGACTGGTTCCAAATAGGAAAAGGAGTACATCAAGGCTCTATATTGTCACCCTGCTTATTTAATTTATATGCAGAGTACATCATGAGAAATGCTGGGCTGGATGAAGCACAAGCTGGAATCAAGACTGCTGGGAGAAATATCAAAAACCTCAGATATGCAGATGGCACCACCGTTATGGCAGAAAGCAAAGCAGTACCAAAGAGCGTCCTGATGAGAGTGAAAGTGGAGAGTGAAAAAGTTGGCTTAAAGCTCAACATTCAGAAAACTAAGACATTGCCATCTCACCCCATCACTTCATGGGAAATAGATGGGGAAACAATGGAAACAGTAACAGACTTTATTTTGGGGGGCTCCAAAATCACTGCAGATGGTGACTGCAGCCATGAAACTAAAAGATGCTTACTCCTTAGAAGAAAAGTTATGACCTACCTAGACAGCATATTGAAAAGCAGAAACATTACCTTGCCAACAAAGGTCCATCTCGTCAAAGCTATGGTTTTTCCAGTAGTTGTGTATGGATGTGAGAGTTGGACTATAAAAAAAAAAGCTGAGCACCAAAGAATTGATGATTTTGACTGTGGTGTTGGAGAAGACTCTTGAGAGTCCCTTGGACTAAAAGGAGATCCAACCAGTCCATCCTAAAGGAAATCAACCCTGAATATTCATTGGAAGGACTGATGCTAACACTGAAACGCCAATACTTTGGCCACCTGATGCGAAGAGCTGATTCATTGGAAAAGACTCTGATGCCAGGAAAGATTGAAGGTGGGAGGAGAAATGGACGACAGAGGATGAGATTGTTGGATGGCATCACCAATTCAATGGACTTGAGTTTGAGTAAACTCGGAGTTGGTGATGGACAGGGAAGCCTGGCGTGCTGCAGTCCATGGGGTCGCAAAGAGTCAGACGCGACTGAGTGACTGAACGGAATAAACTGATTCTGAAATATAAGGTATAATTTCCGTAGAGTAGAACAGGAGTCAGCAAACTACAATCTTTGGACGTGTTTTTACAAATAAAGTTTTATTAGAAAACACCACATTCATTTATTTATGAATTTAATTTTCTGTGGCTACTTTCAGGCTACAAGGGAAAAGTTGAATAGTTTGGACAGAGACCATATGTGCCGCAAACAATATTTACTCTGGGGCCCTTTAAGAAAGAGTTTGTTAACCCTGGTCTAGAAGAATAGATATCAGATGTTAATATCAAAATGTTAATGATGTTTATTTCAAGGTACTATAGAAGGAAGTTGGGTAATTTTAGTTTTCTTGTTTTTTTCTTTTATCCCTAGTTACATATTATTTATATATACTTATCTATTTATATAATACGTGTATTTTTCCCTACCATGATAATGTAAAATCATCTAAAAAAGCAAATAACATAGAAAAATAATCTATTGGCATATTTACATTAAAAATAATTGCACTAATACTTGCAATGATTTTCCCCATTTTATAGGTGAGGAGCCAAGTTTGAGAACATTCTAGCAACGTGTTCAAAGTCACACAGTAGATGGCACAGGTAAGACCCCAGCCTGGGTCTGTCTGACCCAAAGACCTTCGAGGGACCTCAGTGGAAGGTAGGTCCCTAAGCTCCTCTCCTAAGACAGGGACAGAGGCCCCTTGCCACGAAGAGGCATCACCATAACCCACAGACTCTCTTCCGGGTAGCTGACATGGATGGGAAGCCTCACACCAAGGAGTGAGGCATCAGAACTCTGCACGTGGTCACTAAGTCCACGGTGGCCACCAGCCTGCTGGGCCATCTGTAACGTGTCAATCTATCCCAGAACACAGAAGAGCTGAGGTCAGCAAGCAAATCTGGCCAGGCTGGAGTCAAAGACTAGATCAAAACGTTCCCTGCCTGCTTCCCTTCAATCTCTCTCCTCCCCCATCCAGGGCATCCACTCTGTGCTCCAACCAATCAGAAGGCTTTGCACTTCCAGGCTCAGGGTATTTTGTGCTTCTGAGCATTTACACGAGATTGGTCCCCCTTGCATGAAAAGCTTTTTCCCTTCCCAGCCACCTGATAAAATTTCTATTTGTTCTTTAAAAACAAAGATCACAAACGAAAAACTCACTGGCCCCATGAAGGATGTAGATGTCCTTTCTCAGACCTATGTAAAAATAAGGACATTTGACATAAAAATTTTTCGAGATTCCCAGACTTTATCCAGACCAAGTGGAGAACCTAGTAACACTCACAGCACATTTCCAAATGGCAACCACAGGCTGTGGCTGAGTAGCAGCTATTTTCTTTTCATGGGGTACATGCTTCTTGGCTGGCCATGGACCCCACCAGTGCCACCTCCCAGCCTCCCCTGCTGGCCTCTGTCCACCTAAGAGTTTGACTCCTGCATTGAATGCTCCAGCAGAGTGGTTCTCAAAGTGTGCTCCTCTGTCCAGTGGCATCACCATTAGCTAGAAACCTGTGTGTTCAGCTGCTCCGTCATGTCCGACTCTTTGCAATTCTTTGGACTGTAGCCTTCCAGGCTCCTCTGTCCATGGAATTCTCCTGGCCAGAATATTGGAGTGGGTTGCCATTTTTTCCACCAGGGGACCTTCCTGACTTAGGAATCAAACCCACATCGCCTGTGTCTCCTGCATTGCAGGCAGATTCTTTACCCGCTGGGCCAATAGGGAAGAAATTTGTTAGAAATGTCAATTCTAAGTACCAGGNTCCATGGAATTCTCCTGGCCAGAATATTGGAGTGGGTTGCCATTTTTTCCGCCAGGGGATCTTCCTGACTTAGGAATCAAACCCGCATCACCTGTGTCTCCTGCATTGCAGGCAGATTCTTTACCCGCTGGGCCAGTAGGGAAGAAATTTGTTAGAAATGTCAATTCTAAGTACCAGGGATGGATCCCAGATATCTGTGCATTCCCAAGCCTTCTGGGAGATTCTGATGACCGCTCAAATGTGAGCTTTTCTGCTCTAGCATGGTGGGATCTCACCCAAGCAGCTGGCCAGCCTTCTCAACCCCCAACCTCCATTCTTTTAGCCTCAGTTCCAGCAAAGTTCAGCCCTGTACCAGCTTCTGATCACACTCAGTACCCTTCTGGTACATGCACTCCCTGCCATGTAGCCCTGGGCTGTTCACCTGTCCTTCGGACTTCCTATGCGCTGAGATCCTCTTGAGCAAGGGCTAATTTTGACACCTCCCTCTGCAGCCTCGAGCACAGAGCCAGGACCCAGCCAGGGACTCGGGGGCTTCTCTGAGCACGGAATCAACTCGCTTGGTGACCATTGATGCGCCCCTAATCTGTTGGAGCAAGAGTGACTGAGAGGCAGCCTCAGCCCCACCCTCTGACATGACAAGGATGTCGGGCATCAATTCCCAGCAGCTCCAGGAGAAGCANGTACAGAGCCAGGACTCAGCCAGGGACTCGGGGGCTTCTCTGAGCACGGAATCAACTCACTTGGTGACCATTTATGCGCCCCTAATCTGTTGGAGCAAGAGTGACTGAGAGGCAGCCTCGGCCCCACCCTCTGACATGACAAGGATGTCGAGCATCAATTCCTAGCAGCTCCAGGAGAAGCACTATTTCAGCAGCAGATGAAGTAATTCCTATTCACAGCACCTGTTAATCACTCAAGATCCTTCTAGATGTGAGGGGCTATAGAATGAAAGGTGTTATTAATGAAACTGTACAGACTAGCAGGCAGTGCTGAATAGCAGCTCTCCNTCCAGGAGAAGCACTATTTCAGCAGCAGATGAAGTAATTCCTATTCACAGCACCTGTTAATCACTCAAGATCCTTCTAGATGTGAGGGGCTATAGAATGAAAGGTGTTATTAATGAAACTGTACAGACTAGCAGGCAGTGCTGAATAGCAGCTCTCCTTCCCAACAAAGCCTTCCCCTGCAAGTTAATCCCCTTCCATTATTTTAAATTCCTCAAGTGCTGCAGAAGTCATGTAGGTTGTTTTCCCGAATAGTCACTTCACTGACAAGCATTTTCTAATTGACAGAACATTCTGAAAAGACAGAATAAAGAGGGGGGGGAGAGAAATATTCAGATGGTGCAATTTCCCACACACCGCAGGAGGCTAAGTTGACTGAAATGTAAGATTTGGAAGAAAAGTTATTCATCAAACCTCCCAACCCCGCAGTCCCTTCCTGGGGGGAGAAATTCAGAGATGGTCCTCCATGAGTGGCTCTGATGCAAAGACGTGCCCAGAGGGACCACAGACCTTCCACAACTCAGATCCAAGCTGGGATCCAAACTCCAACAGCAATAATGGAAATTGCCACTAACAGCTGAGCAGCTAGGATGCATCTGGAACTTTCCCATAGGCTATATTTCAAGGGGGGTTACATTTATCATCTCTAGATCCAGCCAGTCCGTTCTGAAGGAGATCAGTCCTGGGTGTTCATTGGAAGGACTGATGCTGAAGCTGAAACTCCAGTACTTTGGCCACCTCATGCGGAGAGCTGACTCACTGGAAAAGACTCTGATGCTGGGAGGGATTGGGGGCAGGAGGAGAAGGGGACGACCGAGGATGAGATGGCTGGATGGCATCACGGACTTGATGGGTGTGAGTCTGAGTGAACTCTGGGAGTTGGTGATGGACAGGGAGGCCTGGCGTGCTGCGATTCACGGGTCTCAAAGAGTCGGACACGACTGAGCGACTGAACTGACTGAACTGGACTGAACTGAAAGGATAACAGAGGTATCCCCATTTTCTAGAAGAGGAGCCTGAGGAACACATCCAAGTTCACAACTTGTAAGCAGCAGGGCTGAGATCAAACCCAAGTTTGCTTAACTCAGAAACCTCTGTGTGTCCTTTCCTGTCATGAGGTCACCTCCTCTCCTTCAAGGTCATGTGTATTGGTGTGATGGCAGAGTGACAGTGGGCTTAAATGACAAACACCCTGAGCCACAGCCCAGACCCCACTGGGGCGGCCTTTGGGTACAAACACCTCATAGGCACAGACAGGGTCTCAGGCTCAGTTGTCACCCTTGCCCAGGAGCTCCTGGTGCTGCACGAATAACCTATCAATCACCCCTTCTTTAATGTAACATGGACCTGATAGATTTCCCCCCAGTGGTCCTCAAACCACACATGCTGTGAACAGTTAATGAGGCATGCAAGATGGCTCCACATCTAATGTTTTCAAGTTTCCCAGAGTGAGATAATGCTGCAGACAAGGGAGTGTACACTGAGCCGTCCCAAGCACTGATAAGGTGTTAATAAACCTTAGCCTCTGCTGATTAGAGGCGGCTCCAGAGGCTCGGAGCCCGCTGTTTTGCACACACACTGGAGGGTTGGCCAATTAAGCCTGGGGAGATTCTCAATTTGGAAGTGATCCCAAGCCAGCAGCAGGAAGCATCTCCAGTGCCTCAGAGCTGCCTGGCAGGTAGGGCTTGCCCACTGGCATCAGGCCTGAGTTCAGTGCCCGGGGACACAGTGAGCAGGAAGTGCCTCACAGACCGCACCCCAAAAGGCTGATGAGTCGACACACATCCCTCCCACCTCGAATAAGCTTCAGGTATCAGGCATGTTTGAAAGGAGTCAAAATTTTCTTCAGCACACTTACACTTAGAGCTGGTACAAAAACTCGTGGGATAAGAGGTTTCAAAATAGTCAAGGGGAATGTCGTGGATGCCACTGGTTCCTTGACCCAGATTCCTTCTACCAGCTGGTGGACCCATCCCCCCAGCTGCCATGCCCGCAGGCTCCACCTCACCCAGAAATCCCTGGGAAGTTACCTCCCCCTGTGCAGGTGGCCTGTAGCCAGCCAACAATGGATGGCTGCGATGGGACACAAGCCTCCAGCCCTTTTGCTTCAAGTTGGGGTGACCTCGTGGTGCAATGCCCCCTCCAAGCTTCTCTTGGGATCAGGCTGAAGTCACGTGTCAACTGTGCCCCAGCTGTGTTCAGCTTCTTCCCCTGCGCTATCCTGCTTCCTTCAAACCCTGATGGACCTCACCTGAGAGCTGCGCCAGGATACATCACCTGTGCAATGCCAGACTCAGCTTCCAGGGAACCAGAGTTAAGTTTAGGAGACGGTCAGAGTTACTCACGTTTGATCCCTGTTAAGTGCAGGGTGCTATTAGACATTTCTATACTCTGTTTCACTACCATTTCTCAGTAAACATGTGAGGTATGGAATCACGGAATCACGCACAGGTAAGGAAACTGAGGCTCTGAATGGGAAGGGGACTTGGCCAAGGCAACACGGAGCCTAAACAGCAGCGGCAAGATTTGACCCAGGACTGGTTGATGCTGAAGTCAGAGCGGGTCTGTTTCCATGACTCCATATTGCTTCCCCGTGTTTACCACATACTATGTGGAGTCAGCAGAAAAGAGAGCAGAGCTTGATAAAGATACATATTTGACAAGATACATAAGGCTGAAAGCTGACAGATCAGCAGAAGAAATTAAACGTCCCCCACACTGAGCTGAGGGACTCAAATCACCGCTCTGAAAGCTCCCAACATCCCCAGCAGAGCCTACACTATTGCTTGGCAAGAAACTAATTGTTTGCCACCTCTCGGATTCACAATTGTAAAGCATATTCTACATTTTCACTTAGGATGTATATTTCACTGGTCCACAGATTGAGGCAAATGTTCCTTGGGGCTCCAGCCTACAGGAGCTAACCGTTCCTCTAAGGGTAAAGAAAGCTCCTATAAGTGACAGTCATACATACTCTAGCTTAATTAGAACATGCTCTGCGATGAGGATTTCTGAAGAAGCAACCTACTCGGATAGTGCTGTCCAAAGATATCGCCATTCCTAAGAAGGCAGATAGCCTAACTCCAAGCCAAACAAGTCAACAGTGTAATGTCACCCCCTGTAAGGCATTAATTACTGTCCCCGTGATCTCAGAGCTGACAGGAACGTGCTACAGCAGGTGTTGGGAGAAGCCTCTATCTCGTCAAGTCACCTTTCTGCATCCATACACTGGCCTACCTAGCATCCAGCAAGTCCTAGCCCCCATGGCCACAGTCAGAAACGCCAATCTGGTCTGCAGCCCTTTGCCTCTGGCTTGATTGATCTGACAATTTCCTGAGGGTGCCGTAGCAAGAGGAAGAGTGTGTGCCCAACTGGGGAAGGTTGGGTTATGGAGGACCCGGAAAGGGGCACAAGGTTGGAGTGTACACGTCTTTATGGACTTGTGATTCCCAAATGATGGCTACAGGCAGGAGGCAGCTCTGCTCATGGGACCAGGCTTCCAGCCACATTTGCTACTGCAGACATGGTCCTGGCTGCCAAGCACACTCAGCCTAGATGTGGGCAGATTCTAAGCAGATCCCGGCTTTCAGGGAGCGGGTGCTGCTCTAACCACAGGCCTATTATGAGCACTACAGGGGACAACATCCTTCCCTGACATCCTCAACAGCCAAAAGCCCTCATCAGTAAGATCAAGCTCCCATTTCCCATTTCTGGTGGGAAAAGTACCCAGGAAGTCATGAAGCATGATGGCCCAGCAGTATCTTCATTTCCTGTTGGCCAGAGCACTCCTTCCTGTCTCAACTGAGATCTGATGGATCGATAAAGGGATTCCCGGTAAAGAAAACCCAGAAAGCCCTAAGAGGGTGTTGGATGGATAAGGAGAGTGAACCACTTGTTCTTTTCTTATAGTTGGAGTTCTTAATTTTTATTTTATATTGGAGTATAACTGATTAACAAAGCTGTAATAGATTCAGCTGCACAGCAAAGCGACTCAGCCATACAGATACCTATATTCATTTTCTCCTAAACTCCCCTCCCATCCAGGCTGCCACATAGCACTGAGCAGAGTTCCTTGTGCTACCCAGCAGGTCCTTGTTGGTGATCCATTTTAAATATGGCAGTGTGCACATGTCAATCCCATTCTCCCTAATTATCCCTCTCCCCCATTCTTCCCCCACAGTGGCCGTAAGTGAACCACTTGCTCTTGAATGTGGAGAAACAGGGACACCCAAGAGGAAACACCCAGGTCACTGTGCGTCCTGAAATGGCACCTGCTTTCAGCTTTGGAGCCAGAAGGACCATTTTTCAGAAGGCGTATGGAATGGAAATCTGGTTATGAGCCCCAGGAACACCACATGCACTCCGTGCTCACCTCCTTATCATTTTTCCTCAGAGTTCAGAAAAGTGCTCGGAAATTCGGTCATTTTCTCTTGGCAGGGCTAACCAGAGGAGTAACCAGTATCCGGGCTTGGAAGAGAGCCTCAGCAGGGGTGCCGGGGTTAGGGGTAGCCAGTGCCAGCATGCCAAGGAGCAGTGGAGCATAAACATGAGCCCCTGATGGGAGCTGAGCTGTGCCGCGTTCACACCCTCTACCCAGCCCCACCTCCACCAGAGGTGGCTCAGACTGCCCGCAACGCGGGAGACCCGGGTTCGATCCCTGGGTTGGGAAGATGCTCTGCAGAAGAGAATGGTACCCACTCCAGTATTCTTGCCTGGAGAATGCTATGGACAGAGGGGCCTGGCGGACTACAGTCCATGGGGTTGCAAGGAGTCAGACACAATGGAGCAGGAACACTTTCGCTTTCACCTCAACCAGAGACTCTGCCGCCAGACCCAAATCATTCCCATGGAAGCTACTTCCTCCCAGCAGAGTCCTTGAGGTCTTATGCTCCAATTAGGGTAATTATTTCAAAGTCTAATCTGGCCAGGCTGGGAGGGGCACAGGCTCCCCATCCTACCTGCTCCCACAGTTCCCCTCAAACCCTCGCCCGGAGCCCTTACCCACATGGTGTCTGGACCAGAACAAGGTAAAGGAAATCCCAAAAGATGCTCAAGCTCCCTTTTCTCCACAGAGGACATTTGGGAACTTCCATCAGCCTTCTCAGAATCCCCAGAGCAGTAGGGAAAGAAGGCAAATCTGGTGACATGACCTCTTCCTACACCCGCCCACTCATCTGTGCACCTGAGTGACTGCTCATCCAACAGTCACTGACAGGCATCCTTGCTGGCTCAGTGGTTCAGAACCCGCCTGCTAATGCAGGGGACACGGGTTCGATCCCCGGTGCAGGGAGATTCCACATGCCTTGGAGCAACTGAGCCCGTGTACCATAACTACTGAGCCCGCATGCTGCAACTACGGAAGCCCATTTGCCACAGAGCTCCTGCTCCGCAACAAGAAAAGCTGCTGCAGTGAGAGGCCCAGAAAGCAGCCACCACTCGCCACAGCTGGAGAAAGCCTGGACACGGCAACAGAAACCCAATGCAGCCGAAAATAAAATAAATTTTTAAAAAATTTGTTGACTGTGCCAGGCACTGAACTAGACATTGCTAATATAGAGATGACTGGGCTTGATCTTATTTTGTTCTTGGAGTTCTTGGAGGAACTCTTAGGATAACAGATGGAAATCCATAATGAAGGAAGCGACTGGGAAGAGCTAAGAACCACTGCAGGCCCCTCTCTGTTCACCTGAAGGGTCATCAGCCATCAGCATGACCAGGGGCCTGTTTCTGCACCTTGCCCCTCAATTCTGAGCTGGCAGGTGCAGCTGAACTTGAAAACCCAAGTGCCCTCTAGGTGTGCAGCCCTCAGTTTATCTACTACATGTACTGAGTCACCTTGTATGAATATTTGTTATCACTTGGCCTGACTTTGACACGTGCACAAGAATTGCTTAGGAATAAACTCAAGCAGAGCTTCTTCCCAACAGACACACACAGGCAGAGCCTGTTCTGAGGGAGCTCGTCTCTGAGAGAGGAGAGATGCTGGTCCATTGTCCAGAAACAATGAACAGGCTTCGCCTGTGTCAGGCACTTATGGGTCTGACGTAAGTGCCCAGAATTCAGAGGCAGCAGGTGGTGGTATATGGACCTGGGGCAGGGTCTGCCGGCCAGACTATAGCAACTCAGCAACTTCCTGAGTCTCAGGTCCCTCATGCAAGAAATGGGGTCCACAAAACTTTCTCAGGGGTTTGGGGATGGTGAGCAAGAGCCTCAGGAAAAGGTAACTCAGACAGCGGCCTGGACAAGCAAGACTTTTTCAAATCGAAGTCATTTCCTTACTCTTTTACCCCATTCCAATCAACTCATACACCATGCTTTCAACCAAACAGAGATTGACACCACTCTTTTTACAGGTGGTTGTTGTCGTTCCGTCACAAAGCTGTGTCTGAGCCCTTGGACTTCAACACACCAGGCTTCCCTGTCCATCACTATGCTGGAGTTTGCTCAAACTCATGTCCATTGAGTTCACGATGCCATCCAACCATCTCATCCTCAGTCGCCCCCTTCTCTTCCTGCCATCAATCTTTCCCAGCGTCAGGGTCTTTTCCAAAGAGTCGGCTCTTTGCATCAGGAGGCCAAAGTATTAGAGCTTCAGTTTTGGTATCAGTCCTTCCAATGAATATTCAGGGTTGGTTTCTTTTAGGATTAACTGGTTTGATCGTCTCGCTGTTTCACAAGTTATGGCAAACATTTTCTGAGCACCTGCAATGTGCTGGGTTCTGAACTACACGTGTGCTAAGGGGAGCTGGAGGGGGTGAGACAGAGACCCAGCCCTTGAGCAGTCCATCGTCTACAACTCCTAAACGGTCTGTAATGTTAGTGTGAGACAGTAGCCAGTGGACAGAGGGAAGCCCAGAGGAGCATCACCATGAAAGAGCCTCCCCAGGCGGTACAGCGAGAGCTCAGAATGGCTACCTGGTGGAGATAGCTCCTGGGTAAGCCCTGAAGGACGTGAAGGACAGAGAGGCCAGAGGAGTGGAAGGCACAGGGCAGTGAGGAGGGCAGGCCACCGGTCATCTGGTGCTGCTGGCAGGGAAGGGGAAGGAAAGAGGACTGGGGGCATCAGGCGGAGGAGGGTGGGCAGCTCTCTGAGGACCCCACGGGGGCTAAAGGACTAGAACGGTACTCTGGGACAGTGGAGAACCGTGGAAGTGTTGTCTGCAGGGTAGTGACAAGCTAAGTTTTCTATTTTGGACTTTCAGGTCCAAAAGACAGTGCCTGCAACAACCCATACCTCAGCCAACTTCCCTCCAAAAAATCTACAGTGACTCAGACCAAGATGAAAACGGTAAATGAGGATTTATCACTAACCAAAGGCCCGAAGCCAGGAGAGACCTCTGCAATTTGTAACATTTAAGTTGCTAAAAGAAGACTCATGGACAAGACAATGCCTGGCCATTTTTAAGGCCAGGAGATTTCTTCTTGCAGACAAAAATATCTATTGCCTCATCTTACCAAGAAATCAATGACCTCCCTCTCTCTCTCTCATTTCTATTGGGTAACAAAATACATGTATGTTGTTTCAAGAAATACAGATATGTTTTTAAAATAGCATAGGTCATTAAAGACCTAAAAAAGTAAAACACCATGGAAGTAAAACAAGACGTATTCACTCCGAACTCCTAAGGAAAGTAACCACCAATGGAAGCACAAACCTCATACCAAAATATAAAATCAGAGCAACAACAAGAAAACAAAAATAGAAAATAAAATATCAGAAATAAGACCCGTGCATTTCTCTTAGCATGGCAAACATACATTCTCAAGCTGAATCAAAAAAATAAAATCCAACCGTATGCCCGCTTGAGGAGCACACCTAACACAAAGCAGCTCCGATCTGATCGATATACTGCGTTTCTCACATTACGACTGTGTGTTCTCGGTCACGTGTTTTCATCTTTCTAGTCCATATTTTTTCCTGCTCTCAGATGTGAGTCCACACCAAGAAGATATGTTCACCACTTTGCCGAGTGTAGGAAAGCAAGTGATACACTTGTCCTCATTTCACCCACACCAGTGGCATCCTGCAAAAGATACCGATTCCGGCACAGCACTCACTGTGTCTACAGAATGGAGGTGAGATGGAGAGAAAGGTCCATGGGCTCGCGTGCGCTCACATGCACGAGTCTGCTCAGATGTTTGCAGAGTCTCTACTGTGCTGATCATTTTCTTCAGAATTTCTTTCACTTACTGAAACCTCTGGGGGTGTTAATGTCCCCTCCTAAATCCCTTTAACAAGCAAAGACTTTTTTCCTTTACAAGTAAGTGACCAATGGGAAATATGAATAGAGCTGTTGCTCTGTATCTGTTCCTTACGCTCCAGACTCACAAAGCCACACATCTGGAGAAGCAGGGAAATTTCCATCAGTTAGCTGGATCTTTCCAAATACTGTAGCTTTGGTATTGGGTCGATGGAAAAAATAGAATTTACAAAGGTTCATCTGTCGCACCTGGAGCTCATGATCCGGGGCTGCTTGGGACGCCCCCTCCCCGCCCCAGCCCAATCCACGAACCATTCCCTGCTCCCTGTGGACAGGATCGCCTCCTCTATTTCCTGCGTCTCCATCTGCAGAGAGCTCCCCCAAAGCAGGTAGCTCGTAACTGGGACTGGTGGTTTGTGTCAGAGGAAGGCGTCTGCCCCACCCCCATGTGGCCAGTGGCTAAGCCGTCTCCACATGCAGACTGTGCTCCTGTGGCCGTGAGGACACATCCAAGGAGACCGATGTCAGGATGGGAGGCAGGAACGAACGCGAAGCAGACAATCCACAGTTGGGAAGAAACTCTGGCTTCAGACCCCACACACCTCTGCATGGCTGTTAAGTAACGAGAGTAATAGTGCATTTGACCTGGGCTCCACAGCAAGCCCCGGGAGCTTTGGTTCCAAAGCTGACCAGGAAGGTCACCCCGAGGCTACCCGGGGGCTTGCAGGAGCCAACATCCTGACGCACAGCCAACTCAGTAGTTTTAATGCTCCAGGGCTCTCTAAGACATAGATTAAAGAGGGACTCGGCAGCGATCAGGCCAGCACTCGCCTCTCCCTTGGCAGGGCTCACCCTAAGCACCCACAGGCTGTCTCAGAGCCTGGATTTTCAGCTGTGCAACTAGAAAAGAGCCACAATGTCACTGGTTATCTTTTCNGGCTCTCTAAGACATAGATTAAAGAGGGACTCGGCAGCGATCAGGCCAGCACTCGCCTCTCCCTTGGCAGGGCTCACCCTAAGCACCCACAGGCTGTCTCAGAGCCTGGATTTTCAGCTGTGCAACTAGAAAAGAGCCACAATGTCACTGGTTATCTTTTCCAGAGACCAGGAGGCAGATGACTCCAAGGATATGCTTAGCAAAGCCCTGAAATGAATTTACCGGGTGACACGAGGATCCTCTCCTGCCGGGGCTTCTCGCCTCCCTCTAGTTTCCTGCTAAGATGCACAGCTGCTTCCTCACAGCAAAAACCCCGGAGTGAAAAACTGGTAAATCACAAATGTGCCCTCGCAGATGGTCAGCAGCTGGCCACCCTGGGCACAGTCGGCAGGCAGAGCAGGCGGCCCCTGTGGCTGCAGCAGCCTCTCCACACCTTCTCCTGGTTCTGCCTCCCGCTCCCTCCCTTCTCTCCGCCCCGTCCTGTAAATCAGGGGCTCAGACACTTTTCAAAGCCTTTATGTTCTTGAAAGTCTTGTCTCTGGTCCTGCACCATCCCCGAACAAGGAATAAGACAAGGGACCGATACGGGAGCAGGGGTTCTGCCTCCAGCAGCATCTGTCCCCAGTGTTCACGGAGCTGCGGGCATGACCCTGGGCCCCAGGCTGGCTTGGGGATGGGAACCGTGCGCGAGGACCTGAGAGGAGCAGACAGACATCTGAAGCCAGCCTTCTCCACAGAATCCGAGCCACCTACCTCCACCCCCGCTCCCCGGGCATCACCACTCAACTTCTAGCACCATGCCAGCCTTCTCCCATCCCCTCAGCAGCAGTGGCACGAGGGGAGCCAGCAAGGCATTCCTCGCTGGGACACATTGGTACATGACTGAAAGCCTGACTGGACGAGGCATTGTGTTGGGAGCTGTGTAGACTCAGGGCACCTCCGGGGGGTCAACAGATCTGACCACCGACCTCCTGCCAGGGCGCAGGTGCCTCCATGGCGTCACAGCCCCAGGAGACCGAGCGACAGGCCACAGCTGTGGTTCCCTCCCCCTGGCATGGAGGGCCTTCCTTCTGCTTCATTCTCAATGCCTCGAGCTCCCTCACCAGTCACAGGACACACTTCAAGGAAGTGAGTGTCGGGATGAGGTCTCATCACTTCCGGGAAGCCCCATTATCAGCCTCAATGACTTGGATCGAATCACAGGGACTGTCTGGAGCGCCTCTGAATCACTCAGCCCCGTTTCAACAAATGGCCTGGATCGGGGCTGATTACCCTCCAAACACAGTTCTGTAAAGGAATTTCTAAGTCAGCCTCAATCTCCCTGATGGAGGCTGAATGCTCCAGACAGCGGGGGCAAGGGCCTCCTGCGAGTGGCTGGGGCTCTGCACTATTGATGGGTTAATCAACCGTTTTTCTCTGGGGCTTATTCAGCGGCTCAACCAAATCAAGGGCTTGGGGCACTGGGCTGGAGAGAGTAAAGGCAGTCATCAGACCAGGAAGCTGGGGACAAGATGGGAAAGAAACCAGGGCCCACATGACGCACGGCTCTCTCAGGCCACATCTGCCTCTTCACGGGGGAAGGAGTGGGGCAGTCCGTGGTCTGAATCCTAGCACCACCCCTGGAGGACAGGCCTTGACCAAGCCTCTCTTCAGTCTGCCTGAGCCTTTATTTTCTCCTTTGTATACAGCAATAAACAGCACCTCCATTATGGGTTGTTGTCAGGATCAAAAGACTCAGTGATGCAAAGTGCCTAGCATATACTCGTCCCTCCATAAACAGGCACCTCTCTCCTTGACTTAAAAGACACAGACGAAATTAACACCTGCTCTGCTTGCAGTGTGTGTTATTTCCTTTGTGTATATTTTGGCTGATCTTCCCGGCAGTGAGTGCTGGGGTCAGGAAGATGAAAAACAGCTAATAAAGGAGTATGAAAGGATGGGCCAGAAAAGTAAACATAAAAAAAAAAGTGTCCCAAAGTCCAAATGAGGAAATATTCTGAGCACAAGAAAGCAACTGGCAGAGCCAGGGACTGCAAGAAGTGGGGTCAGAGGAAGCCTTGGGAACGAGCCGGGCTTGGGTCCATGGAGGTCACTGTGACCACACAGGAGCAGTGCTCAGATGGTGAGCATCACCTTATTGGAAAGTGTCTGAATTTGAGTCTCCAGAAGCAAACTCTAAGACACAGATTCAAGTGAAAGGGGTTAATTTGGGAGGCACAGGGAAGGGAAGTCAACCAGGAATGGGGTTATCAGGAAACTTCCACATAATGGCTGGAGCTTCCTCCTGTGGGGAACGTCTGAACACAGTGCAGGCCTGAGGATCATTCCACCTGTGGGACAGGGGACAGGATGTCTTTACACCAACTGCCATCCATCTTCAGAGGAGGGCCGTTTCCAGGTGTGCTAACTCCACAGCAGCTTCTGCCTGCTATGAGCGCAAGCAGAGCACAGTCTTTGAGGTTCCAGAAAAAACCCTTGGGCACAAAGAGGCAGATGGATGCAGACTGAAGGCAGGAGGAGAAGGGGACCACACAGGACGAGACGGCTGGATGGCATCACTGACTCGATGGACAGGAGTGTGAGCAGGCTCTGGGAGTTGGTGATGGACACGGAAGCCTGGCGTGCTATAGCCCATGGGGTCACAAAGAGTCGGGCACGACTGAGTGACTGAACTGAACTGAAACTGAATAACATTTTGGGAGCAAGGAGGAAAAACAGGAGACAGAACCTGCTGTATGGCACAGGGAGCTCAGCTTGATGCTCTGTGATGACCTAGAGGGGTGGAACACGGGGTTGGGAGGAAGACTCAAGAGAGAGGGGATGTGTGTATACGTATCACTGATTCATGCTGTTGTAGAGCAGAAACCAACACAAAATTGTAAAGCAATTATACTCCAGTTAAAAAAAAAAAAAAAAAGCTTTTCTTAAAGGATATAAGAGCTTCCCTCTAGAGAAGGTGACAAAGAACGGTTTCCAGTCTCCGGTGAAAGGGGTTGCCTTTACAAGGGGCCCACAGTGCTCACACACAGCATTAGGACAGGGAACCCAGGCTTCTGGGAACTGATGATGGAAGCTGCTGGGCTTCCATCAGGGCTGGTGGCCCTGAGTGCACAGATCCGCTCTGTCCTCACTGCTGGCTTCTCAATGATTTAAAAAGCAAAGTCATCATGCTTATCACAGCTTTAATGACCACTGCCAAAAATGCAGCAGCAATCAGGATGCCCTTCAGTAGTGAATGGATAAATAAACTGTAGAACAGCCAGGCAATGGAATATTATTCAGCACCAAAAAATGAGCTCTCAAGCTATGAAAGTTTACATGGAAAAACCTTAAATGCATATTACTAAGTGAAAGAAGTCCCTCTGAAAAGCTACATACATACTCTAGGATTCCAATTATACGGCATCCTGAAAAAGGCAAAGCTATGAGGACAGAAGAAAGGCTGGTGGCTGTCAGGAGTTAGGGGAGGGGAGGGGAATGAAGAGAGAGCAGAGAGGGTATTTAGGACAGTAAGGCAGCTCTGTATGACGTCATAATGATGAACACATGTCATTACACATTCGTCACCAAGCGTGACCCCTAATGTCACCGGTTCACCTTAGTTAATAATAATGTACCAATACTAGCTCATCAGCTGTAACAGATGTACCTAATTAGTGCAGGATATTAATAGGGGAAGTTGGGAAGAAGAGGGAGGGGTATGTGGAACCTCATTCTTTCCGCTGAACTTTTCTGTAAATCTCATCTACTCTGAAAAGTAAGTAAAGTCTGGTAAGTTTTCAAAAAGAAAACGCATCAGCAAAAAATAAGCATAGAAGAACTTTCGGAGAACTGAAGCGAGGAAACCTGTGAAATACTCTTCTCCAGAGTGGGAGGATGCGTGGCCGGGTGGAGGGGCAGGAAGGGTCCACCGAGGTGGGTAGCCAGCTCACGGAAACCGGCTTCAGCCTGGCTGTGGGATTTCCTCCAAGCACGTCTGACTGCCCAGGTTCAGCTGTAAGTGCAGAGGGGCGGGGGGTTGGATTCACCCACGGTGTGGATGCACACATGCTTCTAGAATGTTCTCCTTTGCTCCATCCTCATTTCTTTCCTGGGCCACTGTAAGAGCCTCTCACAGGTCACCTTCTGATGAGAGTCCATCCTCAACATGACTGCTAGATGGAGCTTTGAAGGAAACTCACCCAAGGGAATCCCTCTCCCTCCTCACAATCTCTGCTGGTCCCCAGTTGCCTACGGGACAAACGTCAGGCTCCTAAGATGACACACAGCACGGCCTTAGCCACCCAGGCTCACCCTGCCTGTCCTACCTCAGCTCCCATCCACCTCCAAACCCTCTGCTCCTGCTGCACAGGGCTTCCCAAACCATGGCTCTGTGCACACACTGTCCCCCTGCCCACCGCCCTGCCCGCTTCCTTCGCTTCTGCCCTGGACCCCCAGCTCTCATGCCCCTGCCCGGGCGGTGCTTCCCTGGCACGCTCAGGAGGAGTTGAGGAAGCATGGGGTCTCTCACGGTTCTAGAACACTGTTTCCATTTCTGCTTTTATTCCTGTGCAGTGGAAGGACCTATCTGCCTCTCTGTTCCACCAGACAGGCACTTCAGAGAGACAGAAGACAATGCATTATTCCTCTTGTCACCACCCTCCCCACCCACCGCCAGCACAAAGCCAAACACGGTGGGGCTCAGGAAACTTTGTGCGATGACTGAGCGAATGGATCGGTGTAAACGGATGGAAATCACCTAGCACAGTGCCACCAGAACCCGGAATGTAAGGCAGCATTTTCTTCTTCCCTGGAACATGGTCCTCTCATGCAGTCTCACTGAGCATCACTCGCTGGGAGGAAGAGTCTGTCTCTGGGAAGAGCATGGGACTCTGAGGGGCTTGGCCCTGAGCCAGACAGACACAGGGGCACTGCCACTGTCTCCAGTTCCCAGGCTCAGCGCCCTTCAGTTCCCATCTCGACCTCGTGCACTCTTGTGAGGCCACAAGAAAGCACACTGCAGGTCTGCACGGTAGGTGCTTAATTTTTCCCACTAATTCCCCTCCTTGCTGTAATGGGACAGTCCTTGTCAAGAAGCCTACTCCTTAAACCTCATTTCAGAGGCAGACATCCCTGCTGGTGATAAGGACGGCTACCACTTACATATACTGCTTTCTCAAATGATAGTAAAAGACCATCCCACCTTCAGCTCCAAGTCTCTCGGCCATTCTAAGAAATGAAGGGGCTGTCAGGAAATCACAAGGAATATAAGTTATATCAGCATCTCTATCACTGGGAAGAAGCAAGACAAATCAGCCACCATTAGCTTCTGGCATCATTCAGTCACTTTGATGAATGCCACCCATGACCTCTACTCAGCACGGTCCTCCCGCGCTTCTGCCTACCTGAACACCTCACACCCGTGCAGACCAAGCCCAATTCAGCTCTCACCGAGCTGTGCTTCTGCCTTTCCAGCTACGAGGCCCTGAAGCGGCACTGCTTTCTAGGATCGTGCCAGAACCCACAAGAAACTCTCCCCGCGTCCGTGGGTGAGAAACCCCCGGGGGAGGTGACCAGGCTCTTTTCCTAAGTCTGGAGTCCCGTTGTCAGACTCTGGAGGCCAGCCTGGGTCTAGGTGTTGGGCATTCATTCCACAAACACGTCCTAAGCACCTCCTGTGGGTCAAAGCATCAGACCTTGGCATGGATAGGGGTGGGGTGAAGAGGGGGAATGAGGACTGAATATTCACAGCATATCCCCTCTAGTTGCTCACAGGCCAGTTAGGGAGAAGCTGTTCACACAGACTAATCAAGGGAGGCAGAGGGAGCTGCGGGAGCACAGAGGACAGATGCCTTGCTAGGCTGGGAACATCAGGGAAGGCTTCCAGAAAGAGGTGATGGTTGACTTGGGTCTGAAAAAATGAGAAGGCTTCACATCCACTAGGCTGGCTTCTCTTTAAAAAAAAAAAAAAAAAGCAAAAGACAAAACCAGAAAATAAACACTCGTGAGGACATAGAGACACTGGACCCCACGTGCACTGCAGTGGGAATGCAAACACATACAATCACGATGGAAGACAGCAGGGCAGTTCTTAAAAATCAAAAATAGAATGACCATATGATCCAGCAGCTTCACTCCTGGGTATATGTCCAGAAGGACGGAAAGCAGGATCTCAAAGAGATACCCGTATACCCACGCTAACAGCAGCATTATTCACAAAAGCCAAGAGGTGGAAGCAACACAAATTCTCCTCAATGGATGGATGGATAAACAAAATATGGTCTAGTCACNAAAAAAAAAAAAAAAAAGCAAAAGACAAAACCAGAAAATAAACACTCGTGAGGACATAGAGACACTGGACCCCACGTGCACTGCAGTGGGAATGCAAACACATACAATCACGATGGAAGACAGCAGGGCAGTTCTTAAAAATCAAAAATAGAATGACCATATGATCCAGCAGCTTCACTCCTGGGTATATGTCCAGAAGGACGGAAAGCAGGATCTCAAAGAGATACCCGTATACCCACGCTAACAGCAGCATTATTCACAAAAGCCAAGAGGTGGAAGCAACACAAATTCTCCTCAATGGATGGATGGATAAACAAAATATGGTCTAGTCACACAGTGGAATATTCAGGCTTAGAAATGAGGGCAGTTCTGACACAGGCTTCAATATGAATGAACCCTGAGGACACTATGCCAAGTGAAATCAGCCAGTCCCAAAAAGACAACTACTATACGCTTAATATAAATACTTCCACTTATATCTACAGTACTGAGTCAAAATCATAGGGGCAGAAAGTGGACTGGTGGTTTCCAGGGGCTGCAGGAAGTGGGAGACAGATAAAATTCACATTTGATGGGTGCAGAGTTTCAGTTTGGGAAGATGAAAAGGTCCTGGAGATGGATGGTGGCGGTTACGGCACAGCAATGCCCTGAACTGTGCCTGAAGGAGGTTAGAACGGTAATCAGTACCTCACGGAAAAACCTGAGTGAACTCTCTTTGACCAAAGCACCATTGTGTATATTTTACCACAATTTTTAAAATAAACAAACAAACATGAAAGGGAGTCTCCCGGGGAGAGCATTTCAGGCAGGAGCACTGTAATAAGCCTCTCTCGCTGCCTTTTAGGGCCACGGGTACCAGAGGGTACTAGCACCCTACAGGGACATCTAGGCAGCCAGCGAGCACCCAGGGTCCTCGGTTCATCCTGCTGGGCTTTCAGGGCTCACCTAGCTCTGCTACGCGCCCCGATCCACTCGCATCTGCCTGCCCACGAGCTGCTGCCTCGCTCTGCTCATTCCGCCGGCCCTGCCCTGCCAGCCCTCAAAAGCACCCCTCAAGGATGAGAATTACAATAGGACCAGCAGGGGCAGGCAGGCAAGTGTGAGAAAACAGTGGAACCAAGAGTACAAGTAGAAACACCCCTAGAGCACGGTCAGGAGAGGACAGACGGTCAGGCCAGTGAGAAGCGTACAGCCCTGCCCCACTGTCGCCCATGGGAGCTGCTCTCCAGGAGTTAAAGGTAACCGCTGGCCCGCCCCCAGGAAACAAAGCTCAAAGAACCAGAGCTTCTCGTAGAACAAATGGAGACTCACAGGGAATGTCCCCTCCGCTGACTGCCTATCAAGGAAGTCGATGGCAGCTGGGCACAGTCACCGTCACCCAGGGGTCTCCCTGTCCCTGTGGGTCCCGAGGACGCATAGGCTTGCAGGCAGAAAGAGTAAATCGACCCCACACTCCCTGCTGATCATACGCCAGGCACAGGCTGGGGCACAGGAAGGGTCCTGACGCTCCCCAGCGTGTCATCCTACAGACAGAACCCAGGCTCTCCTCCGCTGCCGACAGGCCCATCGCATCACTCAGCTCTCTGACCACACCTCGCCCCACTGACTGTACGGCTCTCAATGCCCAGGCCCCACTGAGCACCTTTCGGTCCCTCCAGCCCACCAAGCCTTTTGGAGTCTCATCACCGTTGCATTTGCTGGCCCCTCCATCAGGACTGCTGCTCCCCCATCTCACCGGGACTGGCTTGAGCTTATCCTTCAGGTCTCAGCTCAAATGTCATGCCTCCAAGAGGCCCTCCCTGACCACCCAGATATTCTGGCACAACCCCTCTGTTTATTCCCTTATTTGCTGGCTGGCTGTCTCCTTATAGCAGCATTATATTTATAATCCCATGAAGGAGCTTGTCTGCCATTTTTGCCCTAGTACCCAGATTTAGTACTGAGCAAAGAGAGTCAAAATATTTGTAAAATGAATGAATGCATATTATCTGCCAGGCACTTTCACATCCGTCGTCTCACCCGATCTATCAGGAAATCGCTTTGAGATGGGAATTACCACCCCCACTTCATAGATGAGCGAGCCCAGGGCACACGGTGAGACAGACACAGATCTNAGTACCCAGATTTAGTACTGAGCAAAGAGAGTCAAAATATTTGTAAAATGAATGAATGCATATTATCTGCCAGGCACTTTCACACCCGTCGTCTCACCCGATCTATCAGGAAATCGCTTTGAGATGGGAATTACCACCCCCACTTCATAGATGAGCGAGCCCAGGGCACACGGTGAGACAGACACAGATCTGGGATTCAAAGCCACATCTGTCTGAGGGTCTTGCAGAGCCTTCAGGGGACGTATGTAGTAAATGAAACTACAAGCATCTGTGTGTGCGTGCTCACCAGGCACCAGCCTGGAGCCCCTAGGCTTGGACACGGCTCCTCCACACAAGCCTGTGAGACTCCTGGAGGAGAAGACCCTCATCTTTTTCATATGCTTGCACCCAGAACATTCCACAGGGCCTTCACTTGAGCTTCAGTAAAAGTTTGCTGAACTAACCGCAAATCCACGAGCCGTCTCCACGTGAGCAATCATTGTTTTACGTTCTTGCGCCTTTTTCCATGTGTATGTCAGGGCAGACAGGACACCGGAGCCTCCGGAGACTAGCTTAGGGGTAAACGATGACCCAGAGGGCGTGAGGCCTGGAACCATCAAAGTGCCTGATGTCTCTGTGCCCTTCCTGTCTGGGCCTCACCACCTACTACATCACCTCTGCGCGTGGAAGATGGAATGTGTGTGTGTGAGTCTATGTGTATCTGGGTGGCTGGTGTCTTCTGTGGGAGTCTGGAGTTCTCTGTGCGTATGTGTGTGTGTGTGTCTGGGTGGGTGAAGTCATAGGTGAGGTCTGGGCGTTTTTGTGGATGTGTTTCTGTGCACCTGTGATACGTTGCAGCTATTTGTAGCTGTGATTCTACATGCAAAGGTGTGTGTGTGTGTGTGTCTGCGTGTGTATGTCTGTGTGTGTCTGTGTGTGTGTGTTTCCTGTTTCGCCCTCAAGACTGTAAATTCCTGACAAGTAAGAGACCAGGTGGGCTCTTTTGTTTTTTCTTACCAAACACTTCCTGATCATCCAATAAAAACCAACTAATTTGTTACTTAACAGCAGGTGACCTCAGGGCTTACCCTTTCCCTGGATCCCTGACCACAGGGCCTCCCAGCATCACAGTGATGAGGGCCAAGCCAGCCCAGACAGCACAAAGAATACAGTCCCTACTTAGCCACTGCTCACCCTTCCACCCCATCTGCCTCAGCTCCCTCCACCCACCTGGACTACTTTCACCGCACCTTGAAAAGGCAGTTTGCATTTTCAGGGGCCACTGAGGCCTGCAGCACAGCCACCAGCTCCCATTCAGGCCCTTGCAGAGGCTGAGCCTCCCCACCCCCTCCACCCTCCACCAGCTCATGCAGCACACGTCCTGTGGTCAGTGCAGAAGGAGGAACTGTCTGCAGAGCCCCCAACACTGGCCGCCTCTGTCCTCACCAACAACCGCGGACTGTTCCAGCCCCACGAACACTTCCGTGGCTTTGTCTCCATTAAAGGCACAATCTTGCTCAGTCAATTAATGAAGCACCTTCTCTCTCGCAATTCTAAAATTTCCCCAGAGTCAAATGTAAAGTGTATACAATTACACAGCCCACGTTTTGATAAAGAAAGGCTTACATCTTTAACAATTCTCAATGAAAGAACATCCTGTGAAAGAATTGTTTAATTAAAAGACAACAATGGGATAAAAGGCAAATAAAAAGGAAAAAAGAGAGAGATCACAACTGTTAATTCAGAACTAAATAAATATCCTCCACTTGAGATCCTTAAATAGTTTTCTTGGAGTCCAGATATACTTGTTTAGCATGCAAATGAATTCTAGCATTAATCATGCCAGAGAAATGAGCAACTGTGCTTTAACTAACTTTGTATCTCCCTGCGTAAAGAACAGCAGACATGTCCCAGGCAGCTCTGAAACTTCAGGTTTGACACAGTGACTCTGCTTCTCCAGGACAAATCCAGGGTCACTGGCTCAACCACAAGTGGCTTGTTGAGAACAGGACACAGTGTAGACTTCAGCTTCTGGGGAAATAGAATAGAGATATTCTCCTCTACTCCTCCTCCTAAGTACAACTAAAATCCCCAAACAGAAAACAAACAAGAATCTGAACAGTGAAGAGAAGGCAGGCCAGCAAGGAACCTTGGAACCCAAGAAAGATGGTGATGAGATCCCTCAGTTTTCTTTCTGTCTCATGTATTCCAGTCTTGGCACTAAAGAGTTGACATTAAACAGCCACAGGCCGGAAACAGACAAAGCCTGCTTTCTCNCAAACAGAAAACAAACAAGAATCTGAACAGTGAAGAGAAGGCAGGCCAGCAAGGAACCTTGGAACCCAAGAAAGATGGTGATGAGATCCCTCAGTTTTCTTTCTGTCTCATGTATTCCAGTCTTGGCACTAAAGAGTTGACATTAAACAGCCACAGGCCGAAAACAGACAAAGCCTGCTTTCTCTAGCCAAAAGTCCAGGAAAGGGAGCAGTTGAAAAAGATAGAACACTTCTGGACAGTATGCACTCTGTTGCAGCCAAACACCCCATAAAAAGGTGTGACCCCACCCACCCTCTGGCCAGCAAAGGCACAGAGAGACCCTAGAGGCCCACCTTCCCCAGGCTGTAACAAGGCTCCCTTTCCCCCTCAGGTGATGTTACAGGAAGCTCAGTGAAGAGTCAAGGCTTTAGCCACCACGGGAGTAACGAGGTTACCCTATGGTTTTAGCGCAGGTAGGGAATAGTAACGGGACATTCCTGTTTCTCCCAGCCAGGGAGGGGTCAGTGAGACCTTCGAGAGGAGCCTAAACTCCCACATCTGTCCAGTGATCTCACCTCTAGTGTTAACAGAAGCCAAGAGGAAAATCGGGACTTTACTCTCACTTGGCAGTAATGAGAAAGCTAGCTTCTCCCTGAAGTGGAGTCATAAGAATCAAACAAAAGCAGAAGGTTGAAATAAGACCCAGAACCTCACAGTATAATAGCCAGAAATGTCCAGCATTCAAGTGAAAATCACTGCTCTTTCCAAGATCCAGGAAGAACTCAAGCAATGAAAGAATATAACACTGAGATCATGAAAGTGGTTGAGAAAAATGTGGCAAAGATTTAAAGCAGCCATCATAGAAAAGAATTCCTCATTGAGAAATTGCCATACTTGACACAAATGAAAAAATGGAAAGTCTCAGCAAACACGTATAAGATATCACAAAGAACCAACTGGAATTTGAGAACTAACAAATGCAATAACTGAAAATAAAACTCAGTAGATGGCTCAACAGCAGAATGGAGGGACCGGAAAGAAGAGTCATGAACTGAAAGACAGAACAATAGAAATTACCCAGTCTCAACAACAGAGGGAAAATGGACTGAAAAATACAAAAAGGAATCTAGCCTCAGGCACTTGTGAGAGGATTAGAAATATGTCTACCATTTGTATTACTGCAGTCCTAGAAGGAGAGGAGAAAGAGGATGGTGCAAAAATGTACTTGAAGAATTAATGGCTGAAAACGTCTCAAACTGGGTGAAAGACCTAAATCTACAGATTTAAGAAGCTGCTGCTGCCGCTGCTAAGTCACTTCAGTCGTGTCCAACTCTGTGAGACCCCACAGATGGTAGCCCACCAGGCTCCCCCGTCCCTGGGATTCTCCAGGCAAGAGCACTGGAGTGGGGTGCCATTTCCTTCTCCAGTGTATGAAAGTGAAAAGTGAAAGCGAAGTCGCTCAGTCGTATCCAACTCTGCGACCCCATGGACTGCAGCCCACCAGGCTCCTCCGTCCATGGGATTTTCCAGGCAAGAGTACTGGAATGGGCTGCCATTGCTGGGTGAACTCCAAATAGGAAAACCCCAAATAAATCCATGTCAAGACACATCTTGATCAAACTTCTGAAAACTAAAGACAAAAAAATTACTTAAGGCAGAAAGAGACAAATAGCACCCTACCTATAGGTGGAAACCAATTTGAATGAGAGTCGATGTCTCATCAGAACCATGGAAGCCAGAAGGAAGTGTCACGTGTTTTAAGTGCTGGAAGTAAAGACCTGTCACCCAGAATCTTGTATCCATTAAAAGTATCTTTCAGGAATTATGGGAATATAAAGACATTCTCACATAAAGGACCACTAAGAGAATGTTTCGCCAATAAGCTTTCTCTAAGAACGGCTAAAGGAAGCGCTCCGAAGAGAAAGAAAACAATAAAAGAAAGTACCTCAGAATATCACAAAGGCAGAAGAAATACAGTAAGCAAAAATATAGGCAAACAATATATTTTCTCTACTAAACATTACAAATTATGCTGAACCTTGAGGAAAAATTGCAACATTGCCTGATGTGTTTCTAAATATATGTCAATATGTAAGACAAGAGGATTACACAGTGGGAATTAAAAAAAAAAGAGAGAGAGAGAGACGTAGGATTTTGACACTTCATTTGAACGGGTAAAATGTCAACATTAGTATATTGTAACAAGATTATATAGTTTTCTCTGTGTGTGTGTGTGTGTCTAGAGAGAGAGACAGAATTATAACAATCACTTTAAAAGTTAGGCAAAGCAAAGTAATATACTTCACTACAGATTAATCAAAATAGAATTCTAAAAAATGTTCAAGCAAAGAAAAGGGAGGGAGAAAAGGAAAGAGAAACAAACTAAAAAAAAAAAAAGGAAAACAGAAAAAAAAATGGCAGACTTAAAATATATCAATAATGACATTAAATATAAATGGCCTAAATACAAGTAAAAAAAAGAAAAATTGGCAGAGTGGATTGAAAACCAAGTCCAATTATATACTGTCTACAAAAATAAAATCAATTTTGTTGTGGGAATACTGTTTATATAGCAATACAGAGGTTGAAAGGAAAAGAATGGAAAACGTTATATTACACCAGCATTAATCGAAGGAAAGCAAGAATGATAACATTGCTATGAGATAAAGTAGACTTCAGAGCAAACAAAGTCTACAGAGACATAAGGGATATTAAATAAAAGAGTCAATCCATTAAGAAGACACAGCAATCCGTGATGTTTACACATCAGAGCTGCAAAATGTGTAAAGAAAAACTGATAGAACTGAAAAGATAAACATTCATATCCACAGCTAAACTTAGGGACTTCAATGCATCTCTCTCAACAACTGGTGGAAAGAGTAGGTGGAATATCAGCAGTGCAGAAATATCTAACAGTATCATCAACAGAGTCTGATGTATATCCATAAAGCTCTCCGCTCAACAACAGCAGGATGCACGGTCTTCTCAGGTGCCCAGAGAACTTACACCAAGACAGGCCGTATCTTGGGCCACAAAAAAATGCCACCCAACTGGTAAAGCTTGAAAGCCTTCCCACTGCAGAGCACAGGGAACTCTGCTCAGTGTCCCGTGGCAGACCGAATGGGAGAGGAGTTTGGGGGAGAATGGATACGAATATATGTATGGCTGTCCGCCTGAGACTATCACAATATTGTTAATCGGCTATATGCCAAGACAAAATTAAAAGGTTTTTAAAAAATGCCAACAGTCTACTACTATTCATAATATGTAACACTACACTACATATGTATACACACAAAAAATGCAGTGTTAGAGCACATTCTCTGACCACTATAGACTCAAACTAGAAATTAATAACAGAAAAATAACAGCAAAATTTCTAAACACTTGGAAACCAAACAACATACTACAAAGTGGTCCATTGGTCAAAGAGAAAATCATACCAAAAATTACACTTGCCTGAATGAAAATGAAAACACAGCATATCAAAGCTTGTGGGACACAGCTAAAGTAATAATGACAAGAAACTTTATAACGCGAAAAGCATACACTAGAAAAGAGAAGTATCAAATCAATAAACTAAGTTCTCAAAAATCTAGAAAAAGAAAAGCAAAGTAAACCCAAAAGAAGCAGGAAAATAATAAAGCTAAAACCCAAAATCAATGAGATTGAAAACAGGAAAAATGAGTAGAAACTATAAATAAAAAAGTTTGTTCTTTGAAAAGATCAATAAAATTGACAAACCTCTAGTGAGGCTGACAAAGAAAAAAAAAAAAACAATTACCAATGTCAGTAATGAAACTAGGCTCACTACAGACCTGCAGACATCAAAAGGATAATGAGGGGCTACTGTGAACAGCTCTATGCTTCTAAAGTTGACAGCGTAAGGTGAAATGGATCAATTTCTCAAAAAACACATACCACTCAACCTACCCATTATGAAACAAGTCNAAAAAAAAAAAACAATTACCAATGTCAGTAATGAAACTAGGCTCACTACAGACCTGCAGACATCAAAAGGATAATGAGGGGCTACTGTGAACAGCTCTATGCTTCTAAAGTTGACAGCGTAAGGTGAAATGGATCAATTTCTCAAAAAACACATACCACTCAACCTACCCATTATGAAACAAGTCTGAATAGCCCTATTACTATTGAGGAAATGGAATTCATAACTTTAAAACTCCCCAAGAATACATCTCCAGCCCCAGATGTTCTCACTGAAGAATTCTACCAACTGTTTAAAAATCAATTAACACGAATTCTATACAATATCTTCCCCCCAAAATAGGAGGAAATACCTGTCTCAATTAATTTTATGAAGCTATCAGTACTTGAAACCAAACCAGACAAGGATTGTACAAAAGAAGAAAACATTAGATTGATATCATTGGTGCATACAGAAAAATAAACCCTTAACAAAATGTTAGCAGATGGATTCCAGTAATATATAAAAAGGATTATACAACATGACAAAGCAGGGCTTATTCCAGGGATGCAAGAATGTTTCAATATTTGAAAATCAATCATTTAATAACCTACCATATTAACAGACAAAAGAAGAAAATTCACATGATCATATCCATCAATGCAGAAAAAGCATTTTACAAATTTCTACGTCCACTTATGATAAAAGCTCTCCAGAAAAGGAACAGAGGGGACTTCCTCACTTGGCGAAGAACAGCTACCCAAAAACCTACTTCTAGCATCACTCTTAATGGCAAAATTAAGTCAAATGCTTTCCTCTTTCACTTATTCAGGAAACAAAGTTAGAATATCTGTTCTCACCAGTCTCATGCAACACAGTACTGGGAATTTCAGCCAGTGCAATAAAGGGGAAAATGGAAATAAAAGGCCTAAGATAGAAGGAGAAGAAAACTGCTCCCATTAGCAGATGACCTCATTGTAAACAAAATCACAAGGAACATAGAAGAAAATAGAGATAATAAGTGAATTTAACAAGGCCACAGGATATAAGATACACAAAATCAATTATACTATTAAAATTTTTTAAATCATTTTTATACACTAGCAATGAACATATAGTCACTGAAATTTAAATAAAATGCCATTTATTATTGACAAAAATATGAAACACCTAAGCATAAATCTAAAAAAATAAAGAAAAACATGTATAGGACTTTTATGCAGAAAACTACCAAACGCTATTGAAAGAAATTAAGGGAAAGATCTATATAAATAAAGAGACATAGTGCATTTATAGACTGGGAGACTCAACACAGTAAAGATACCAGTTGTACTCAAATTGACGTATAGATTTAACTGCGTGCACGCTCAGTCACACAGTCATGTTCAACTCTTTGCAAGCCCACAGACTAAGCCAGCCAGGCTCCTCTGTCCGTGGACTTTTCCAGACAAGAATACTAAAGTGGGTTGCCATTTCCTACTCCAGAGGATCGTCCCAAACCAGGGATCGACCCACATCTCTTGTATCTAATTCCTATCAAAATCCCAGAAGATTTTCTCTAGATATAGACAAGATTAACCTAAAAAGTATTTGGAAATGCAAAATAAGTAGAAGAGCCAAACAATTCTGAAGGGGGAAAACCAAAGAACGAAGAATTTCAAGACTTACATAGCTATGGAGATCAAGACTGTGTGGTGTTGGTAGCAAAACACACAGCTCAGTGGAACAGCATAGAAAACCTAGAAACAGACCCACACAAATCCACCAAATGAATCTTTAGCAAAGATGCAAAGTAACTCAGTGGAGGAAGAACAGTCTTTTTAACAAATAGTGCTGGAGCAACTGAACATCCACAGACCAAATAAACAGCAAATAAATAACCTCAAACTAACTCTCACACCTAATACAATAACTCCAAATAGATAACAGATTTAAGTGTAAAACGTAAAACTATAAAACNACAGACCCACACAAATCCACCAAATGAATCTTTAGCAAAGATGCAAAGTAACTCAGTGGAGGAAGAACAGTCTTTTTAACAAATAGTGCTGGAGCAACTGAACATCCACAGACCAAATAAACAGCAAATAAATAACCTCAAACTAACTCTCACACCTAATACAATAACTCCAAATAGATAACAGATTTAAGTGTAAAACGTAAAACTATAAAACTTTTAGAAAAAAATAAGAAAAGATCTTACATAAGCAGAAGCAAAGAGTTCTTAGACTTGACACCAAAAGCATGATCCATAAAATTAAAAATTGATAAACTGGACTTCATCAAAATAAAATATTTTCTCTCTGTAAAATATCCAGGGATGTTTCTTTCAAACACCGAAAGAACAGAAATGCTACAGACTGGGAGAAAGTATTTGCCAGACACATATTGCTACCTAGAATATTAAGANAATACACTTTGAAAATGATGATCTACTCCTAACATTCACTAGATTCAAGAGACCCAAACGAATGGCTCCTGGCCTCTGCAGTGAAGAGCTCACCACCTTTGTGAGATGAGGGTAAAACAGCAGAGTGGCTGCCTTAAACAACCAACACTTATTTTTCTCTATTCGTTCTGGAGGCTAGGAAGTGTAAGATCGAGGTGCCAGCAGATGCTGGCACTACAGCCTTCCTGTACCCTCACATGGCAGAGCGAGGGAGCTTGGGCCTCTTCCTCTTCTTCTAGGAACACTAATCCCACCATCATGGCCTCAAGTCAAACGAATCACCTTCTTACCTCCAAANAAACAACCAACACTTATTTTTCTCTATTCGTTCTGGAGGCTAGGAAGTGTAAGATCGAGGTGCCAGCAGATGCTGGCACTACAGCCTTCCTGTACCCTCACATGGCAGAGCGAGGGAGCTTGGGCCTCTTCCTCTTCTTCTAGGAACACTAATCCCACCATCATGGCCTCAAGTCAAAGGAATCACCTTCTTACCTCCAAATACCACAATATTCAGGTTAAGACTACAACACATGATTGGGGGATGGGTGGGGGTGGAGACACAAACATTCGGTCCATAGCAGAGTGTTTCTGAAGGGCACAGTCTCAGGAATGAAGTAAGGATAAGGGGTTTTTATTATAGTGTGTGTGTGTGTGTGTGTGTGTGTGTCTATGTGTCTGTCTGTGTGTGTGTGTGTGTCTGTGTGTGTGTGTCTGTGTGTGTGTGTGTGGAATTTTACAAGCAGAAATACTAGAGTGGGTTGCCATTCCCTTCTCCAGAAGAGCTTCCCTAAAATTTTAACCAAGTTACCCTCTGGCCAACAGTTTGTGAAAGGGAACATTTGCCTACAACCTCTATAAAGAAATAGAAAAATGTTCAAGAAAATTTAATAAAAAAAAAAAAAAGCAAATGCATAGTATGACCCAAACTTAAAAAAAAAGAATAAACTATAATTACATGACACTATATTTGTGGGGAAAGATGGGCAGATATACACTGAACCTTTCGTGGGGATTATCTCTGAAGGGTGGGAGACAAGCCTTGTTCACTTTTAATTGCATAGGGATTGATCATGGTTGAAGCTGATACAACTGTCTCCTAAGTTCATAAGCAGAAGAAAAACATTCAAGGTACTTTTCAAGAAAAAAGAGAAAGTGATAGGAACTAAATATGAAACAAAACAAAAAATTCCAGATATGAGGAAAATGCAGTCGAGTGGCAATTGTCCAGCACAGCTTATCATCAGAAACCATCTCTTTTGTTTTCTACAAAATGAATTTTTCACATGAAAATACTACATGAGAGAGCAGCTCCTCGACCCAGCTTTGCTTAGCACCTCTGTTCAGGCAGCGTCTCTATTCACAACCCCGTGTCAATGCAGACAACACAACATCGTCCCCCAGTGAAGCCGGCGCATGCTTCCTGTCAAAACACTGATTGTGAAGCACGGTTACTCATTCCACCCTCAAACAAGCAGTGCTGGCGCTCCTGTGCAACTTCCCTCCAGGTTTAGTTCCATGCGAGGGTATCCAGGGGCTCTTACCTGGCTGTCACGTGATGTGTGCGACCCTGAGGTCTGCTTTGCTCCTCAGAGTCTGTGAGTCCATCTCACGCAAGTGGGCAAACATTCACGGAACACGGCCTGACCACTTGGGTGTGCCACAGCTTCCTCAACCACCCCCAAGTGCCGGCGCTAGATTATCCCCAAGTTTTAGTGCAGGAGTTTTGAACTGCATCGTGCAGAAGGCTTTCTGTGTAGTTAGGATAATCCCTTAGGAGAGATTCCTAGAAATGGAATTACTGAGTCAAAGGGTTTGAACATTTTTATGGTTCCAGACACACATTACTAAATTATCTTCTGAAGTCTTCACCAGTATATGGAAGAAAAGGCAAGCGTTCATTCAACCAAAGTCTCACCAGCACTGGGTATCCTTTAATTGAGTAGTGAAAAATGGCATCCTGTCTTAATTTGCTTTGCTTTGATTACAGCTGAGGTTTTAGTGATTTTCCATATGTTTGTTAACAAGCTGAATTTGCTCTTGTGATTTGTTTGATCATGCTCTTTGCACATTTATCTACTGAGAAGGATCAGTATCACATTTAAGTTTCCCGAAGAGCTCTTTGTCACCCTTCAGCTATGACTCCCTTATCTGTTGACCACCACTGGTGCCCCCGTGAAATAACACTAGTTATGAAATGTTAGATCTATAGAGCATTCAACACAGGCAACCTCTGGTTTATTTTCACAACAGTCCTGTTTGTAGGACAGGTGGGATTTGTAACCCGCATCTCACGGAGCAGAAAGTAGTGGTAGGTACACTATGGTTAGATTTCTACATGACCTACTAAATAGCAAGGCTGGGACCAGAATGTGTCCTTCAATTTCAGGAGGCAAGATAGTACAAAAGCTCTGAGTCCAGTTCTGCAAACTAGCTCTGCCCTGAGCACCTGCACCGCGAATGGGTAGCCCACTCCAAGTCCCAGGAATGACAGCAGCAATTTCCTCCCAGGGCAGGTGAAAGGGTCCAATGAGGTCATGAACCTATAAAGCTGTGCACAGTGTCTGGCTCACTATAACTGCTCCATAAATCATTAAAAATTCCATAAGCACTTGCTGGTGCCTTTGGGCCCACTCTGCTGGGCCCTGGAAATTCACCATGGGAATGCAGGAGTTCAGAGTCTGGCAGGGAAAACAGACAAACTGCCAACCCACATGGCAGGCCTCACAGAAGCACATTCAAGGCACTGACCGGGCATGACCGAGACTTCTTGTCCCCTCACTAAGACATCCATCACTCAAGGTCAAATCCATCATTCTGATCTTTCTCATTTGGGCAGTCTGGCTGCTTCAGCCCAATGTCATCCATAAGGGGTCACCAGACCAAACAGAATGACTCATAAATTTCCCCACGTCCCATTCATCAGGCCCTTCCTCCATGTCTCTGCCTTCAGCAGGAAGAGCCCAGGTTTTTCATGAACATGTACTTCTATGATCTCTGCCCAGAGGCCCAGCCACTGATCCTCAGGGCCTGACCACTTCGGAGTCTGCAGAGAGCTGCCCTTCTGGGGTCTCAGCACACAGGGCCACTAGCGGATGGAAGGAGCACAGAACATCCACTGGTCCCTGATGCCCCACACTGTGCCTGACTCATGGGGAGTTGAGAGGGGTGTTTGGGGTCTGCTTCAGCACCTCTGTGGGACTAGGCTCTAGTCTGATCAGTTATTCTGACTCTATAGGGACTCTGGTACAAGGAAAGAGGCCAGATCGTGGAAATTGGCTTGAAGGGAGGCGCAGAAGCAGGGTAGCATGGGAGAAAAGCATGAGCTCTCAGTGAAAGGGATCCTGGTTCACCACACAACTTTGGGCAAGTGACAGCATCTCCCTGCCTCAACGCCTTTTCTCTGAAGTCAGGATTAAAACAGATTTTGCTTCAAAGGTCAATCGTGCAAACTACTGCAACCATTTCTATAACCGAATCCCCGACTCTCCCAACAGCGTTCGGTCTGTAGGGAGAACGGAGTCACCAATTCCAAGCACTTCTCATGTGTAGGACTTTACATTAAACACATCTCCTGAATTCATCTCAGTACATTCTTAGCATAACCTCATTCAGTCCCTGAGCCAAATACCTATTGGGTACAGTAGTGAATGAAACACACACATGAGCCTCCTCTGGTGAAACTTACATTCCAGTGAGAAAAAGAGAAAATAAACGAGATAAATAAATTAAATGTGCATTACGTGACAGGGTCATGAGCGTTCAGAAAAAAACAACAAAGCAGAGAAGGATAGCAAATGTCAAGCTGGGGATTAAAACTTTAGAAGGCTGGTCGGGGAAGACTCCCCTGGGAAGGTCACAGCGACAGTTTGGATCATTGGTAATGTTCGTTCCTCTCTTCCCGCGGGAGGTTCATACCGCACAGCTCAACTTGCTTTGGCAAATGAGATGTGAACCGACGTGACGCAAGCAAAAGCTTGAAATACCCACACGCGGACACTTGCCTGCCTCTGCTTCGCCCAAAAGAGAGTTTCCTAACAATAGAGAGCTGCTCCTCAACCTCGGCCCCAGCTGAGATGCCAGGAAGAAAATACACAAGTGGAAGTGAAACCTACCAGCCCATCTGGACGAGTCACCCCACCCAGCCTGCAGGGACCCATGAGGTGCTGAAGGCCAGTGAAACTGGGGTCGTTTTTTACAGAGCATGATACAGTCATATCAGTGACTGGATAGACTTTGGGGTAAAGGCCTGAAGGAAGTGGGAGAAGAAGCAATGTGACTATCTGGGGGAAGACTGCACCGGGCAGAGAAGAGAACAAGAGAAGAAATCATACCAGGACTATTCAAGGGACAGCAAGGAGGCCTGGGTGGCTGGAATGAAGGGAACAAGAAAGAGGACAGGAGGAAATGAGGTCAAAAGATGATGCATGGCTGGACCGAGTAAGACATTAGATGGGGGATGACCATTTAGCATCCAAACCAGAACACACTTTTTAAATTGAAGTATCATTTTCCTATAGTAAAATACAATCTTTTCAGTATACAATTATGAGTTTGAAAATCTTAGATCATCATGTAACCAATTCCCTAATGAAGAAATAGAGGAGTTCCATCACCTACAAAAATCCCTTTGTCTCTTGGGTCAGTGTACTGAGAGTCCTAGCAAATACAGCTCAGTGTTCTGCCCTGTACTTTTGCCTGTTTCAGAGCATCATTAAATGGAATCTCGAGGATAAGGCCCTTAGAGTTTGACTCTTCTCTCTGGGCATATGCTTTTGAGAGTCATCCCAAGTTCCTATGTGTATCAGTAGTATGTTCCTGTGTGATGCTGAATGATATCCCTTTGTACGGATGTTATCCATTCACCAGCCGAAGGACATCTGAGTGGTTTCCAGTTTGGGGCTATCATCAATAAAGCCACTACAAGCACTGGCATACAGCAAACCAGGACAATTCTAAGGGTGAATAATTCTTTTGGAACAAGAGGTGTAAATGGGGACCAACTCATGAAGATGGGAAGTATGTTCCCCTGACTTAGGTCAAAGTAGGGACTGTGGCTGTTCCCCTGGAAAGATGGGAAGCTATAGGCAGAGGAATAACATACTCAGCCGACATGGTAGCAGCCATAAGCAGGAAGGCCAACCACGAGGCTACTGCCACAATGATGGTGGCATAGACCAGGGAGACGGCTGTGGCCGTGGTGAGGGATTATCAGATTCCAGACACACCAAAGGGATAGCAGACAGTATTGCTGATGGGTTAATTATGAGGTGTCAGAGAAGCATCAAAAACACCACCAGGATTTCTGACCCGAGCAAGCGAAGGAAGGATGCTTCATCCATTTTACAGAGGAGAACATTCTAGGCTTAGAACAGATAAGACATTTGCTCGTGACCGCATATCACGACGGCAGAGCCAGGAACAGTATTCTAGCAGCCAGTTGCCTGGCATCATCACACCATCTGNAGGGATAGCAGACAGTATTGCTGATGGGTTAATTATGAGGTGTCAGAGAAGCATCAAAAACACCACCAGGATTTCTGACCCGAGCAAGCGAAGGAAGGATGCTTCATCCATTTTACAGAGGAGAACATTCTAGGCTTAGAACAGATAAGACATTTGCTCGTGACCGCATATCACGACGGCAGAGCCAGGAACAGTATTCTAGCAGCCAGTTGCCTGGCATCATCACACCATCTGTCTCACATCAAAAGGAAGCAGCAAAAGTTCTTCTCCAAAGGAGAAATCGTATGTTGGGAGTCCTCCAGACACAGTTTCATTCTGACAGCACAAATGTGCCCCTATCCAGGAAAGGCCCTGCCTAGGGGTATACCAACAGGCCCCAAGAGAGGAAGCTGCTGTTCACAACCAGAATATAAAGCCTGGGGGAGGGCTGGGAGCAAGCATACGAACTGAGGACAAGCAACCAGCAGGAGCTGGGGGCCCTGACCACACCCCACACTCATCAGCCCACCGGGTCTGAGCAGGCTGCAGGAGGACGGCTCAGGGAGGGGCAGGGTGAGGTTAGATCTCCCCACTCCGCTACCCGAGGTCGTCCATAGCAACCTGCTTCTTTCTGGGGCTAGAGGTCTGAGCTAGTACTGAATTCCTTTTGGAGCCTGGATGGAGAATTCTGGTCCCCTCAGAAGTTCCGTGTGAGCTATGACGAGGCCACAGCCCCCTGCCTACCCATGGGCCTCAGCTCAGTGCCAGNTGCTTCTTTCTGGGGCTAGAGGTCTGAGCTAGTACTGAATTCCTTTTGGAGCCTGGATGGAGAATTCTGGTCCCCTCAGAAGTTCCGTGTGAGCTATGACGAGGCCACAGCCCCCTGCCTACCCATGGGCCTCAGCTCAGTGCCAGGACCTAGATTCACAATTTGACCTCTAGAAAGATCCTACCATACCCCCAAACCACCATCCTGGCTCGCGTCTCCAGGCTTCTGACACACACACAATCTAGTCTGTGCAGAGGCAGGCAGGAGCCCTTCCCACTAGTGAGGCACCCTCCCACTGCCTGCCTCAACCTTTTCAGTATCACAAAGTGGCAAAGAGCAAGGTCTTAGAGGCACCTGGGCCAGGGTTCAAACTGGCCACTTTCTGGCTGTGAACTTAGTGGGGGTTATTTAACCCCAGAGCCTCATCTTCCTCACCTGCAAGATGTCTCAAGCTGTAAGAAATCAATGTGCTCACGTGCCTGGCACACAGGAAGAGCTCAGTCCTCTTGCAAAGCTACCAGTCAGCCCAGCTTGGAGCCTGGGACCATCCCACACCCGCAAACTGCCTCCACTCTGGGCAAGGCCTCAGCCAGCTCAAGGGTGTCCAGGCCTCTCACACCCATATTTTTAACCTATGGAGGGGCACAGCTCACAACCCCTTTCTTGGCCAGGGGTCTGGGGTCACTTCCCTGAGTACAGGTCCCTGCTACAAGGACAGCCCAGACACGGGTGTGTCCACCAAGTACAGTATGACCCAAGGCCCAGTCTTAGCTGGCAGCAGACAGGCAGAGAGTGAGGCCCAGAGAACAGTTCACACCACACATCTGAGGGAAGCCTCAGCAGACGAATGCCAACAGCCATCCATGCTTCCTTTGATGGGACGCATGCTACTCTCCCCCACCCCAGCCCCCCAGGACAGTAGGGCTCTGCCTCCGCCCCTTCCGTTTCAGACGCACGGCTGCACCCAGGTTCCCACTGTGCTCATGTTCAGCTGAAAGCCAGCCCCAGTACCTTGTTCTCATGACCCTCCAGAGCCACAGAGTGCACTATCCATGTGCCTGGTGGTCACGCAGTCCTATCCCACGAAGAAGGCAGGGTCAGGACCGTGAGGCAGGGAGGACAGGAGGGCAAAGGCCACAAGCAAGGACTAGGAAGCCAGAAGCTCTACAGCAGGTGACGGGGCTGCAACAAGTCCCGGGCCCCACACACCTCCGCTTGCAGCTGAGATGAATTTACCTGATGCACCAGTCCAACCCTCTTCTGACTTCAAGATTTATTCACGTAATTACACCCAAGTTTTACAAAATACTGATGCACAGCTGCTGTAACCTGGATATCACTGCATTTCTTCCCAGGAAGTTAAGGAGCACTCTGACTTTAATGGGCTGTGTTCTCATTAGAAGTGTTACCCTCCCTCAAAGACCTGGGAAGAAAGTCAAATGATATGGGAACCGAGGTAGTCTTCATTTGTTCAAGGAGACAAGGAGGGAAGGGAAGGTCATTTACAAGTCCAGGGGGGCACAGTGTATACCCATTGTCCAGGTGAGAAAACTGAGGCCCACAGCCATTGACTGCTCAAGCGCTGATTAGGGGCACTGCCATCAGCACTGCCGTGGCCTCGTGCACCTCACTGCACCACGCTGTCTCCCAAGAACATTACAGATCTGCTCACTGCTCTTGTCTCCGGCTGCTCACACTCTCTCCTCAAGCGTGAGATCCATCTTTCCAAGGTACACAGCTAGATGATGCTGGGAACATGTTCTTCAAAGACAGCAAAGGATGAAGGGCCAGCTGCCCCTCCCCAGTGGTGTCCCTGTTCAGCAAGCATTTAGTAAGACCCTTCTGCATGCGAGGCACCAGGCTGGCACTGCAGGGAGAAGGTGGCCATACTCCCATTAGTCACAATAATTACGTGACGGATACATCACGGCAGAGGGAAGCATGCTTTCCGCAGGAATAGTGCAGGATGCCATGTGCCTGTCTAAATGGCCTGGGTGTGGCGGAGCACCCAGGAAAAGCTGCCCCGAGAAGCCATGACCAGGCTGAAATGGGAAGGATGGCGGAAGTTAGTGAGGTGGGCAACGTGGGCACAGGAGCAGTTAGATTGTGCTAACTGCTAACCAGGGAGAAGATTGTGAGAAGATTCTGGAAAGGCCAATTTTCTTATTTGTAAAACCACAGTGATGATACTACCATGGGGCGTGGTTGTTGTCCAGGTGCTAAGTCGTGTCTGACTCTGCCGCTCTACGGACTGCAGCACACCGGGCTTTCCTGTCCTCACTATCTCCCGGAGTTTGCTCAAACTCATGTCCATTGAGTCGGTGATGCCATCCAACCATCTCATCCCCTGTCACCCCCTTCTCCTCCTATAGGGCATAGTAGCCAAGACCAAGATGATGCCGTTCAGGAGACTGGCACCCTGGCCCTTTTCATTCCAGAAACTTCCCATCAGCAACAATCCATGGAGGAAAATAAAACCTGACAAGTGAAGATTTTCAGGGAAACATTGTCCCCAAAATTGAGCAAAGAATTGGCACCAGTTACAATGTCCAATAACAAGAAACATTAGGTAGGTTATGGAACATCAATTCTTTATCTCAACGCAATCATTTAAAATGATCATTAGGAGGGCTTTGCAACAACACAGGAAATGTATGTGCCAGGACGTTAGGTGGAAAAACAAGGCGGAACACAAAGTTGCACCTAGATTATGAGTAGCTCTACACAAAAGAGGTGCGCACGTGGCTACGGAAGAATACAGGCAACAAGAAAAGGGACTGTGCTGAGCAGGGAGGCTAGGAAGTTCTTCCGAATGTTGGCAGAATGCTTGAAAATAAGCCAAATAGCTAGAGGGTATGAGGAAGAACTTGCATTCAGGTGTGAGATGGGAGGAGGAGCCTGTCTTCAGGTGCTGGAAATAGAACGGACCTGCCTTCAAGCGTGGGATGGGAGGAGGGGACAAGCCGCGTTAAAGCTCTATTCGTGGGTGGTACACTTCGGCGAAATCATTCTCCCCTCTGATTCCTGCTTATTGATGAGGTGAGGGTGGGAGTGTCTCAGTGAGGTCAAAGGACATGAGCAGAATGGAAAGTTCAAATGACGGAGTGGAGATGGAGCTGTTCTGGGGCTGGGCAAGCTCCAGGATGAGCTGGCTGCTAAGATGGATGGAGAACGTAAAGCATTCAGGTGAAGAGGAAAATGAACTGATGATGACGAGGAGGAGGCTAGGAGAGGGCTACGGTCTAGCAGAGAAGGCTCGTGGGTCAAGAGAGTCCTGAGGTGAGAGAACCAGACACCTGTGTGGGCTGAAGTCCAGTCTGCTTACAGAGAACTCCAAGTGGATGCAAATGATTGCACTGCAGACCCAGGAAAAGGAGGTTTCCCCTGTGCCGACTCCGCATGAACGTGAAGCCTCAAACCCAGTTGCTCCTCCCGGGTCTGTCTCACCGAGCATGACTCTTATTGCTGCTGGCAGTCCCGACACTGATGCTGAGGCCGCCAAGGGCTCCCAGGTCTCCAGCCTGCAGGTTACTACACCTCCAATCTGCCCAGCATCAACTTCCTCCAGGCTGCCGAGACACCGAACCTCAGGGGCATGTCCATGAGCGTCCAGAGGGGCCTTGAGCAGCTTGCTACTCATCTGCAGCCTTTCCAGGGGCTCACAATCCCCTTGTTCACTTGCTGCTCTGCAAGGGAACCCAGGAGCGGACTGGAGGCCTGCACCTCTACACCAGACCAAAGAGCTGTTCGGCCCAGGAGCGCGGAGAACAGAAGCGCTGTCAGCTTGATAATGATAATATTCACAGCTACCACGACCATGGGCTGAAAGGCGTCCCTTGAAATTGTGCAACATACAAGCAAATGCAAGTGTTAGCAATTTCCGAGCCGGGCTGCCAGCCCAAACCCTGGTCAGGTTAGTAATCTCCTCGCATGTCAGTGTTTCCCTGGTGGCTTAGATCATAAAGAACCTGCCTGCAGTACAGGAGACCTAGCTAGGTTCAGTCCCTAGGTCAGGAAGATCCCCTGGAGAAGCAAATGGCAACCCACTTCAGTGTTCTTACCTGGAGCACTCCATGGTCAGAGGAGCCTGGCGGACTACAGTCCATGAGATCACAAGGAGTTGGACACGAATGAGTGACGAATGCTTCCCCAAACAAAATGGGGATACAGCTTGTTTACATCCCTACCTGGTAGAATTGAGGGGATTCAGTGAGACAAGACTCAGAAAGCGCTCAGAAAGTGCCTGGCCTGTGGTCAGCCTCCACCAGCGCTAGCTGTTATTGCTGCTGACTGCTTGGAACAGCGCAGCTGTCCATCTGGTCCTCTGGCACTAGAAACTTCCATGAGAAAGGGGTATGTGCACACAGGCAAGCACACACACAAATGCAAACACACCTGCATGCACACACATGCACAGGGGATATCTGGGGACCCAGCTCCATCTCTGCCTAGGAGCAGATCCCCTGAGCTGGGGACACAGGGCCAGCCCCCACGCCCGACCACCTGCAGCAGACTGCCCTCTGCTTTTCTCCTCAGAGTTGTTTACATTTGCTTATTTGCCTTTCCTCTAGTCTTTCTGATTTCCTACATTCTTTGATTTGTCTGTCCTGTGTTCAACAGGGAAGGTCTTTGATCACTTTCAAAATTCTGCCAGCACTTTTTGGAAGAGGCCCATGCATCAGAGGGCCCATGGGCGCCCGTGAGTGTGGCAGCTCTTGTGTTTGACCACTTGGTCTCCCTGAGTTATTTGAGTGGCTCCTGCCTCAGCTGCCTTTCGTCCATCCCCACCCTGACCCCTTCCCACTCAAACCCCTCCTTCCCTCCATGCCATCACCTGAATACCCTGCCCAAGAAATCCAAACATTCATTCCACTTTCCTTTCTCTGTCCTTTGCTTTCCTCCTGATCCTTTTCTAAGCAAACAGTCTTCCAGCCATGCTCAGAGATGACCTAGCACAACACACACTTGCCTTCCTGTATGTCTTGCTTTCGGAGAAGGCAATGGTACCCCACTCCAGTATTCTTGCCTGGAAAATCCCATGGACAGATGGGCCTGGTGGGGTGTAGTCCATGGGGTCGCTAGGAGTCGGACACAACTGAGCAACTTCACTTTCCCTTTTCACTTTCATGCACTGGAGAAGGCAATAGCAACCCACTCCAGTGTTCTTGCCTGGAGAATCCCAGGGACGGCGGGGCCTGGTGGGCTGCCATCTATGGGGTCGCAGAGTCGGACACGACTGAAGCGACTTACTTTAAGGTGCTTTCTGCTGTCTGTAAGACAAAACAGCCAATCCCTAAACTCCAACGAGGCCTCTGCTTAGCAGCTCATCAGGGAATGAAGGGAGAAAGGAGCAAATTGACATGCAAAGAGAAAGAGAAACTGTATGTTCAGTTATATGGCTCACCCAGCCCTGCCAGGCATGTGCAGACTCACAAAACTCTCAGCAAAGCGCTTAGCCACCCAACTCAGAGGCCCTCACTGATCTGCCCCAGGGGGGCCAGTCATCAGGCCCAGGGGCAATGGCCACTCTCGAGGTCACATTGGCCAAGCAGGCTCACGGCTCTCCCCAAGGCCATGCCACTCCCTCGCACACTCAATTGCACAGAAAGACAGCAGTACCCACTGCTCGTGTCCAGATGCCAGATGGCCCTTCAGGCCTAGCCACAAGCAGTAAGGCCTGGACATCACCTGAGGGTCCCACCAGATGTTCATCAGATCACCTGGGGAGATTTTTAAGCTTATGATTGGTCTCAACCTTATAGCTTCCTCCTAAATGATCTAGAGTTGGGCCTGAGCCTCAAAGCTGTCTGAAAGCTCCCTAGATGCCTCTAATGCATGGGCTAGGGTGAGACCACTACACTTCCAAGAGCTCAAATGCTGGGGCCAGGTGGAGATGGTGGCTTAGTCACGAAGTTGTATCCGACTCTTGCAACCCCATGGAGCCTGCCAGGCTCCTCTGTCCATGAGATTCTCCAGGTAAGACAACTGGAGGGGGTTGCTGTTTTCTTCTCCAGGGGATCTTTCCAACCCAGGAACTGAACCCAGGTCTTCTGTTTTGCAGGCAGATTTATTACCAACTGAGCTACCAGGGTTTGGCTGGGATCCAAATCCTACTTCCACAATCTGCCTCCAGCGAGTTACCCAACCTCAGTTGGCCTCAGTGTCATCAGCTATAAAAACAGGAATCAAAGTAACACTTCTGATATATAAAGTAAAAATGCATGGAAAGAGCTCAGCACAAAGTAAGCGCCCAATAAACACCAAGTACTCCCATTATTCTTTCATCCCGGGGTCATCCCATCCCAATTCTCTCCCTGTCCACCAGGCAGCCTCTGCAAAGGGCTTTTCAGAGGGAAATGGAAAGGCCCCCTGGGTCTGGCTCTGAGGTTGGGCCAACTATCCAAAACATAGGAACGATGGTTTGGGTCACAGTGCCTGCCACAGGGCTCTTGAAAGACCCCGCTGAAGCACCCAGTTCCTAGGAAGGAGAACACATTCCTCTGCCTATGTGCTGTTGACTCGAGAAAGACACACAACCAAACCAAGTCAAAGCACAGGGAAGCCCACCCCACCTATCACGTGGCCAGAGCAAGAGTGTGATGAGAACTGAAGGAATGCTAGTCACCTGGCTATACCCAGCCTCTGCTCTTCAACAGCCCCTCCTGGTCTGCACAGGGAGCGCCATGTGTCAGGAATAACCGCAACACAGTGTAATGTGCCCCAGCTATCAGGGTCATCCGGGACCCAGAGTCTTTTCTAGCCAGAAAGGACTGCTCACTATCTCATTCCCGCTACATACGTGTCCTAGGAATTAGACCAGGGTGTCCTCACCCCTATTTGACCAGTGAGGAGGAAGCAACTTAGGGGCGTAAAGGGGCTTGCCCAAGACACACTCAACTGCCCCAGTTCTCCACTGTTATTCACATGTGGTGAAAGTGTTTATTTGAAAAAGGAAGTGGATTGGAGGTGCATAGTCGCCCAGGTTCATAGAAGCCAAAGATGGGCTGCTTGATCAGTCAAGCCACTTACGGAAGTTGAAAAACTCAAACTGATGAGAAGAAGCACTCGTGATTTGACCCAGCCCGAGTTACAGGAAGGTACCACCTTTTGGAAAGAAAATGGAAACTTCTGGGGGACTTCCACATTCTGAGTGCATTACAGATATGGTCTCATCAAATTCCCCTAAGAAACCAGAAAGATGCTGTGGCGTGCTGGCTGCATCTGATGGATGAGGAGACGGACCATCATAGAAACCAGAGTCCCAGAGTCCCAGATTCCCACAGCTGATGGGGGCAGAGACAAGGCTGTACACAGCGCCACTTGTTCTAAGACCTGAGGTGCCATCAATGCCTCAGACGGTAGCACAGGAGTTGTCCACGTTGTCCCAGCTGAGGGCAGAGCACAGGCCAGGCCAACAAGGACCAGCCGGGCTCGAGGAGAATCCCCACGCCACACATGTCAGACGAGGGGTGGCTCACAGCCTCCTGGCGCGGATCTCATTGGCTAGTTGCAGGAATATTCATTCTCTTCCCAGCTCCTCAAGTGAACATCTGCTTTTCTCAAAGCTGTGAATTTCACGTCAAGAATTTCCAATTACCTTCCCCTTGGTTTTATTTAGCATCAGTGTATTGGAGGCATAATTAGTCTGAGATGAAAACCTGTATTGTTTCCCTTCTCCTCTGCAATGAAATAGGTTTCCAAAAGCGCTAACAGAGAGGATCCTTCTCCAAAAATGACAAACAGTAAGTGAAGGATGAAAGCAGGAGTGAAATACAGATTGATGACAACTGTGGCTGAGCTAGGATGGGGGCGGGGGGGTGTGATGGTGGAATCTGCCAAGGAGCTCGGGCTCCAGATCTCACCTCCTCCTCGCCTCCTAATGAGGATGGGCCTTTTCTGCAACATAAAAGTGCTGCTGATGAAGATGAAAGGCCGATTTTCACCAATATGTTTCCTAATGATACATCATGAGAACCAGGCGCCTCGGGGATTGTGAAGCATGGAGGTATCCTGAGCACTCTTCTCCCTGGAGCTGGCCATTCCCAGAGCCTGGGGGCTTTGACCGATGTCTACAGGCTTCCTACTGGCCAGGGTTACCCAGAAATGGAGGGGAAATAAGGAGAGACACACATTTTACAAGAGTAGAAAATACTCATAGGAGTTGGGTATTCAAGTAACCAAGACTCAGAGGCTCTCATTGACCCCAGGCCTTGCAAAAGACCAGACCTTTAGCTTCTGATCCGTCCAGTGCTTGTCAAAGTCAGCCTCCTAGGATCCAAAACCTGGGCAATGATGCCTTTCTGCTCCCCCTCTTGCCTTCCTATAGGCTCATCCCACAGAGCAGCCAGAGTGATCACTAAATGGGAAACAGCCCTGTCACTGCCTTAGAAAAACCCTCCAGTAATTTCCCATCACACTTAAAATAAAACTGACTTCCTCACCTGGGCCTCAAAGCCCAGAGCCTAGAAGGTGTACCTTCCCCTATCTCCCTCACCTCACCTGTGACCTGGTGACCTGGTCACTCTCTCCCCTCCTCTCACTAATGGCCATACAGCCATTCTCTCTCTGTTCTAACCAGTCAGCCTTTATTCCCACCTCGGGATCTTGGCGATGGCAAAGGTCTCCCGTACAGAAGCAAAGGCCTTCACGGGTCTGACTCCATCACGCAGGTCTTAGCTCAGAAGTCGAAAGTGGCCCCCATCCCTCCCGATCAGTGTCATCCTGTTCTGGGTTCCTTACAGATATCGTTCGAGATCATCCTGCTCTTTGCCTGTGCCTCTGTCCCGCACTTAGAATGTAAGATGCGTAACTGTGGAGAGCTCACTTTTCTTCCCCAACAGCCCAGCACTAGCAGAGCTGCAGAGCGCCCGACACAAAGCAAGGACGCAATAAATCCTGATGGACTAAAGGTCAGCAGGAAACCGGCGGGGTTTGGTCTCCCCAGAGGACCACAGGGTGAATGCAAATTACCTTCAGATAACTGAGGGGCTGACATGGGAGAAAGAGTAAGATTGTCATGTGGCCCAAAACACTGATCTAAGACCAAGGAGAAGTCACAGGACAGATTTTGCCCAACATTAAGTAGGAGCTTTCTCACTGTTGAGCTGCCCAGCAAGAGAATGGGTTTCCTCAGGAGATGGTGAGCTCCCCGTCTCCGGAGGTGTGTAAGCAGAGACCACTGCTAGTGCCCATGAAGTCGAGAGATGAACGTTCTTCTGTGTTTCTGAGTCCACAGCCATCGTCAGCACCCACTCTGGTTTCTTCTTTCTCGATCTTATTGTCCTGTCCAGCTCATAATCCTCTGAGCAAGGGCGGGAACTCTCTCCAGCCCCACAGCGCCTTGCACAGGGCAAGGCCATGGCGACAAATGGAACACGCGTGTCACCAGACAAGGAGGGGAGCACGTGGGCCTGATGCCCTCCAAGCTGAAAGCAGCAGGCTCCAGGCAGGCTGTCTCCGTGGGGCCCCAGGTGGAGCTGGGCACCTTCCTGGCAGGGCTAAGCTCGTGGCCTGTGCCTTCATCCAGGAGAGGAGGTGGAAGACGAAGAGGGGCCATCACAGAAAAGCAAAACCTGCACTCTGATCACTTATCTCAGTCAGGCTTCCTCACAGCCCTGGGAGGGGCTGACATGCCTTGCAGCCCCAGATAAGGAAACCCAGGCTCAGGGAAGCCAGGTTTCTGGTCCAGTCCTACAGTGGGTCCAGGTGATGCTGGAGCAGAACTCAGATCTGAAGGATACCAGGACCCGCAGTCCTGACCCCGTGACCTGCAACGGGACAGACACTTCCCTCCCAGCTTTAGACTGTCCAGTTGGAAACAGTCTCAACTCATTCTGCCTTGTCCTCTCCCTGTCTCCTGAGAAACTGAGGCCCATTGGATCTGCCAAGCTGAGCCTGAGTCAGAATTACATTCAGTTCCCTGCTGTGTCAACCTGGCTCAGGACTGTTCAGAAGGAAGCTGGTGAGATGAGTACATTCTCATGCCGCCTCCTCCCAGCCCTGGGCAGGCACAGGGCTCCTTATGCACACCACAGCTTCCTTCCCGTCACCTGGGACAGGTACTCACACGGAGGCACTCAGAACCGATGCGCCAGGACCAGTCAGGTCAGAAGACTCCTCCCTCCCAGCCCACTCACAGGGACCCAGTGCTGTTGCTGCTTGAGTCACTCAGCCGTGTCTGACTCTTTGCGACCTCATGGCCTGTAGCCCACCAGGCTTCTCTGTCCGTGGGATTTCCCCTGCAAGAGTACTGGAGTGGGTTGCTGTTGCCCCCCAGCAGATCTGCCCAACCCAGGGACAGAAACTGCGTCTCCTGCACTGGCAGGCGGATCCTCGACCACCGAGTCACCGGAGAAGCCCAAACAGGACCCCAGCATCCGCCCTGTATCTCCTCCACCTCCTCAGGCTTCCTGGGCTGATTTGTAGCCTTCCGTAGGATAGAAATAGGGGCAGAAAGAAGGAGGAGCAAAGAAGAGAATCAAGAGCACGAGTGGACAATCAAAGGTGACGTATCTGCAGAATCTGGGGAGACAGCGGCTTACAAGAGGCACAGCGGGAGAGAGAAAGAGAACGCGGATTCTAAGACGTGTTACCGTGAGCTATGAACTGGATCTTCTGACCATCTTCAAAGGATTCAGTAGAGAACTGTTAAGCACATGTTATGTTTCCCGGTGTTTTCTTTCCCCAAAGTGACTCAACATAGAGACTGGGACATGGGGCCCCACCAGTTATATTTGGATTACCAGTGAGGGGAGCACTAGTCCCCAGGGATAGTGCCTCTGACTTGCTACGTCAGCCATATTTAGAATGAGTCACGCAAAGAAACTCAGCTCCTTATTCATCTCACAGTAAAGTCGATTACTCTCCCCAGCACAGAAAGAAAGACTTCCGGTGAAAATTTTGAAACTGTAAATGTCTATTTTTGTACTCAACTATGAAAGAATATGTGAATATAGGTAAATATGTTTAATAAATTTTATTGGTCATGTTAAACCATTTTTAAGCAGATGAATGAATAAGTAAATAAATGAGAACCCCAAATCCATTGTTTCACTCACGAAGACACAAGTCTCTCCTGTCTGGGAGCGAAATTTTAACAGCCAACACTTCCTAGGTAAAGATCTGCCCTGTGCTAGGCACCTATTTACATGCCATCTAGGAGGTACGTAATAACATTACCTGCACTTTACAGGTGAGAAATGGGAGACATCCACCTTGGGCCCCACAGTTAGTAAGTGCTGGAGCCAGAATTCCAACTCAGGAGCATGATGGTTCCAGACCCATGTGCTCAGCCACTCTACAGACCTGGGCAGAGGTCCAACCTACCTGCCGACAAGGACTGACAAAGCAAGCTGCCCCCCATGGGGCTGACCCTATCCCAGCTGCTCCGGCCAAAAGGAGCCTGGGGGCTGCTACCCTGAGAGGCTAAAGCACGTGTGTATCTCCTAACAGCTCAGGGTTAAATGGCAGCAAAGTCAGCCAAACGCAGCTGCCACCTTCTTGGCTATAATCAGTAAGTGTTTACAAAACTTTATTCCACAGAAACACAACAGTGGCGTGAAAAGTAGGTATTTGGAAAGACTGAGCCTCCAATGTTGAGGCTAAGGCATGTCTGCAATGCCTCCACTCCCAGAATCTGTCAAGCAAAAGCCCCAAGCAATAAGGCTGCTCTCTTCCCTTCTCCTCAACAGAGCACTCAGGGAGGAACCCCAGGGGTGAGAAGCTGCAAGGGGCAGGCCTGGAACCTCAGCAAATTTAGACTGTCTTGGAGGCCATGAGGCTGGAGACTGCGTATGGCAGGGACAGGTTTCTCAAGGGCTGAGAATGTGTCTCCTCATCTTCCCATTTCTGGAGACCAGTGCCAGGTCTGACACACCGGCAAAAGTCAACATGCAAACGTGCCTGTGGGTTTGACTTGAATGAAGTTAACTGAATGGCTTTCTCTGCTTCACAGAAAGAAGAGCGTGGTGGCTGCAAGACAGACCACGCGGCCAGGGCTGTGGCTCACAGACGGGGACGTGGAGCATAGCTCCCTACTCCTTAAGTGTGGGCTGCACACAGTGGCCTCTTTCCAAAAATGACAGCATAGGAAACGGGAAACAAAAAATGACTTTATGGTGAAGAAACTTGACCCACACAACTCAGCCAGGTGGTCAAGGTCAACGTCAACAGTGACCAGTCATGTTGACGGCATGCTTCCTGGATGAGATGTGAGCGGAAGGGCACTCTGTCCCTGTGCTCTTCTTCCCCTAAATCCATTTGTTGTTGTTCAGTTGCTAACTCGTGTCTGACTCTTTGGGACCCCATGGACTGTAGCCAGGCTCCTCTTTTCCATGGGATTGCCCAGGCAAGAGTACTGGAGTCACTTGCCATTTCTTTTTCCAGGGGATCTTTCAGACCCAGGGAGGGAACTCATGTCTCCTGCTTGGCAGGTGGATTCTTTGCCACTGAGCCTCCTAGGAAGCCCTCCGTTAAACCCATANTTTCCATGGGATTGCCCAGGCAAGAGTACTGGAGTCACTTGCCATTTCTTTTTCCAGGGGATCTTTCAGACCCAGGGAGGGAACTCATGTCTCCTGCTTGGCAGGTGGATTCTTTGCCACTGAGCCTCCTAGGAAGCCCTCCGTTAAACCCATAACCCCAACCTGATCATGAGAAAACGTCAGACAAATCCCTACTGGGGGACATGCCACATCATACCCAACCAGTGCTCCTCAAAGTTGCTAAGGTCATCAACATCAAGGGCAGTCTGATAAACTATCACAACCAAGAGGAGCGTAAGGAGACATGGTAGCTAAAGTAATGTGACGTCAAGGACGGGAACCCAGAGCAGAAAGACACAGCAGGAAGTCTGAATACAGCACGGATTGTAGTTAATAAAATGCATCGGCAATGGCTCATTAACTGTGACAGATATACAACATGAATAAAGGATGCTGAGAACGGGGGGAACTGGGTGTGGGGTGTATGAGAACGCTCTGGGCCATCTTCGCCCTTTCTCTGTAAATCGAAAACTATCCTAAAATTAAAAGTTTGTTTTCAAGAACTGGAGCCTCATCCTGAGTTCTGTACTTCCAAAATCATCCTCACAAGTGTTCCCTTTTCCCCAGTTATTCCTGCCTTCATCAGGGCTATGTCAGCGCTCACCCAAATATTGGCACTGCCCCTCCTCCCTGGCCCCAGGCCCCCACCCAGTCCACCCAGCGCTCTCAGCACCTCACTGTGGTGGCTCCCGCGTCTGCGGGGTTGATTCCAGCCCCCAGCATGGTATCAAGAGTCTTGTCACTTCCTTGACTCCTAGTCTTCCTTTACGTGTCTATTGTACTTTCCCGAAAAAGCTATCCCTCCAGCTTCCTGGCCTCCCTCTCAAGCTCCGGTACTTGCTGAGCCCTCACCTGGGATGTCTTTTCCCCACTGTTCACCCTGGCTGGTCCACGCCTGTCCTTTGAGACTCAGCTCACACATTATTTCCTACAGAAAGCCTCCTTTGACCCCCTATGTTGGCTTTGGTGAGCAGCCCAACCCTGCCTACACTGAAATCTACCCTATATTGCTGACGGCTGCCTGCCCTCCCTTNGTCTTTTCCCCACTGTTCACCCTGGCTGGTCCACGCCTGTCCTTTGAGACTCAGCTCACACATTATTTCCTACAGAAAGCCTCCTTTGACCCCCTATGTTGGCTTTGGTGAGCAGCCCAACCCTGCCTACACTGAAATCTACCCTATATTGCTGACGGCTGCCTGCCCTCCCTTAGGGAAGTAGGCACGGTGCTCTCATCGGGTATTTTTAGTGACAATTTTCACCAACTGTTGATTCAGTGAGGAGTAAGTCACGAGGGGAAAAAGAGGGGGAAAAAAATCACAGATAGCGTTCCAGGTCTTTTGGTCCTGAGTTTTAAATGACAAACTTTATTCTGCAGAGTCCCATTATCCTCACTAGAGCCCTATGTAACGGCAATGTAATGGATTACTAGATTTAATTATAGCAGGATAATTAATGTCAAGGCATTGCCAGTTTGGACATAAACATCAACTTCAATGTGACTACTTTCTACCGCTGTGATACCTGTGCTTGGGAAGACCAGTTTTTGATGAGAAGTACCTTTATCACGGGGGAAGCAATGCCAAGTAGAACATCTGTTTGCCAGCTGCCACTGTCCTCCAGGAAGCATGCCTCCACCCTGTCTTTAGCCTGGCTCATGGCACCCCTGACCCTGATATGAGCCCCATCTCTTACACACCCAGGCACAGACCACCATACCTGGACTCGCGCTGGCTGAACCAAGCACCTTAGGCAGAGGAATTTCTCAAGGGCTCTCTCTGGGACCCTTGGGAGGTTCCCAAGTCTCATTCTTTCATGACCTCCACTTACCTTCATTACAAGAGGTAAGAACAACCGTGAGAAGTGAGGGACTCTCAGAAGCTATGTCAAGGCAGAAACAGTACAGCCAGCTCAGGGAGGGGACGCTACAGGTCTTGTGGGCCGAGAAGGCCCCCCCTTGGGCCTCCACCCCTAGTCAGGCCCTCTCCTCCAGCCACTCGCAAGCCTGGCCCTAGCTCTAACCTTAGACTGATTGCATCTGTGCCTTGACAAAAGAAACGTTGTTTGCCATCAGCTGCCTTCAGGCTACTCTCAAATGGGACAGCGAATGCTCTGGCCAGGAAAGCCACAGGATGCAGGGTCCCACCCTGGCCCTGCTCTCTCCCCAGAGCCAGCCAGGACTCGGGAACAGACAAGTCCAGGCTCCCTCCTGGCTTGTGGGAACACTTATGCTAGAGCCCTGAGCTGCCACAGAAGAAATTCTCCTACCCTGAGGCCACCACATCATGAGGAAGCTCAAGCTAGTGTATTCAGAGGGTCCACGTGAAGGAGGAGAGGTGCCTTGCCAGCCTCCACTTCTCCCTCCCCTCACTCCCCCGTGTCTGACACGGCCACTGTCTGGCTGGAATAGCAGGACAGACTTCAATTCAAAATGGTCCAGCTGAGCCCTTACCAAATCTCTGACCCAAGGAAATATAACATGACTTTTGTTTTAAGCCACTTAGTTGGGATGGTTCATCGCACAGCAACAGATAACCAGAACAAACATCCAGCATCAGAGCCATTGTGGTGAGCAGTTCATGGATCCTTCTTCCAGCAGCCAAAATCAACCGCCACTTCTCAGAGTGGTGCTGGTCCCACCAGGGACCAGACAAGGATGTTCCAGCATCCTGGTACTTCTGCTCAAACATCTCCCTGAAACACATCCACACCCCACAGCCTCAAGGCCTGGAATTCCCAGGCCCCGCTAACCCCACACAGGAAGGATTGCTTGCCCATACCTCCCTCCCACCCACTAATTAGAAATGTAATAATAATAATTTTTTTAAAAGCACCTTTGAGGACTCTGTGATTGGGCTGAGACCTCATGTCTCCAAGGAAGACAAGGGTGGTACCAAGGGCTACAGCTCTGACGGGAAGCACAAACTGCGCTGCCATTCACGGCGGCAGCGGCGGCAGCGGCGGCGGCGGCGGCGGCAGCGGCGGCAGCGGCATCACCATCTTCACGATCACCTTCCTCCTCCTCACTGCCACCACCACCAGCATCATGGCCACCCTCACCACCACCACCACCTTCATCCTTGTCCTCGTCCTCGTCCCCATAACCACTGTCAGCAGGTGCATCACCCCAGTGCTGCCGGGGACATTTATGGAGCACCTGCTACACACCAGGGGCCATCCTAGGACTGCAAATGCCCCTCCTGGTCAAACTCTCATCCCATTCTCATGGCGCTGTCCCGCTGCTATCCCCATCTTAAAGAAGAGAAGACAAAGCTGGAACCTGCTCAAGCCAGCGGCCACAAAGCCAGTGCTGGGATTCTAACTCCAAATGCACTAACTCCAAAGGCCATGCACACTTCAGCTGCCCTGGCTCCTCTTCCCTTAAGCCCACCCCATGGCTCTGCACCCTGAATTGCTTTAGAACATTTCCACTGGAGAACCCAGACCCCCTGAATGTAACCCTGCAGTGCCTCAGTCTCTGCATCTGGAAAATGGGAGTGGTGACAACAGCCTGGCTCTGGGCAGAATGTCAGACCTCAGGGACCCTGTGTCATGGAAGGGGCAGGGGGACGTCACTTACTAATCACCTGCTCTAGGCCAGGGAACACAGGGCGCTTCCCACACATTGTCTCATTTAAACTTCATCAAGCTCTAGGGGCGGGTAGGGATTAATTTCCCTATTTTACCAGGGACTCCAGATTTAAAGGGCTTCCCTGGGAGCTCAGCTGGTAAAAAACCCACCTACAATGCAGGAGACCTGGGTTTGATCCCTGGGTTGGGAAGATCCTCTGGAGAAGGGAACAGCTATCCACTCCAGTATTCTGGCCTGGAGAATTCCATGGACTGTATAGTCCACGGGGTCGCAAAAAGTCAGACACGACTCAGCAGCTTTCACTTTCCCTTTACAGATTTGGGACAACCCAGAGGGATGGGGGAGAAGGCAATGGCACCCCACTCCAGTACTCTTGCCTGGAAAGTCCCATGGACAGAGGAGCCTGGTGGACCGCAGTCCATGGGGTCGCTACGAGTCAGACATGACCGAACGACTTCACTTTCACTTTTCACTTTCATGCTTTGGAGAAGGAAACGGCAACCCACTCCAGTGTTCTTGCCTGGAGAATCCCAGGGACGGGGGAGCCTGGTGGGCTGCCGTCTATGAGGTCACACAGAGTTGGACACGACTGAAGCAACTAAGCAGCAGCAGCAGCAGAGGGATGGGGTGGGGAAGGAGGTGGAAGGGTGGGTTCAGGATGGCGGACACATGTACACTCATGGCTGACTCATGTCAATGTATGGCAAAAACCACCACAATATTGTAATCAGCCTCAAATTAAAATAAATTAATTTTAAAAAGAGTAAGTCCAGCTGTGTAACTCCCAAGCCCTTGTTCTTTCTGATATCCCCACTGTGTCCCAACCTGGAGGAGGGTCATATCTGCCACTGGGAAAAGGCCCCTCTGTCTGACCATGTTGAAGAAGCGGGGTCATTCCTTGAACATTCACTAAGAGGGATTAATGAACCCAGGGTATGTCTGCTCTGCCTTCCCTGGGGCAGGCAGCCATTCTGGGCCTGGTTCCATCCTCATAGGAAGAGACACCAAACAACTAGAAGGGGATCGTCTTCCTGGCTCTGGAGCCCCTCTGGGTGCCAGGCTAGCTTACTCCACTGCTTCCCTTCTTTTGGAAGCTAAAACTAGCCAGACTTGAAAGGAAAACTCCCCTCAAAGAAAGAAAAGGTCATGATTTTTTTTAATTGGTCACTGAATTAAATGTGCAAACAGTGTCCCCCATTATACGGAAAAAGTATTTTTCCCCACTTTTTATTTGTCTCTGAAGCTTCCCATTCTGCCTAGAGTATAGCCTCATCCCCTGACTGGACTGATCCCATGGGGTTTGAATACATGGAGAACCCAGTGGAAGTGGGATGGGGGAAGCAGGCAGGCAAAGGAAGGACCCAAGAGCACACTGTCCTCCACCCACCGCACCACACACATGCGCACAAATATACAACAGCAGTCCAAATCTGTGTGCGTATTGGCACAAGTGCAAACAAGCAGAGGCCGCCAGGGGAGAGGCCTGCATGGGCTCAGGAACAGCCCTGCCTGACTCTCATCAGGTGGCTGAGGAAAGGTTAGCCACGGTTGGGTTGGAATTCCCTGCTGAAGGACAGGGGAAAGATGTTTCTGCAGAGCATGTCCTCTCAGCCTTTCCAGAAGGAGAGTCCTTGGAGCAGCAAGGCGGCCCATCTGCACACACGTTAATAAAATGCAAAGCTCTTTAGGTTGATTACTTGTTCCTTGCAGGAAGCAGACACAGCGGCTGCCAGAAGGCTACACTCATGCTTGTGAATTTGCTTGGTGAGACATGAAGCAGGGGCCTGTCTAATTCCCACACCAAGGGCCCATGCAAGGAGCCCCATGCAAGGAGCCCCATGCCAGTTCCAGTGCCCTCTCAGGGGTTCCGGGACCCCTTCCCACACTCATCTCCCACCCCCCAACCCTCCACTGGGCTCACCCTGCACCAGGCACACCCTCCTCCTCACTGATCTCCAGTGTGTACCAAGCTCATTCCAGCCCCAGGACCTTTGCACGTGCTTTCCAACTGCTGAAGCTGCTCTTCAGTCAGATCTAGCTTAATGGTTTCCATCACACCCTTATCGTCCTCCTTGGAAGCATCAGCTCTGATCAGTGCAACTAAAATAGTGTCCCAGCAAACCACTCTCTTTTTACCTTGCCTTATCTTTCTTCAGGAAGGTTATCACTAACAAATTACTTCGGGTTATTCATTGATTTTTTTTTTCAGTGTCTTCCCACTGCCTCCACGAGAATGTCAACTCTTTGAAGTCAGAGACCATGTGTGTCTCAGTCCTTCGGTAACCCCAGTATCTAGAACAGCCTGATGCATATTAGCTGTTCGATTAGCATTTAATCCATTTCAAGAAACGCACACTGTTACCTGAAGAGGAACTAGAGTCAGGGAGGGCACGGCATCCCAGGGGAGCCTGGTCTAAACAGATCTCATGCATTTACTGCCTTGAGCTATAGGCTCACTTTTCAGGTTTTTCTAAACCCTGTCTCACTTGCAGGAAGGGACCAGCCTCACCTCTCAGTTTCCTCCCAGTGCTCAGATAGAACTGTGCAGAGTAGGAGCTCAGAGAGTCACCAAGTACATTAGCCAGGCTTTGAAGAAATTGACCAGTTCCCAGTATCACATTCAGGAACCCCAGGGCCCTGGAGAGCTACCCGGCCCACAAACAGGACGCTGCCAGCTGTGGGATAAGCATACTAGCAGCAGTAGTATGGAGTGATGTTAGGGGCCAAACCAAGACCACGAACCTCTATCTCAAGAGTTGACCTCCATACACTTAATTAGCGTTTAACGGGGACTTTGAAAAATGATGAATAATAAATCCAAGGACTTCCTGCAAGTACAAGGAACGATCCTAAGGCCAGTCAGCAAAACATGGCAGCAAGCAGCAAGGGCAAGAAGAATAACAGATACACAGAAAGTGGGGTACCTTGAGGATCCGGGGGGGGGAATAGGAACTCAGAAACACTGTGCTAAGGATGATCGTCGATTCTGGGTGAGAAAGTGCAGGGGAAGGAGAGCGGGCTCACTTCACTCCATGCCCATATTTTAATACGCTGAAGCTGACAGTATATAAGCAACGTCAGACATTGCCGCTCAGCAGTCTGCAAGTCTTATCAGCCCTGCCACAGGCAGAGCTGGCCAACAGAGAGCTTAAAAATTTAGTAATTAGTTGCCAATGTTTAAGAAGTAAGAGATTTGACAGTAAATTCCAGATTTCTGCCTCCTCTTGAAACACAGAAAT